>CM053625.1:263664271-263705771 GCA_028646595.1 Phalanger gymnotis
TAGAATCTTTCCTTTGTCATCATGGCTTTATCCCATTCCTTCCTCACTCCATGTGAATTTCTTTTATATTCCTAAACCACTTCCTTAGTGCTCTCTTAGCTCCTAGATTTTAACTCCCCTTTAGGGTTAATAGGTAGTTAATACAATTGATTTGCAATGCCACACTCCACCTTTAGAGACTTTATATACTACAAAATTAAGAAGTGTATTGCTCTATCACTTTTGTCAACCAGAAATTGTATGAAATGAATTTACATTTTAATCTCTATGTTTGTTCTTATTTGAAATTGTATAGTAGAGAATTTGAAATGACTTGAAAACATTTCAGATATCTATATCTCTCTATCATCTATCTATCTATCTATCTATCTATCTATCTATCTATCTATCTATCTATGTATCCATCCATCCATCCATCCATCCATCCATCCATCCATCCATCCATCCATCCATCCATCCATCCATCCTTCCATCCATCCATCCATCTATTTATCCATCTATCTATCCGTCTGTCTGTCTATCTATCTATCTATCTATCTATCTATCTATCTATCTATCTATCTATCTATCTATCTATCTATCTATCTTTCTATCTATCTTTCTATCTATCCTACCTAGCTACCTACCTGTCTTACACCTTCTTCCTGGAGGACTTTAGATCAACCCCAACTTGCCCATCAGAGATTGTATTGGCAACTATCTGGACATTTTTATTTCTCTGTTAAGGGCAAAAAAAGAGAAATGACAGTGTGAAATCGTTTGTTGGAAGAGGCAAAGTATGACTCAGGTTTTCATCGGAAAGTCAGGGGAAAATGTGGGGAGAAGAAAGATGTACTGAGAAGGCCCCATTGTGACTATAGCTTCCAGTTCTGTGCTTCTATCAGGCTAGGGATTAGTGCTTTCAGTGGAGACGTTTTTAGGGCATACACAATAGATTTGAGGTAATAATTCAATGCTGAAACAGTTTGGTGCCCTATGAAAACTTTCAGAAGAAAATTTAGGAGACCCAAATGCAATGTTTTGTGACAATAAATGGCCATCAGAGTTGGGAATAGTTAGCAAAGTAGCACTTGGCAGTAACCATGGGATTTATCCATTAACTGTGTGCGCTATTGATGCCATGAGCCTGTTTGTGTCTTTGGCCAGAAAACGCTCTCAGAGGAAAAGACAGAGTTAAACCTGGGGTTAGAGAGAGAGAAATTAATGATAATGAAAAAAATAGAGCATGCCATTTCTTGAAGTGGAGATGTATATATTGAGAGTATGAAGTTTTTGGAGAAGAGTCTTCCTTCTTTCCTTCCTTTCTTCCTTTGTCTTCACTACATTGCCTCTCAATATCATAAGCTTAATGGTTAGTCTTAAAATCCTTCCTTTCCCCCCCTTTATCCTTTCCTTATTTCCTTCCTCCCTTTTCTACCTCCCTATTTTTCTTCCTCCTTTTCTTTTTTCCTTCCTCCTTCACTTATAAAAAAATTACTGATTTTAGAAAATCCTTTCCTGTGAATGAAACTCTTCACTTAAGGGTGATATGTTGTGACTTATGAAAATTTGAAATACCTGTTATGGCTTGGCTCTCACTTAGCAGGCCTGTATTTGTCAGTTGATGATTGAAGTTGTAAATCAGTATTCTTAGAACTGGAATTTCCAATAGAGAAGCAAATCGCTGCAAACATCAGTTTTAAGAATAAAATAAAATGAAGCAAGAGTAATAATAATAAAAAAAAACCTTGACAGGCAAATTTGCTGTTACACGTTGTGCATTTCTTTTCAGTCCTTCAAACTTTCTGAACACTATAATTTGTTTCTAGTGCAGCATCACTATCATCAAAGATGTTGGACTTTATTAGCTCTACTGTCTCAGGAATGTCTTTTTTTTTATCTGAGAAAGGAATGAATAAGAGTTTAGCCACTTGTGTCTAAGTCTAATCACTTTTTTCTTAGCAGATGTCTTATTCTTTCTTCAATGAAAGAAAGGAAAAGAAAGAAGGAAAGGAAGAAGGAGAAAAAGGAAGAGACAGATCTTTTATTCTTTTCTAGAATAATTAGAATCAATTTCAAAATGCATTTTATTGATATCTTTTTTAACATCTTGCTCTTTTTTTGGTTTAAAAAAAGAAACCGCAAACATTAATAAAAACAAATAAACAAAAACTTCCCCCTTTCTGATTGAATCCTCCCCTATAATGAAGATAAACAATTAAGTAAAAACATCTAATATAGTGACAACATCTGAACATTCTACCTTCTCTGCTGCAGCGGGGGAAAGTGTATTTCATTGAAAATAGATCTTTTAGAAAAAGCAAGTCACCTAGGTGGGAATGCTTGCTCTGTTGTTCTACTGGGCTCTTTAAGAGAAGGTTTTTGACCCCTATAACCACTCAAAATGATTAAGAACTGAAGGAATCACATGAAAAGTGTAATGTTAGAGGCAATTCAATTAATAAATAGTGTTTGAAACCAAAAAATTCTCCTTCCTACTGAACATTCATTCTTATGTGATCAGATAAGATATATCTACTACTATAGAAAGGAAATTAAGTTGGAGGAGTGGAGGATGAGCTGATAGAGAAGCTACTTCAACAGTCTATGAGGCTGGAGTAATAATGTGTTATAATGGGGGCAAGGAAGTCTGGAACGACAGGTGAGGAAACTCCCTTGACCAGTGTATACTTGCAAATATTCTAGAACTTGTAGTCTTAGAGAGTTTTCTAGGGCAGTAGTTAAATGACTTATCTAGGGTCACACAGCGAGCATGTGCCAGAAATGGATTTGAACCCAGATCTTCATGCCTCTAAGGCTCTCTTTCCCATCCACTTTACTACAAAGCTTGTCAATGCATCATAAGAAGCTAAGCTTAATGGTTAGCCACAAAGTCAAAAGTCATTGACTTTGACTTGTGTCTCAGAACTGCCTAGTGAAAATAAATGTTAATTTCTATCTAAATATATTTAATTTTCTTCTGTTTGGTCAGTTTACGTGTTGCATACACTACTTACCTTTGGCCTCTTTTGAGGGAATGACTCATTCTTCCTTTTTCTTGAATGCTCTTTGTTTTTTCTGATGATCAAGCTCAAGTCTGAAGGAAGTTTTTTTTTTGAATTGCAAATGAAAGATTTGGAATATCATATTCCAAATTTTCCCTTGATTTCAAGGAATAATAGAAAGAACATTGACTTTGAAGACTCAGATTTAAATCTCACCTCAGATACTAATCTTGTAACATTGGACAAGCCACTTAATTTCTTTGGTCCTTAGTTTCTCCATCTATAAAATGAAAGAGGTTGGACCAGATAGTCTCTGGGGTTGCTTCTAGAAGTAGATCCATGAATTTCCTACAAGATGGCAGCTAGGTAGTTCAATGGATGAAGTACTGAGCCTGGGGTCAAGAAGAACTGAGTTCAAATCAGGCTTCGGACACTTATTAGCTGTGTAACCTTGGGCAAGTCACTTAACCTTTGCTTGCCTTAATCTACTGGAGAAGGAAAGGATAAAACCACTCCAGTGTCTTTGCCAAGAAAACCCCATGGACAGTACATTATAGTCCATGGGACCATAAAGACATGCCCGAACAACAATAGTAACAACAGAAGTCCAAGGTGCAGAGGAAGGTTTTTGAAGGGAAAAGTGCAGAGGGAAATTTTTGACAGATGTGCAGAGAGAAACTTAGTGGGATTGATAGTCTATATTAATGATCGATTTACTACTAAAACTAAAGACATACCTTTCAACCTTTCCAAAAGAAAATTAGAATGATAAATTATTGTAGCCAGAGGATATGGAGGCCAGCTGTTCTTTTCCTACCTGGTAGGAAAAGGGCACTTTGCTCGTCGTAGGATCTCAGCATTCTTGCTCTTCGCAAGGCTCGCCATGACTTTGCCTTCTCCAATGTTCACTCCTTCATGGTTCTTTCTACTTAAAAGCAAACAAAACAGTACCTGCCCCTAGAGAGTCGGAAGAGCTCTGACCTGGGAGTTAGGGGACCTGGAATCTAGTCTTGGCTCTTACACTAATTATTTTATAACTTTGGACAAACTGCTTGATTTCTCTGTTTGTGAATTTCCAATATATTGAGCAAATTCCCTTTTTAGCACTAAAGTTCTATATTTCTCTGAATTACTTAGAAGAGGACTAAAGGTATAAGGGGAAAGGAAGGTCAAGATAAGGGTTTTCTGTAGTCTTAGAGAGCTTCCTGGGTTCAATAAGTGGTTAAATGACTTACCTAGGGTCACACAACCAGCTTGTACCAGAGACAGACTTGAACACAGATCTTTCTGACTCTGAGGCCAGCTTTGCAACCATTTTACCACTTTGCCTTTCAACATGTCCCCTTTGGTAATCTGGTGGAACCTGTGGACCTCTTCTCATTACAATGTTTTAAAATTCATTAGAGTTCACAAGATTACAAAATAAACCAATTATATTGACACATAATTATTAAAATACTTTATATGTATGTGTAGTATACATATATGTGTGTATATATATGTATACATATACATATATATATATACATATATATATATATATATATACATATTGCTGTTCAGTCATTTTCAGTCATGTCTGACTTTTTGCGACCCCATTTGGGGTTTCTTGGCAAAGATGATTTTCCATTTCCTTCTCCAGCTCAATTTTACAGATGAGTAAACTGAGGCAAACAAGGTTAAGTGACCTGCGCAGGGTCACACAGCTAGTAAGTGTCTGAGACTGGATTTGAACTCGGAAAGATGAGTCTTCCTGACTCCAGGCCCCGCACTCTACCCATTGTGTCTCCTAGCTGTAATATATGTATGTATAAACATATGTATGTATGTGTGTGTGTGTTTGTGCACCTCAGGTTAAGAACCTTTGTCTAGATTCATGAAATTTAAATTGTGCCATACTTAGAAGGGCAAAGCCCAGTGATCTTGCCCAGTGGCAATGGTCCTAATTTTGGTTTAAAAAAAAAAAGATGTTTCTTAAATAAAATGTATGATGATGTCAGGTAGAACTCTAACCCAGAGTCCATGGTTTAGAAGGGTAATGCTTCGTGTATTGATTTATTGAGATGTGCTTAGGCAAGCCACATAGGAAATCATTCAGTGCACCTGTCTTGTGCTTAGGAGGGGATTCACAATATTCCTGCTCACTTGATCTCAAGAAAACAAGAGTGGCGATATAATAAAAGACATAATAGAAAGGAAGAGGAGTAGCCAGTGGGTGTAGCAGCCACGTAAGTAAAGTTTTCTGCCTTTGTTGATGCTGTCCACTGTGCCTTGAATGCCACCCTGGAGGACTATCTGCACCCCTACCCTACCCTGCCCTCCTTTCCTGATTGGACCACAGTTTTTGAACCGTTTCCACCCAAGCTTCACCTCACTCATCCCTGGATTGTCTCTGTGGATTCCTCTTCCTTCTCCTTGCCTGCCACATTGCCCTGAATTGTACCCTTTCCCACCCAATCCCCATTTACAGCTCCCATTGTGTGTTGTTTTCATTGGAATTTAAACTCCTTGATCTCTGGGCTTGGCTTCCTTGCTTTTATTTGTATCTGTAATGTACAGTGTATAGTAGGCATTTAGTCAGTGCTAGCTTACTCACTCACTCAATCTATCTACTTCCTCCTTTGCCTGTTGAATTCTTTAAGGCCCAACTCTCTTGGTGCCTCTTCCGTGAAGCCACCTTCTAGCTGGATACAACCTTCCTCCTTGGACCTCATATAGTATCTTGTCTTGCAATTCTCTAATGCACTTACATATTTTTGGGTATTATAATTATCTGTATATATATATACACACACACACATATATATACATGTACGTGTATCTATCTATCTATCTATCTATCTATCTATCTATCTATCTATCTATCTATCTATCTATCTACACACATATATATCTTTTCCCACTACTACATTGTCAGTTCCTTTAGGACAGGAGTTGTGTCTTATCCAAACTTTATAAATTGGAATACAAGAGGTCCTTAATGAATATTTCTTGAATTGTGGAATTATAATAAGGGAGGGGAAAATGATTCCATTTTGAGAGTCTTTGAGAAGGGCATTGCTTTTTGGGGGGAGATTCCTAGTAAAATAAGAAAACTAGAATGATAAATTATTATAGAATGATATTATACAATGATAAATTATTAAGAGAGCAGCTAGGTGGTGCAGTGGATAGAGAGTCTGGAAGGCTCAACTTCCTGAGTTCAAATCCAACCTCAGACTCTACCACGATGACCCTGGGCAAGTCACTTCACCCTGTTTGCCTCAGTTTCCTCATCTGTAAAATGAGCTGGAGAAGGAAATGGCAAACCCCTCTAGCTATCTTTGCCAAAAAAAACCCCAAATGGGGTCATGAGGAGTCAGACATGACTGAAATGACTGAACAAGTAAAATCAGAACAAACATTGAAGTACCCCTGTGCTCCATTTGCATCATTCTCCACCTTGGCATGGTGCTTAGAGCCCATCGGTAGGACAAAGAACCGTTGTGTCTCAGAGCTGAAGGGGCATTTAATCCATAGTGTACCTAGACAGGAATTCTCTCTACAACATGCAAGGTTATGAAGCCTCTATTTCAACAACTCCAGTGACACAGACTTCACTACCTCCTTAGGCAGTCTGTTCTTTTTTTAAATAGCTCCAAATATTAAGAAGATTTTTTTCTTATATTGAGAAGGCATCATGGTACCAAGGAAAGAGAACTACCTCTGTAGTAAGAGGACCTGGATTCAAATCCTGTCTCTGATGTTTACCCCCGTGTGACCTTGGATAAGTCACTGGGCCTCAGTTTCTTCATCTGGAAAATGAGGGGGCTGGACTATCATATGGCTTCTGAGGTGCCTTCCTAGGTCCAGATATACTATTGTGGTATTAGAGATCTACCAGCCTCAATCTGCCTCTCTGAGACTTCTACTGAACATTTAATTAGAGAGAAGAATTTCCAAAGAAGGGGCAGAGTTCTTCCCCACCCCTCCCCCTTGGAGGGGGGAGGAGTGGAAGCTGAGGCTTTCCATTTGCCCCTCCTCCTTCCCTGTTGCTCACAAAAGGAACAGCAAAGGATCAGATAAAGGAGGGAGAGGTGCAGGGCAGCCGTTAATGAGGCCGTGTTCCTGCTCTTCCTGGGTCTGGTTACAGCCCCTCCGGCTGACAGACACTATGTACCGTTGAGGTGTGAGTCTGAGGGGCACTAAACACTATGAGGTTGTTCCCCAGCATATTGATCTCATGGTAGCCCCTCACCCCTCCCTCCCTCCTCCTGTGGACTTTCCCCTGGGGGGCTCCTCACATCTAGTCCAGCCCCTGGCTTCAGTTTGCTTCCAAGCCGTCCCCAGAGCTGGCCCGGCCTTTGTCTGGCCGTGAGAACATGGGGAAGAGACAGAGGGCAGGAATGTGGTCAGGTCACTCCTTCTCTCAGGTTAGGCCCTGGCCCCATGGAAAGAAAGAAAGGGCAGATCTGTTACTATTCATTCCTCCAAAGTACAGGGAAGTAAACAGGACATGAGAATGCGGGCTGTGTCCCCAGGGTGTCCTGGCTGATGGGTTTATGACCCTGGAACAGCAAAAATGGGCTTTTATGGGTAAGTTGGTGGGTGAGGATTAGCTCCTGCCCTCCGGGCTTTCCCTGTTGTCCTTTCCATCACTCTGGGTTCAGAGGGCTGGCTTTGACTCCCAGGGTGACTGAGACAAGAGTATACCGAGGTTCTCCATAACAGCACTTAAGGTGGCCGGAGCTCAGAATTGGGGAGGGACCCTTAGAGATCTCCTAGCCGAGCTCCTTCACTGTGCAGACATGGAGACTTAAAAGCCCATAGAGGCAAAATGAATCAGTGAAGGCCACACAGCGAGTGGCAGAGAATTGTTTTCTCCCTGGTCCAACTCCAGTGTTTTCCACTATACAGTATTACTGTGCCAGGAGGGCTGTGAATGTGGGGGGGGGGGGGAAGAAAAAGAGAAAATCGGCCAGATTAGGTCATTCCTGTTCTTTAGGAAACCCTGTGGAGTTAAAGGGAGGAGAATACTGCCCCTTGACTCCCCCTCTCTTTGTAAGCCAATTGAGGGAGGGACTGTGTCCCACTTACTACCTGGCACAATGCCCTCCGAGTGGAGAAGAGGAGCTCAATACATTTTTATTGGTTGATGATAAAAATATTTTGTATTTGATGTTTCTTGAAGAATATGAGGATGGTAGGATTTAGAACCATCCAGGGCCTTAGAGATCACTGGCTGTGATCCCGTCATTTATTTCATATCCATCAATTAACCCACGTAAATGCCTACCTTGTGCCAGCCACTGGGATAGGTGCTGGAATGAAGAAACTGATATTCTGAAACACTAAAAAATGCACCAAAAAGATCAGAAGGAAGTTCAGAAGAAGACATAGATGAGCAGGGCAGTATTGGTCCTGAATTTAATTGAATATACATTTTAAAATCACAAGTTATTTATCATAATCGTGTTTCATTAAAAAAAAAAGAAAAACAAACTGAGGTTAAGAACTTTCCATGATCTCCCTGGTAGTAAGCAGTAGAGTTGGGGTTTAAACCCAACCTATCTTCTCTCTCAAGAGGCAAGGCCCTTTCTGCTATAACATGGCCCCTGCCTTTACTTTGATATTCATGATCAGATTTGATCCTTACAATCTCAGGAGGTTGTGAGGAATGGGATAGTGAAAAAAGCACTGCACTTGCGATCAAGAAATCTGGGTTCAAGTTCTGTCTAAGCCACTTACCGGCTGTGTGACCTTGAACAAGTCACTTAACATCCATAAACCCTTTGCCCATAAAATGGGGATAAGAACTCTAGCACCTACCTCACGGGGCAGCTAGGTGGTCCAGTGGTTGGAGTGCTAGAGCTGAAGTCAGAAAGACTCATCTTTTTGAAGTCAAATCTGGCCTCAGACTAGCTCTGTAACCCTGGGCAAGTTACTTACCCCCATTTGCCTTAGGTTCCTCATCCTAGGAATATTCTTGTCTACCAGTCACGCTAGGAGTCAAAGCCAGCCCTCTGAACCCAGAGGATAGAAAGGACAACAGGGAAAGCTGGAGGACAGGAGCTAATCCTCACCCACCAGCTTACCCATAAAAGCCCATTTTTGCTGTTCCAGGGTCATAAACCCATCATGAGCTGGAGAAGGAGATGGCAAGCCACTCCAGTATCTTTGCCAAGAAAACTCTATATGGGGTCATGAAGAGTCGGACACGACTGATAAATGACTGCACAACAACAACCTATCTCATGGAGTTGGTGTGTGCATTAATATTAATCTAGACATGTATTATTATCCCCAACCGGAAAAAAAAAACAAATTCCAGGAAGTAACCTGGGTTCTAACTAAATTCAGGTTTCTCAAAAATTAGCTGTTCCTTCTCGGATGGTCTAGAATCCAGGATTCCCTGATTCTTCATCCTTTAATCTATATTACCCTGATTTACCAGAAGGCTCGAGAATTAAGCTGGATAATTCTTATTTCGTTTTCAGATGTCCAGTAGATGAATCATGATGGGCACCTTTTCCCAGGTCCGTGGTCCTTCAACAATGATTAGGAAGCCAATCTGGTCTCTTATGAACTGGGGAAATTGCCTTTTGAAGTGACAGGGGCACATAAAGGTTGGTTCAAAGGAGGCCTTTGCTCCTGATAGGATGGCAAATTTTTATGGAGGTGATCAGTGGTCTTTCCTAGTTCTTATAGCCTAATATTTGGACTTTGGAAGTCCCTCTAAAAAAGCAGCCATTAATATATTGAATGCCGTAGCAAGGGCTTAGGGGTACCCAGGTTGCATATCTGAGGCAGATTGAGCCAATTGTAATCTTCATTCTCTCAATCAGTTAATCAACCAGCATTTACTGAATGCCTGCTCCTGCCACTGTTCTGGGAGCCAGGAGAACGCAGAATCCAAGGATTCAGTTTAATGCAGCAAGCATTTGTTAAATGCCTAATATATAAGACATTGTGCTGGGTACCTGGTATATTAATACATGTGTGTAGATATGTATGCATGCGCACACTTATGTATATATGCAGTCCCTGACTTAAAGGAGCTTACATTCTACTGGAGAATACAATTGAGTAAGGGGATAGGTAAATAAATCCAGGAAGTGCAGTGAATAGAGCTCTGAACCTGAGAAGAGGAAGACCTGAGTCAAGTCCTGCCTCAGACTCTTACCTTAGGTGGGCCACTTTACTGACAGACTCAGTTTCCTCATCTATAAATGGGATAATAGTAATGGCTACCTCTCATAATTGTTTTGAGGATGAGACTTAAAGCACTATATCAGTTGTGGCCATTATTATTATTTTATTATTACCATTATTAAAATGAGGAGATGAAAAACATCATTCAATCAGCTCTAGCAGCTGGGGAGAGCCAGAAAAAGCTTCCTGTAGGAGGTGAAACCTGAGCTGAGTCTTACAGGAAGCCGGGGAATTTGAAAAGCTAGATATGAGGATGGGGAGAGTATTCCAGGTATGGGGGATGTCAAAGGGACAGAGATAAAAGGCAGCATGGATGACAGGCCATTGAAAGGCAGATAGGAGCCAACATGTGGAGCAATTTAAATGGCAAGCCAAAGAGTTTTTTCCTGGTCGTAGATGCCACTAAAGATTTTTGAATAGGGGGTGACATGGTCAAGCATGCGTCTTATACATAATAATTTGGTAGTTGTGTGGAAGACAGACTGGAGAGGAAGAGACTAGAAGCACGAGAGTCCACTTAGGAGCCTATTGCAATAGCCCAGGTGAGAGGCCCTGAGAGCATAGTCTAGTGTAATGACTGTGTGAATTCAGAGAAAGGGATTATGCGAGAGAAGTGAGCAACTGGTTTGAAAAGGGGCATGAGGAATAGGAAGAATCCAGGCTGACTCTGACATGGTGAACCTGGGTGTTTAGAAGGATGGCAGTATCCTTCAAAGAAATTATGGATATTTGGAAAAGGGATGAGAAATATTAATATTAAGTTCTATTTTGATATGTTGAGTTGGAGTTGAATCAGTCAATTAACTTTAAGTTGGTTAAGAACTTTTTATGTACAAGGCACGATGTCAACCACAGCGGATAAAAGAACTGATGCCCTCAGGGAGCTTCTGTTCCATTTGGGGGTTACAATATGTTCACAAATAAGGCAGTATAGGATATAGACAAAATGAATACCCAATACTTGGCGGAAAGGGTCACTAACAAGTGGGGATCAGGAAGGCCCTCTTGAAGAATGTGGTACTTGAGCTGAGCCTTGAAGGGAGTTAGGAGTTTCAAGAGACAGAAATGATGAGAGGAAGCCTTCCAAGGATGGAGATAGTCTATGTCAAGGCATGGGGCGGGGGGGGGGAAGGAATGCCTTGTAGAGGCAACAATGAGTAGTACAGTTTGGTTGGAACATAAAGTGCGTGAGAAGGGTAACAGCCCAGAAAGAGGCTGGAGGCAGACTTCGAAGAGCTTTGAATGTCAAAAGAATTGGCATTTTGTTAGTTACAAATAATTTTGTTAGTTCCAAATAATTTTGTTAGTTCCAAATAAAAGGCACTTTGAAGGCAGCTTCAGACATCTTTCAGTCCAACCCCTTCATTTGGCACCAAAGGAAACTGAGTCCCTAAGAGGTTGAGTGCTTGCTTGGGGTCATACAGATAGAAAATGGCAGCTCCAGGATTTAAATTTAGGCCCTTTGACTCCACTTTCATAATGCTGAGGATCAGAGTAGTTGGGGAAGAAAAGATAGGATACACAATGGCAGGATTTTAGAACTGGATTTTAGAGCATTAGATCTCATTTAGTCCAAAACTGGGCTTTGAAAGATGAAATCAATGATGTTGCCACATGTCCCCCAAGCTTTTCACACAGCAGTCCTGTTCTGTACGGTGTACATTTCTTCATGACTGCTTTTGGATCAACTGCATCTCTCCTCCATCAAAGTGATGTTACCTTTAAAATTTGGTCCTGGTAAACTCTCTCTCTCCCCTTTCCCCACCCCCACTCCTCCACCTCCTAAATACACACACCCACCCACACACACACACACTCACACATGCCCACATCATGAAAAAAATAACAAAAAGAAATCCATATAATGTCCACACTAGAGGACCCTTTGCCCCCATAGGGTTGGGAAAAAAAATAATCTTTTAGTTTGCTCTATATTGCAATCTTCAAGGCTTTGGATAAAATACAATTTATGCTCACTACTTTGGAGGATATTGTTCACTAGAGGATGATGCCCTAGGGAACAGTTTCAAGAAGCAGGCATTAAAATGAGTTTCTGCCCCCCCACCCCCACCCCGTAGTATCCTCCGAAAGTATTGAAGCCGGGGTGGGAGTCACTTTCACACATACCAATTGAGAGCGGAGAGCAAGCTCCCAATAACTTCATTAAGACAGCTCCTTTCCTTTCTAAGACAGAGGGCAAGTTTTAATTCGGGGTGTTTGTGTGTGTGTGTGGGTGTGTGCGCGCGCGCGCGTGCGGGTGTGAATTCTCCCTAGTATGAAGGTGAATTATTTGGAACTAACAAAGTCTGGGCTGTAAAGCAGTGACTGAAGTGGTCAAGCATATTACCTGTGCAGTAGGGACTTGAGAACTGTTTGACAGTTTGGGATTTGTAGTTCGTTTGTAGTTCAAGCATTCCTTCTCAGCGTCCCCCCACCCCCCCCCCGCCCCCTGGCCCCCACCCCCCCACGAGTGATCTTGTTTTTGAACTATAAGCCAGACTGGAGTCATGTGGGGCAAGGGTGCGGGAGGGAATGTTGCAAAAAAGATGCACAATGTCTGTAAAACAGACTGACAAAAAGGAGATAGGATTGAATGAGCAGAGTAGCAGTGGTGATTGGAGACATGGCGTCCTCTCAAGGCCCTGCTTGGGATCTTATGAGCAAGCCCAGGAGAAATGGCCTTACAGAGGCCATAGGTAAAGAGGGAGAAAGAAAAGAGCTGAGCTGCAGCAGAGCAGGGAGAGATCCAGGTGGGTTATTGTGTCTATGCAGGCATCTTGGAACAAAGATCTCAGAGTGAAGTTGGCAGTTATAATCATGTCTTCAAGGACTGAGAGAGGTTCCAAAAAGGCTCCTCTTTTTCCAACTTCCTGTCCCTATGCCTTTCCTGTAACAGGTATTATTATATACTTTTGTTTCTTTTATCTAAGTATTTCCTGTATCTTCATTTTGTTTCATACAAAAAGCAATCCTTGGTTCAGCATATATATACATACATATTTATATATATGTATATATATATATATATATATATATATATATATATATATATATATTGTCCATGCTGAGAAAAAAAGGAATGGAAGAAGCCAGGAAGTAGTTTGTAATATACAAAATTTAAATTTGAGTAGGGAGCCAAACCTCTGTCAGAATGTTAGGGATTCTAACTGGGGGCTCTGAGCTATTTGGACCATAGTAATAATTTTCATTTCTATAAACTGCATTAAAAACAGAGAAAGGGACCATGTAGACCTGAGGGCCATTTTACCAGCTCTAGGTTAAAATTGAGGTAATTGTTATAACCAGTTGTGGCTGAATAAATCTGCAACCTCTGATGTGAGAAAAGGAAGGGAGCATAGAGGAGGGAGTAGGATCCAAAGAAGAGATTATATCATAACCCACTTCCCTCTCCCCTCCTCCAGAGAGAGATGAGGACTGGGAAGGACTTAACTCCATCCCTTTCCATAGAGGAAGAGGGAACAGAAAAGATTAGATAATGGCCAGCCAACTCTACCTTAGCAGTGACATTCCCTGGCATTATACTCAAAGCATTGAGGGTCTGTAACACCTAACCTAACATATGATTATAGATTATTTTGTAAAGTTTTGTAGGTATCTCATTTATCTGAGTCTTTCTTTTCAATGTAACTGAAAGTTCCTTGTGGCTAGGAGCTGTAACTTCTCTCTCTCACCTCTGTCTACTGTTAGATCTAGCTAGTATTGGTCATGTTGATATTCATTCAATATGCTCTCATTGATTTGAAGTGACTTTCTCCTCTAAGTTCTATGATCACCAGGCTAACCCCAAACCAACCAAAAAAGGCTCTGTGTGTGTGTGTGTTTGTGTGTGTGTGTGTGTGTGTGTGTGTGTGTGTGTGTGTGACTGATCTAGGCAAGAAATATATGGAAAAGCCCTGGTAAATTCACCCCTCAATTAGCCTACTCATACATCATGACCCAGCTCAACTTTCTTCCCTGACTACCATAGTAATTTAATTTGTACCACTCATTAGTAGTCATTAGTACTTCTTTTTACTCTTATGTTATGGATAAATTTAGATTGTAAGCTTCTGGAGGACAAGGTTATATCTTCCTTTTTTTTTTCTTTTCAAAAAAATGTCCCAGCAGAGTTCCTTGCATGCGGTAATCTTTCAACCAATGGACAGTGGATAGAAAATTCAACATTTGGATTTTTACCCATATCATCCATAAACTTGATGAATTGGTACTGACTCCTCACAGAAGACCTCAAAGGATGGCTACCATTGAAATTTAGAACTTAAAGGCATCTTGTAAAAGGCACTATGACTTACAGGACCCTGACTACAAATGGAAGGTGGAAACCTCGGATTCAAATCCCCTTTTTGTTGTTGTTGGTCTTGAGTTAACTGACTTCACTTCTCTCTGCCTCTCTCTCTCAGATGGGAATAATCCTTCTGTATTCCTCCAAGGCTGAGAAGCCAGTGTGGGTGGGTGGGCAGAAGGAAAAGCAGTAACTAGTGCTTATAAGCGCTTTGGAGACCTCACGTGCTCAGTCATAAAGGGCCTAGGAAAAGTCAGTGATAATGACTGAGGGGACTGGTGTGATGCTGGCATGGCTTCAGTCCAATCTTCCAGGATGCAAAAGAAAGGTATTATGGTTTTCCACCCGTCAGAATCGTCCTGCTGGGTTGGAAGTGAGGCGTGGAAAAAACCCCTCAGCCGACACTTGGCAGCATAGACTAGAATGAGCTTTAATTGAATGCGTTTCATTTTAAAAGAACTGATCAGGGAACTTTGGAGGGAGCTGAATGTTCACCATTGGAGGCACTCTCCCAGTGGAAGGGTTTGCCTGTCAGGGCTAAAGTCAGCATTTTTTTTTCAGGAATTTAGACTGACATTTCATTTATAATCAGAGGGAAACATGGGCTTAGTTGATTCCAGCCTAGTGAGCCTATTTGGATTTTTTAGAAAATGGTTTATAGAATGTATTCCCCATTCTCCATCTAACTGCCTTCCTGAAAACTAGGCTAATGTCTCATTTTGCAAAAGGGGGTGGGGGAAGGTTGTTAGGGGAAAGTTGGGGAGTAGGGAGGGGCAGAAGGAAACAAGTCTAAACCAAAGTAAAAACAGTAACAGTTTTTCAAGGCTGGATCCAAATAGTGCTTTAGCCGTACTTGGGGGTCCTGTGAACTTGACCTGATCTTGATAAGTCTGAAAGGCTAATCCACTGGTTCCAATTCCAAGCATTTGCCAGTTAAGATAGCTGGTTGAGGGGATACAATCTATATTCTGCAAAGTCACAAACCATTTACAATAGTTTTTGCACATTCTTAAGGTCTCCAATCAAGTCTACTTCCATTGCTGGTAGAAACTGACTGCAAGAATATTTAGATTCAAGGGGAAAAAAAAAATCTCTGATCTTGGGCTGGGCCTAGCTTCCATTGTAGCCTTGTTGGGGTCATGGAGGCCAAGCACAGTAGGTCCTTAAGGACTGACTAACTTCTGCCTTAATTACTGGCTTCTCTTAAAGACAACCCCATAGAAATTGAAATGAGTTTTGCAGAAAGAGCAGATGATTTGGAAATATAGAATTCTCTCTTGGTTTTGCTGAAGGCCTTTAATTCTTGGCCAAAGGGACCTCATGGTCCTAGGCTACAGCTTTCCAGCAGTTTTTATAAATCACTGGTCCATAACAAAACCTATTTGGATCCCCCAAATGGCAGTGGCTCTGTGGACCAATACTTTTCCTAGTCACTCAACTGACCAATTAATTCATGAGTATTTAATACATTCCCACTATTCTCTGCTCAAGAAAAGCTTTGGGAGCTTTTTGGGAAGTTGGTTGGGAACACAGCAGGAGCAATAGAAGACAGTATGTGATCAAGGTCTATGTTGTGTGGCTTAATTTGGGAGAACTGGCAGGAGGTCAAGGAGGGAATGATTTGCAGGCTGGTTTACTCTGTCTTTTTTTCCTTTGGCTTTCCAAAGGGCATGAATTGAATTGGAAGAATGGGTTGAGCTTGGATAGGCCTCCCTATTGCCTTTCAGTGCTCTCCATATCAGAGGGCTTAGAGGACACAAAAATCTGTGTCTAACTCATAGGCTGAGTCCTTCCTTTATCAGCTCCCAAATAAAAAGAGAATAGACAGGAAAAGCAGATAATTATATTTGTTTTACGGTTTACTGGGTGATTTCCATCAATAAACGTTTATTAAGTGTCTACTATGTGCCAGGCACTGTGTTAAATGATGGGAATACCAACAGAGGCAAAAGAGAGTCCCTGCCCTCCAGGAGTTTACAATCTAATAGAGGTCCAACCTACAAATACATACCTCCACACACAGAGATGTGTATGATAAATAGGAAATGATTAACAGAGGGGAACCTTAAGACTTAAGATGGAGTGGGGGAAGGCTTCCTATAGAAGATGGAGTTTTTTTAGTTGGGACTTAAAGAAAGGCAGTGGGCAGAGATGAGGAAGGAGAATGTCCCAGGCGTGGAAGACAGCCAGAAAAAATGCCTTGAGCCAAGAGATGGAATGTCCTGTTCATGGAACCACCATGAGGTCAGTGTCATTGGATCAAAAAGCATGTGGCAGGGAGTAGGGTGTAAGAAAACAGAGGACAGGTAGGACTGGGCTGGGTTGTAAAGAGCTTCAAATGCTCTTTTGAACATTTCGTATTTGATTCTGGAGGCAATAGGGAACCACTGGAGTTTATTGAGTAGGGAGGTGACATAGTCAGATCACTTTAGGAAAATCACTTTAGTGGCTGAATGGAGGATCGATTGGAGTAGGAAGAGACTCGAGGCAGGCAGATCCATCAGCAGGCTGTCACAGTGATCCAGGTGTGAAGTGACGAGGGATGCACCAGATGGGTGGCAGTATCAGAGAAGAGAAAGCAGCTAGGTGGCACTGTGGGTAAAGCACCAGGCCTGGAGTCAGAAAGACTCATTTTCTGAGTTCAAATTCAGTCTCAGACACTTAGTAGTTACGTGACCCTGGGCAAGTCACTTTACCCTGTTTGCCTCAGTTTCCTCTTCTGTAAAATGAGCTGGAGAAGGAAACGGCGAACCATTCCATTGTCTTAGCCAAAAAAAAAATGGCATCATGAAAGGTTGGACACAACTGAAAAATGACTGAACAAAAAACAGAGGAGAGAAAGAGGTGTATTTGAGAGATGTTGCAAAGACTAGATTGACAGGCAGATGTGAGTGGTGAGAGATAGTGAGGGTGACTTATTGGACGTGAGTCGAAGGATGGTCATGCCCTCTACAATCATATGGAAGGTCAAGGAGAGGGTTTCCTATAAAACTCAATGATTTTCTTTGTCCTATTCTGATTTCTGTTTGATTTGAAACAGGCATTTGCATACTAATTTCTTTTTTTTATTTTTGGAGGGGAGAAGGCAGGGCAATTGGGGGCAAGTGACTTGCCCAAGGTCACACAGCTAGTGTGTGTGTCAAGCGTCTGAGGCTGGATTTGAACTCAGGTCCTCCTGACTCCAGGGCTGGTGCTCTACTCACTGCACCACCTAGCTGCCCCCCAAATACACTAATTTCAATGACTTCCTCACATGCCTCTTGTCTTCTCTTTTTAGTACATCTACTTATAATAATGATAATAATAATGATAATAATAACAGCTAGCACTTATATATCACTTCAAAGCACATGACAAACATTAACTCATTCTGTCTTCATGGCAGCCCTGGGAGGTAGGTCTCATTCTTAGTGTCATTTTACAAATGAGGAAATTGCAGCACAGAATGATTAAGTGACTTGTCCAGGGTCATAGAACTAAAAAAATGCCTGAGGTTGGATTTGAACTCCAGACCTCTTGGCTCTAAGTCCGGTGCTCTGCGCATTGAACTATCCGGTTGCCATATGAGAGGGAACTTGGAGGTGAATGAGAAGAAGTATTTTGGTCTGATTTTACTGGACCTTCATCTCAACCACCAACTATTGACTACTGACTGTATGTCAAGGGCAGTATGGTATAGTGCCGGGGTGGGGAACCTGTGGCCTTGAGGCCTTCTAAATCCTTAAGTGCGGCCTTTTTGTCTGAATCTAAATTTTACAGAACGAATCTGGATGTGGTCAAAAGGCCGCACGAAAGGATCCAGGAGGTCACACAGGCCCCACGTTCCCCACCTCTGGTATAGTGGATGTCCTCAAAGCCAGGAAGATTTGGATTCAAGCCCCACTTCCTGTATATACTGGCTCTGTGACCCTGAGCAAGTCACTTCACTTCTCAAAGCTCTAGCCAACTCTCTAGGACTATAAAGGGGAGAGGTGTGACTTGCATTAACTGAAGGAGTTTCGTCACCTGGGAGTTCCCCTAGATCAATTAAGTCACAAGTCCAGTCATCATCCCTATCTAAATCTCTCTGCTATGGTAATGCGAGGGCAATTAAAACATGCCTCAGGAACCTGCAGTTTAAGTGGGTAGAGAAGACTGATGCTCAGGAAACTAAAGCTGACAATGCAGGATGGCAATAATCGAGGGCTAAATCATGTGTTATAGAGTATATATGCCACAGGATTTCAGCTGATGATTCACGGAAGGGGTAGGCGTTGTGGAGGGCAGCTGTGTGGCACAGTGAATCGAGCATTGGGCCTGGACTTAGGAAGACCTGAGTTCAAATCTGGCCTCAGACGTTTACTAGCTGTGTGATTCTGGGCAAGTCGCTTAACCCTGTTTGCCTCAGTTTCCTTATCTGTAAAATGAGCTAGGGAAGGAAATGGCAAACCGCTCCAATATCTTTGCCAAGGAAACCCCAAATGAGGTCACAAAGAGTTAGACATGAGTAAAACCAACAAGGCCTTATTGGGAGGCAGGTAGGTGGCTCAGCAGATAGACCTTTGGGCCTGGAATCAGGAAGACCTGAGTTCAAATTCACCCTCAGACACTTCTTAACTGTGTGACCTGGGCAAGTCACTTAACCTCTGTTTGCCTTAATCCAGTGGAGAAGGAAATGGCAAACCACTCCAGTATCCTTGCCAAGCAAATCCCATAGACAACATGGTCCATGGGCTCATGAAGAGTCAGATACGACTGAGCTACAATAACACAATGACAAAAGGTCCTGTTGGATGGGAAGATTTTGGATGGGGAGAAAGGGTGCAGAAAGACCCCTTGGGTAGGACTGGAGGAGGGAACAGGATGGGGGATGGAAGGAATAGTGGGAGAAGTGTGCCCAGCATTTTTATGAGGCACAAGGAAATGAAGGGACTGTACAGCATCAGAGAGGGCAGGTAATGGCGGACTTCGAAAGGCAGGAAGACAAGCTTAGACTTGACATAATAAATGCTAGGGGAACCATTAAAGGTTTTTGGGTAGAAAAGTAGTGTTGAATCTCATTACAAAATGGTTTAAATCAGTGGGGTTGGTAGGTTATTAGACAGAGATAGATTAAAAAAATTAATAAAACATTTTTTAATGCTCAAAATAGAAGAGTTTGTTACTACCCAGCACCTAGGTGGCACAGCGGATAGAGCCTTGGGCCTGGAGTCAGGAAGATCTGACTCAGATACTGGCTAGCTGTGTGACCCTGGGCAAGTCACTTAACCTCTGCTTGCCACAGTTTGCTCGTCTGTAAAATGGGGATAATGATCACACCTGTCTCCTGGGGTTGTTAGGAGGATCAAATGAGATAATCATTGTGAAGTGCTTAGCACGGTATCTAGTACATGTTAGGTGCTATGTGAATGCTAGCTATCTTCATCATCATTGTTATTATCCAGCCAAATTGAACATACGTATGCCTAGCTATATGTCTTTAAAAATAAATGGCACACAGCAGAAATTCAGTTTCTTATGGAAGCCTTTTTCCTTGTTCTTTTTTGTCTATTAAAATGTTTCAGGGATTTTGATGTTTGTTAAATTTGCAATGCTTAATGAGGCTTATTCACTGAATGGGCCTTACCCCACTCAAAGTGAGAACCTGAAAAGACCTTAGCCTAAAAGGGCCAGAGTCTCCCGTTGCATCCTGGGCCATCTTCAGTCCTCCTGGTGAATATCAGGCCACTGGGCCCAGATGGCTCTGGAGGAGAAAGTGAGGCTGGTGACCTTGCACAGCCCTCCCTCACTCAGATCAGTCAACTACAAGTCATGTCATCATTTGCCTGATGTCATGGTCCTCTTTGAGAACGAAGGACAAACACGACAACAAATTCCCAATGAAAAATACAATTTAATTAAAAAAAAGACATGGTAATATAAAGCAGTAACAGATGAGGCGCTGTGAATTACAACAGGCACAAACCCCCCTGCATGATTAGAGTGGCCACGGAAGGAGAGGGCAAGCAGGTAATTTGGTTCCCCACCCCTGTACCTTAGGGAAGCAGAGTTATAAAGTATAAAGTGTTGGATTTATAGTGAGAGGATCTCAGCTCTTCTACTGACTACTAATATGATCTTCTTAATCTCTGCCTTAATCTCTGTAGGTCTCATTTTCCTCATCTGAAGAATGACGGGTTTGGATACTTGCTTGATAGCCTCTAAAATCTTTGCTGGCTCTCAATCTACTGGAAGATTCAGTGTCCAAGCATAGCAGGAAGGAAATATCTGAGTCCCTGATAATTCTCTTGGCCATAGACTGTGAGCTCCTTGAGAGCCTGAGCTGTCTGTTGCTTTTCTTTATACCCCCAGAATTGAGCATGGTGCCTGGCGCGTAGTAGATGGCTAGTCAATCGACTGACAGAAATTTCAGGTGAACCACACATCAGGACCAACTCTCTGAGTGATCCCAGAAACTCCAGCTTCCTTTCACCACACCTCCAGCCTGAACCTTTCTGTTAAGAAACCTCTTATTGTCTCCTGGAGTGGAGGGGAGGGAGAAGAGGACCCTTTAAAGTTTTCAAACCTACGCCTCATGAAGAATTGCCATAAGGAATCTTCTTGCTCCGCGTGTCTGTTAGACTTTCTGTCACTTCCTCTTTCTTCTTGACAGCCCAAATTATTTGGTATCATGTTCCTGCTTCTTTTTTTCACTTCCTTTGTCCTTTGCTTGGCTAACTAACTAACATGGGCTGGGTTGGCATTGAAACTGTCCCAGAAATGTCCCAGTAATGACACTTTCTGGAGAAACATCACCCAGAGCATCTGGGGCTGCGGCCATTTAGATTCATCTCATCCCTAGAGTACTAATAGTAATATGTCCGAAGGGTGTTTGCGTGGATCAAAGAGATGTATGTACTTCCTCCCTCTGGGGGATCGCTATAGATCCTAATTAGGATGTCGTGGTGGGGGGGACAGAACACAGCAAATATCAGGATGTTGAGAGAAGAGATCTTTTTTTGTTTCCTGTTTTAATCCAGCAGTAGGATATGCACGAATCAGCTAGCAGATTTGAATTTTTGCTCTATAAATCAATGAACTATCACTTGGCGCATTCTTGGACATGCACATCATCAGTAGGCAGTGTCAGTATAGTGCTCCTTTATAATTAAATGCTGGCAGGTTTCACTGGGCCTATTAATATTTTCTTTTATAAACTGAGCCCATTGCTGCCCACCTCCCATGGTACCCCACCATGCCATTGGAACTCCACCCACTGTGCCAATGGGCCCTGCTTCTGTTTTGAATCTGCAAACGCATGGAACCAAAGAGAAGGAAAACAATAGATAGCTGCTGAACCGGGTGAATCTGAAGGGAGAAGTTGCTGAATTCCTTCTATTAGGGACTGGTTGAAGAATAAAGAAGATTTTACAACGACTAATCTCTTCCCCTTTATGGATTTTTCTAGGAAGCTAGAGTCCTGGTATAAGACAAGAGGCCTGCTGTCATTGGGGAAGCTAGAATATGGGAAAGGAGGAATTGAAGGGAACTGGACAGTGAAGTTTACGTCAAGTTGGCATTGTTATCAGCTGCACTGTTTCTTTAAGGAAGAGGGCTGGAGAGAAACTAAGTGTCTGAGCCTGAGTGAATGGGCAAATTTCCCTCCAGTTTCACTGCCTTTGGTGGAAATAGAGACGATTGATCTGGCACTCTAAGCTTCCTGGATTTGATCTACATGTGGGGCTGCTCAAATGGTGATGATATTCCACAGGGCTGATTGTGGGAATCTGAGCCAAGAGGCAAAATGGAAGAAAATAAAAAATCGGTAGCCACTAAATAAAGGAACCCAGAAGGCCAAAGTAATAACTTTTTAGGGCATATTTACAACCTCTCTTGGTAGGACTTGGCATAACAAACTAAAGCTGATGTGGCCAAGATAATGACTGGATGAAGCCCCTCTCCACTCACTCCAGGCCTTCCTGGGACTGAACAAGCTATTGAAACTACACTTCCCGATGGAGGATTGGACTGCTGTATCCCAGCCCCTTTCATTCATGGGCTGTTTGTGCTACACTGACAAAGAGAGAGGATTTTCTGATTGTCTCTGCCATGCTGACCTTCAGAGTGTTTACTTTTTCAATCGGCTTTGGGGAGGCAAAGCTGAACTCTCTGGTGTAAGCGAGTCCAGTTCTCCTCTGCTTTTCCCACCCAGAACCATTTGGAGAGATAACACTGGAGTGACAAATCAGCACAAGTTGTTTTTACAGGTGTAAGAACCCAATAGGTCACTAATTGACCTGTGCCTAGACTTGTGAATCTGGACCGAGCTGTATTTGAAGAAGGCCACAGCATCATTTACACTCGCCAACCCTTTGTAATCTTAATCTCTTTGTTGCTTTTATGTTATACTGGCCCCCCAAGGTTAAAGAAAGAGATTTAGACCTTAAACACAAATCCAGCCTTCAAGCTCTGGAATTATCTTTGCCTTTAAATGCAACTGATCAATGCCCATTTCTTTTGAAAATAAAACCCTTTTGAACCTTGAAAGCCTTCCACTGTTGAGCTATGCCTAAGTGCCACATGGGGAAATGGGCAGAAAAAAGCCCATTTTTCCCTTAGTGCTTGCATTAGAGGTCCTAAAGTTCAGTCCAACGCAATCAATTTAATTGGCGCTAGCTCTAGTGACAAATTATGCTGGTTTACACTCCAATGTAGCACAGATTCCTCAAACGCTAGGGAAGAAGGGAGATACACTTCTTGGTCTCTACTTAAAGAGGGCAACAGTATTGGAAAAGGAGCACATTTAATTTATCACTGTCAGAGCAGGTGCAAAGTTTAATTCTAACTAAAAGCATTAAACAATTAACCCAGACAGTCAGGCCTTCTGAAAATGCTCAGTTGTAGGGAACACATGGACCAGATTACCAATGGAAAAGTCAATGCTCGTCTTTTATACCAGTGAATACCTCCTTGCATTTTTTTTTCTTTTTCGAATAATGAAAAGCTACTACAATAAGGTCACTTCTAAGGCCTTTGGTGATGCCTGAGATGAAAGTATCAGATAAGGGTGTACTATGTACTCAAAGATCAAGAAAGAACTATCTTTTAAGTCTCATGTTGATAGCCAGGAGAGTAGAAATTGAGAGTCACATGCTAGTCTAAATAAATGCGATTGTTTATTTTTCAAGTAATGAGTGCCTTGCATATTTTTGAGAGTGATTTTCAATCTGTATAGGGAACTCCTAGCATGAAAAATCTCTCCATTCATGCAATTAACCACTCCTCTCTAGTTTATAGTGTTAGAGCAGGGGTTCTTAATCTGGGGTCCGTGGACCTCAAGAAGTTCATGGATTGAACTTGGATGGGAAATTTTTTTTCTCCTATCTTTATTTTTATTAACTTCTAATTGAAACTTAGCATTTTCTTCTATTATTTATTTTCTTATAAATTATTCTAAGAAGAGGTCTAAAGGTTTCACCAGACTGCTAAAAGTGTCCATGACACAAAAAAGGATTGTTAAAAATCCTTTTCTTAGAGAATCTCCTGGGTCACTGAGAGAGTGTATCTCTTGCTTACAGTCAGATAGCTGGTATTAATTAGAGAAAGGACTTGAATTCATGTCTTGCTTACTCTAAGGCAAGCCCTTTCTTCACCACACCACATGGCCTCTCTACCTTGCACCAGGAAGGAGCTTAATCAACACTTATTGAATTTTAGTTTAAATAAATATTTGTTGTATGAATGAATAAAGGTCTTTATTAAGCACTTACCATGTATCAAGCGCTAGGTACATAAAAACAAAAGCAAGACAACCCCTGCCCTTAAGAAATTCACATTCTAATGGAAGAGACAACACCTATAGGAGAGTGGTTGACTGAGAAAGGAAGCTGGGTCTGGGAAATTACAGAGATGGTGAGTGGAACAGTAGGGCAATTGATTAACACACCCTTTCCAGTACGAATGGTGACAACTATAATTCTCAGAGAAAGAGGTTGGAAAGGGGATGTGTGTGTGTGTGTGCGTGTGTGCGTGTGTGTGTGTGTGCGTGTGTAGGGGTAGGTAGAGTACAAGACAGCAGTTTAGTTACCAAGTCCTGATAATTCTGTCCTCACGACGTCTGTTCTCTCCATTCACATGGTCATCACCCTAGCATAGGCCCACATCACCCTTTAGACTGTTTTAATAGCCTCCTAATTGGTCTCCTGGCCTGAAGTTTCTCTTCTCTCCAATCTGTCTTCCACACATAGGTCTGTCTATGTCACTTCCCTCCTCAAGAACCTTCAATGACTTGCTCTTATTTCCAACATAAAATATGAACACCTCTGTTTGGAATTTAAAGTCCTTTACCATCTGCCTCCATCCTACCTTTGAGGTTTATTTCCCGTTACCCTCCTTCATTCATTTCAACTTCTAGCTAAGCTAGTCTGCTAGCTGTGATCTTTAAACATAACCTTCCATCTCTTGCCTTCCTCTGAGCATCTCTGGACAGTTGTTCATCCATGAATTGGAATTGGAAGGTATTGGTGGCTTCTTTTAAGGCTCGGTGGAAGCATTGTATTCTATATGAGGTCTTTTTTTGATCTCTGCCCATCTCTCCATCCCACTCTCTGAAATTATTTTGCATTAACTTTGTGTCTATTTTTTACTTATCTGTTTACTTGTATTTTGTTTACTTACTTACTTATCTGCTGTAATTGCAGTGTTGGCCACCTCAAGTGAACATATGCTCTTTGAGGATAGAGATTGTTTCATTCTCCAATTCCTGGAACCCAGTGGGTGTTGGATAAATGATTGTTGAACTGAAATCTTATACTTAACATATTCATTAAATATAACCTGCTAAAGTAACATTATAACTATTTCTATTTTAGCATTTTTCTTTTCTGCAGATCTTAAGGAAATAGTATATTTTGAACATAAGTCCCAAAGTTTCCATTTGAACATTCTTGGAGCAATCACACTTGTGGCCACTCCTTCATATCCTCTATCAGGGAGTCCCACTGCGCTCTGCCCCGTTCAGACCATATCTGGAGTATTGTGTTCAGCTCTTGGCATTTTAAGGAAGAGACTGATTAAATGTAGAGTGTCCAGAGGAGGGAAACCAGGAATCTGGAGAACATGGTATATGATCTGTTGAAAGAACTGGAAAAGCTTAGCTTAGAGAAGACTCAGGGGAAATATGATAGCTATCTTCATTTAACAGCAGGGTTCTCATATGGGAGAGGGATTAGACTTATTCTGTTTGAATACAGAGGATAGAAGTAAGAGTGATGGGGGGAACTTTCAAAGAGGAAAATTTAAACATGACATTAGAGAAAAACCCTCCTAATGATTAGAGTTATCCAAAAGTGGAATGGGTTACTTTGAGAAGTAAACAATTTCTTCCTAAGAACTAAAGTTTGTAAGGCATTTGAATATTCATTTGAGAAGCTTTCTGTAACTTTCTTGGAGGATGTGGATTTTAGGCCAATATAAGAGCTGGGATTTATCACCAACATTCCAAGAAATAGAACCCATAGGATATTTAGTAAAAAGAACTAAAAAAAAAAGAATCTAACTTAGATACTGGAGACCTGGATTCTAGACCTGTCTCTGATACAAATTGCTATGTAGTTCTCAGGCTAGTCATATGTTTACTCTGGCCTTCAGTTTTCTTACCTATAAAATGAATGGGCTAGATCTTTAATCAAAGATTCCTTCCAGGCTTGTAATTCTATGATTTTTCACCACTCTCTCTTGTCCTCAGTCTCTTGGAGTCTGGGTTCCATCTCAATCAGTCTCTTAAAACTGACTTATCAAAAGTTATCAATGTCATCCTAATCATCATCTTAATGGGACAATGATGTCATTATCTATTCTGTCCTTGAGAAGGATCCATCACTTAGTCCCAACACTTCTGTGACCCTGTACTCTCCTGATTCTTTGACCAGTCTAGAACTTTGTTTGTGGCACCAACCCCCCCACCCCCACCCCAGGCCACTAAACTCACTACATCCTAGTCTCCTGTTTGTAGTGCTGGATTCAAAGTCAAGGAGAACTGATCTTTGTACTTGGTTCCACACTTTGTGCTGTCATCAGGCACCTACAAAGATGTTCGTTGTCTAACCTCCTGTAATGTTAATGGGATTTAAGATCTTCCTCGCCCATTAATAGGCCTCACGTGGAGCCCATTAAGGGAAGCTTGCTTAGGGGAGGCTTACTTTTGTAGGAAGGCTTTCACACTTTTGGCTTATTTCCAATTAGGCACTGATGCCCTCTGGCTCTGAGAAGTGTATATATACTCTGAGTTGGTATTTTGCTTTGGGGGTTTGCATATGAGAAGGATCTTGTGATTCCCTGATCGAGACTCTGAGTAACCATATGTTCAGAGCTCCCTGACTACTCAGATGTAAAGGCTCTCTCAATCCAGTGGTGTATGTAAAGTGTACAGCAATATTACTTTGGTTCAGGAAGTCAGAGCCCTGTCTGTTGATCTTTATGTTAATTTCTCTGCTTGTATTTTCTCTACTTGTATTTTCTCTGATGTGCTGACTTTTCCCCTGAACTAGTGAATGTAATTAAAGAAGATTGTTGACCCCTTTTTGAGCAGTCTTTCCTAGAAAAGCAGATCTAAGAACCTGTGATAGCAGCCATCCTGGATGTGCCAGTGTGGTTGGCCACACCTCCTCAGCTGGCCAGGGGGTGATTAGGCTTTTTGGAACTCATTAGGTGTGAATTTTAACTAAATTATAGAAGGCCATTCCGTGGATCATGGTAATCATCAGAATGCTGTCATGGAGGCAGCATATAGTAGTAATCCAGACTTTACAATTAGGAGACAGATATTTAGCAGACATCCCTAATGAATTTGGGTACATAGAAACTTTCATAAATTTGGGAGCCAATTACTATGCAGCCCAAGACTCCTTTTTGCTCATACCATACTACAGCTGGAGTTTTGCAGCATGGCATAGTCGATGGAGCACTGGACTTTGAGTCAGGGGGACCTCGATTTGCATCCTGCCTTAGACACATAGAGGCAGCTAGGTGGCTTAGTAGATAAAGCACTGAACCTTGAATCAGAATGCCCTAAGTTCAAATCCAGCAGTATACATTTAACAGCTGTGTGACCCTAGGTAGATCACTTAGCCTCTGTTTGCCTCAATTTCCCCATATGTAAAATTGGGACAATAATAGCATCTCCTTTGTAGGGTTGTAAGGATCAAATGTGATAACATTTATAAAGCATCTTGCAAACCTTAAGGCACAATTATAAATTCTAGCTATTATTATTAGCTATAATATATACCAGGGCTGTCCAAAATGCAGCCCAATTGTAGTGCAATTTATGCGACCTGCCTACAAGCATAGAAATTTACATAAATGCTTTAGTAAACAAAGCTGAGCTACCTCAGAGCTCTCATTAAAATGGCAAATCAAAATATATTGTCTATTGTTTCAATAAGAACCTAAGGTTGGACAGACCTGATACAATATTGGGCTTGTATTGATACACACACACACACAGACACACACACATACACACACATATGTATACATATATACATACATGTGTGTATATATGTGTATGTGTATGTGTGTGTGCGCATATATGTACATAGTACTAGGTTTGTGGGTCAGAAAGATCCAAATTCAAATCCTTCCTCAAATGATTACTAGCTGTGTGATCCTGGGCAAGTCATGTAACCTCTCATCCTCCATTTCCTCATCTGTAAATATAAGGGATGATCTCTTCTATCCCTTCTATCTCTAAATCTATGATCTTATGTCTGGTACAAGCTACATGACCCTGAGAAAATTCCTTAATCTCTGAGTCTCATTTTCCTCATCTGTAAAATGAAGGTAACAATAGAACCAATATCATAAGGCTAATGTGAGCACGAAATAAGATAATGTGGCTAATGTGCTACACAGGTTTGAAAGTGTCATAAGCATGTTCTTGTTGGAGATGTTATTATAAATAAGAGATCTCCTTTATTATTCCTTACTTAGAGTCCTTCAAGCCATTCACGGGAATGAGGTTCCACAGGTTTTGTGAACCTCTGGGAGCTAAGTGGACACTTTTTTTTTCTACCAACTATGGAGTTGGGAACATCCTGAGATTAAGGAACCCCTTTTAGGAAAATATTCACTTGTATGTCATCTATTCACCTTAAAGACCTGGAAGGACATGTCCATATCAGGCTCTTGGCATGTCTAGTTATTCCTCATTTCTACCAAAATGAAGGACTGGGTGGGATAGAGCAGTGACTCACTTGAAGTCTTAGGCAGACTACCCCATGCATTTTGCTGGTCGCCAAGAAGTGTGTAATTCAGATTAGTGGTCAGACTCCCAAAGCTCTCATTTATTACATCTAATTGCAAAATAAGGAATCTTACATGCATGTGTCTCATCTCCTATTTCTCCATTATTTGCTATACTCATTCATCTAGATTTAATTATCATTTCACAGTAGTCTCCATGAAATCTGGTTAAATTGCCAATCGTAGCTATGATTTCTGGAGTCCTCTATAACATAATGGTGTTAAGATCTAATCCCCTCACCCCTCCCTTTTTCTCTTTGCTTTGATCCTGGCTGTGCCTCTTCCTCTAGGTCTAGTCAAGCCTGGGGAAGCCTGCCCATACTTCCCATACAAACCCTTACCAGGACTAGCAGGTAAATCCTAATGTGCCAGGTACAAAGACTTCCTGGGAAAGGGTGTGTGGAGGTAGATAGAGGTGGAGCTGAAAGCAGTGGTTACTAATTTATCTCTATGTTGATTTTAGGATCTTTGAATGAGTGCTTTTAGTCTTGATGGAAAGGAAGAAAACAGAGTTTTGGGAAGTGGAAAGCTTTTGGAGCTACTTTTTTCCAAAGTGTAGAGTTGTATGAGTATATGTGAGTGTATTTTCAAGTCCCTTTCTATTGCTTTCATCTCTTAAAGGAAGGAAAAAAAAACACAACATTAAAACAAATATGAACATGCATTTTCTTATGATTGGGTAAACTCAGCTCTGTCATTTGCTGAAACTCAAAAACATAAACAAAAATAAATTAAGCAATTTCCATAGTGAAGTGTGTGTGTGTGTGTGTGTGTATGTGTAGTATGTGAAGTATTTCTGAATTGTTATTAAGCCAGCATTTATGACCGCTTTAGAGAAATAAAAATTTTAGTAACAGAAGATTATATACATCATTCATCTTTTGATGGGGGACATGGGAAAGGAAGAGGCCACAAATGATCTTCCACATGGAATGAAATTTTTGGAGGCATGATGGTGGATTATGGAGAGGATTGGGCTGCCAAGTACTGATCCAAATTTAGCATTTAATTATCAATTACACTTGTTTAGCTTGGCTCCAGAGGACAGAACTGGTAGCAATGGGTAAAAGCTTTAAATAGGCAAATTTAAACTTTTTGAGAAGAAAAGAAGTAGGGTATGGATGGAAGAATGGACATAGACACAGACTGCAGAAATTTCATACATTTTGATTGATGTAAATCAATTGACATAATAAGACCAAGTGGAAACATTTGGAGCCAACGGCAGTACCATTTTAGAATATAAACTCATTTGTAATATCTTACAAAGAAAGGATGATGGAGGATCATGTTGTGGTATTGCTTCATAAAGCAGTTTCATTAAAAGAAAATTGAGTGAGAGACCCAACTAAACAAGCTATACCAATGACACAGTGATAAAAACAAAACAACAACGATAACAACAAAAGAATAAAAATGGAAAGAATCTACAAACTTTTTTGTTACAGTGACATAGCGCAGTAGATAGAACACTGCAGAGTTCAATCTCTTGTAGTGTGGATGTTTCTAATGTGATAGTGTTTGTATTTTCAATTTTGGCTCGAGCTGGTTATTTACTCTTCATTGCTTTCTCATCAGAAGCAATACTAATGTGCCATTGATGAATTCTGGCAAGTTTTTGTTTCTTTTTGTTTTTGTTAATTTTCAACAGCAAACAGGAACAGGTGAAGATGATAACAGGCTAGGCTATTAAAACCCAGAGATAAAAGAATACATGAGCAGAGAGGACACTACTGTATAGTATCTATAGGTATCCATCATCATGCAGATTCCATGGACATTAGTGCTGGGAGTAGAGGTAACGAGAGCTTTCTAGCTCCAAGGTATTTGGGCAAGGCTACAAGGTGGCACCCTGCCTCGGACAGATGGGCTGAAAACTCAATGAACGGACCAATGAAGCTTTCTGGTGTGACATATTATTATCCATTTTTTGTCTTACTATGATCATTGCTATCTGTACCTGACACTATGAGTCTCTGTAGTCTGAATCACGGACCCCAAATATCTCTAGCCTCTTCCTGGAATTTGTTGCCCAGAGTCACACAGCTAATATGTTTGAAGTCACATTTGAATGCAGGTCTTTCTGACTCTAGACCCAGCGTTCCATCCACTGGGACACGTACCTGCCCCAATATATTCATACCACTATCGTCTCAATTTTCTTGTTCATAAGCCTTATTAGATCACACCATTGCTCAATAATCTTTAGTAGCTCGCTATTTTCTACTCAGCAAAGGACTCCTTTGTCCAGCTTTAAGAACCTCCATGTTCTGGTTCCCCTTTACTTTTCCAGTCTTGTGTTACTCCACTTTGTATTCAGCCCAAATGGGGAACTCTAGCCTTTGATCTTTGTGTTTTTGCCCAAGTTTTTCATATGGCTGGAATACCCTCTGACCTATCCTTTGATATCCAGAAATATTTTCTGAGACCTCACAAATCATTTTGTTTTATAATTCTCTAATGCAATTATATTGCAATATTGTATATTTTTAGCTATCTGTGTTGGGATATTGTTGCCTACTAAATTGTCAAATGAGATAAATATTTGTAAAGCATTTAGTGCAGTTCCTGGCACATAGTTGGCACTCAATAAATTCTTATTTCCTTCCCTTCCCTCCTCTTCCCAACCCTCACACTTAAGGTCAGGGACTCTGCCTTGTCTAAATCTTTTGCCTCGTCTAAATCTCTTGCCTCTTTCAGTGCCACAATAAGCAATGCATGTATTCGTCATTGCTATAGAGCCATTGCTATTTGTATTTCATTTTCAACTGGATAATTGCACTTATTGGGAGGCAGGGGGAGGGGCGAGGTGGGGGAAGAGCTTTCTTTTATTTGGAGTCTTGGTCGGTTAATGCCCTCCTTTGTAGTATTCCCCTTCTACCTTTCAAATTATGGATGTTTTCACATCTCAAGATACAGACAACTGAGAAAGCACTCCAGAAAAGAATGGAGGCATTGGTTTACAATGTCTGCTTCCTATAGTTTTCCTCCGTATTTCTAACATCAACAATATGAGACCATTTTTCTAGAGAAAAATGAAGCAGTTACAATTCTGGCTACTTCCATTATTGGGACTTCTGAGTCATGGGGCCCTGATCTTTCTTCCTTTTGTAGAATTGATCCTGAGAACCCAACCATTTCTTGGAACTAGGTAGTCCCTTGGGAAACCTTGGGTTTCTTTCAGGCATAGTACCTTTCCCATTTGGAAAGCCTTAGAATTGAACTTGGCCTGGGCATCTTCCCATATTGTCATAAAATTCTGCGGCCCTAAAAGCCGTATCTTTGCTTTCTAGCGATATGGCTCCTTTAAATCATTGTGCTGATTCATTTGTCTCCCAGGAAAGGGAGTTGGGGGGGCAAGTCCCTTGAGGAAAGAGCTGCCTGGAAGTTGAAGACCAAGTCCCAAGACAGGCAACAGAACACAGCAAATCAATCTGAGTTGGCAGACAAATCACGAGCCTCAGTCACTCTTCTTTCCTCTGCCATTCATACACCTGTTTTAAATGCCTTGTACTTGTCACTTCACTGTTATCTTGGCAAATGTTTGGGGACACAGAACAGGTAGTAGAGTGACGGAACAGTCGTCTGCCACAGAGTTCACCCTGGCCTTGTTAAAATTAATTGGAAAGTAAACTCTCTCAGAGCAGTGATTTTCAGAGCATCTTCTCTAATCTCCACTTCATACCAAGTGAGCAGGCTGTGTGTGGTGCCAGCATCCTGCCACCACCATCACTGATGTGACAAATTGGTGTTTCCCCCTTCTGATGTCTTGCTTCCTCTTGCCTTTTTCCTCTGGGCACTACCCTCTCAGGTACACTGAAGTGACCCCCCAATACCCTTTCCAGTTCTTCCTCAGTGGGTTCATTGAAGTGGAATTTGAATCCCCACAAGACTGGGTTTCATTGAGGAGAAGCCTTTAAGCCCACAGGGGTGTAGATTCCTTAAAAACCCTTTCCTCCTGGCAGCAGGTAGAACAATGGTTAATAAATAAACCAGAAGACTTAAAATGTCCTATTACATTTGGTTAAACAAAAGAAACTTAAACTGTTTCTTTAGAGAATTTTGGAAAATGAGCTCCCACGAATTTCTGTTTTCTTTTTCCTGGTGGAGACACGAAAACGTTGTGAAGTTGTCATCGTGACTGTCGAACCACAAGTTAGGTGGTCATCTCTTTGTGGTGGTTTAGGAGTGGTCTTGCTTCCACTCAAGAGTTTGGAACAGGGAATCTCTTGAGATCACTGATGGCCCTAAATTCTCTGAGCCCAATTCCAAGTCCTTGTATTCCTACTGAATTTCAAAAGGGACTCTTGTATCATTTTAGCTTTTCTGGGTATCAAACAACTGAAGATGAAATCAGTATTCAATCCTCGTATGGTTGTTGCACTTTTTGTTTGAATTAGATTTGTCTTATTAATTAGACGATAAGCTCTCTGAGGGCAGAAGAATCATACCTTTTTTTCTTATCCTCTCCAGTACACCATATAGTGCTATATACATGGATGTTCAATAAATATTTGTTGAATGAATGTTTCAGGCAGGAAGAAAGTCTGGAAGATCTAATTTCCCTGCTAGTTGAGCTGATTGATGCCATCGGATCCCTGACAGATGTCATCCTGCCAATGCCTTGGCCTCAACTGTAGTCAGGGACTGAAGGACAAATAACCAATGCTCACCCACTGCCTAGGAGACAGCTTGGTTACAGTGTCACAGGCTGTGGCCACACTCCAACCTTGAGCCAGCTAATTGCTTTAATGGAAATCTTGCCTGGTTGTGATGTCTGGGCTCATGCAAAAGAATAGTTCTCAGGCTCACTGCTGCAGTGTGAACATGGCTATAGAACTTTAGCTATTCAATTTCCTCCCATGGGCATAGCATCAATATCCTGGTGTCTTGGAATATTTCCATCAATGGACAACATGGAGGTTCTTGTTGCACTAGCAATGTGAACTGTGCTATCTGTAAACCTCTGGGATGAAACAGTGCAATTTGCCCTGGTATCAGTGTGCTGTTGGCATGGTGAATTGTTTGCTCCTATGTTGGCATGGACTGAAGAATTCATATTCATATGAATTTGAATTCAAATTTGTTGCTTGTCAGGATGCAGCAAGAATCTGCTGTGTGCCAGAATCTGCAACCCCACAAATACTTTCTTTGTCCAGACACCTATATAGTCAGCTTATCCTGTAGAATTATTTGCAAATAACTCCCTGAGTGCCACATTGTCTCATTATACAGTGACCTCAAACTTTCCTCAGAAACAAAGACCCATCTTTTTAATACCAGGATTCTGCCAATATTTTTTGTATGTCTGTGAGTCACAGAAAACTACAGACTTTAAAGAATAAAAATTGGACATCCTTCAGGGGTCAACAGGAAGGCCAATGGTGGGTGTAACCGGGCTGCCACACATATAACGAATAAGGAGCTGTAAAAAAGATTCAGAGTAAAAGATGTCACCAAAGAAATGTATGATCAGAAAAGATGAACTGATTATGGAGCAAGAGCAATGGATAACCAATCGCTAGATAACCCATTTGCTCCAATGGTATATTCCAGAAGTCAAGAGGAATAGAAGGCCCCCTCTGCAATAAGCTCATGAAAGGTCATGGATGAGAGTCACACAGGATAATCAGGAATTAATGAATTGCATCTTTATCCTCAGGGTGGGGCACCCACATGGATGAGATCACAGATCCAATGATGAAGCTCTGATTCTACACTGTGACCTTAAGCAAGTCACTGACCCTTTCTGAGACTCAGTTCCCTCATCTATAAAATGAATAGTTAGATTTAATAACTCCAGCCTGTTATCCTATGGGGTCAACATTAGTAATTAAACACAGCCCCTCCATCCATCCAAATCTATTAAACACTTACTAAAAACAAACAACTCCCTCTGCCAAAAACAAAACAAAACAAATCCCAACCAAACCAAACCAAAACAAAAGAACAATCAAAAAAAAAAAACAAAACAAACCCACAAACTTAGAATTCCATAGATCTGGCCTGTATTTTTGCAGAGATGATGAAAGAATAGGAAGAATGGTATGAAAGGTTTAAAGATGGATCACCAGGACAGCAGCATCCCTGGGTACCTGACCACTAGGACAGTGTCACCTGAGTTTTTGTAGGGGGGCCTGAAGAAGCAGAACCCATTTCTCCTTCTACAAGGGGAAGGGAGCAGGAGTGTGCTAGAGCCAACTCTAACCAGCTTGCCAGAGCCCATTGTTAAATTTTCAGAGTAAGCATTTACGCCTTAGAAATCAGCAACTACTACAAATCAGGGCTTGGTTTATTGTTTTGTTGATTGTCTAAACTTAAGAAAGTACTACTTAAGAAGATTAAACTTGAGGTGTGTGCATCCCTCATACCCCCCCCCCCATCTGATAAGCATTTACTGGCATACCTTGGTAGTACTCTACTAACATCCCTTGAACTCAGTAGGAATGCTATAGAAAGCCCAAGGAATAAAGTCATCACCAGATTGGAGGCCTAGTGAATGCAGCCTAATAATAGTAATAGCTTCAGATAGCTTTTAAGGTTTACAAAGTGCTTTATGTGCACTATCTCAGGGAAGCGTCACAACACCCCTGTGTCTCCCCAATTAGAATGCAAGCCTTTTGAGGTCAGGGTTGTGTATTTGCCTTTCTTTGTATCCCAGCACTTAGCACAGTTCCTGTCACGTAATAGCAACTCAATGAATGCTCGTTGACTGACTAACTACCACGCTATTTGGGGAAACATTGTAAATGGATAACGAGTTGTACCCAGAATTGAGGATGTGGAGCAAAACAGCCTGGACTGCCTTTAGGAAATGCCAAAATTATTTCAATGCCTCCAAACTCCCAGAAACATAGGCCCAGCTTCCTACTTGCAATATTCTTCTCAGGATGATGTGCAGTTTTTGAGTCATAAGACATGAGAAGAAGGGAGGGACCTCCAGGGGTCTGCCACCTAAAGAAGTACTACGTAGTTACCTGGAAGTGTGGACATTTATTCAGCTTACCTTGTGAAGGTCATTCATTCATCTGAAGATGAATTTTTTCAGTTGCCAGATGGAAGTGGTTTGGGGCAGTCAAAAGACTGAAGGAAGAGGAATGAGTGGGGTTTATGGGAGAGGAAGTGTTTGTGTAAAGAACAGGGAGAGCAGTGTCTCTACAGTCACAGCTGTGGGCATTGATGGTCACTCCCTAGTCTCCGGTTTGGTCCAGTAATGTGTCTTGTGGCACATTGAGCTCAGGATTTTTGTTAAATGAACTTCTGCCTCTCCTTCCTCTCCCCTTTCACTCCCCTTTCTTCTCTTTATCCCCTTCTCCTCTTTCCCTTTTCCCTACTTCTCTTCTTCCCTTTCTTTCCCATCACCCTTTCCCCTTCTTTTCTCTCCTTCTCCTCTCTTCTTTCCTCCTCCCTTTCTTTCCCATCACTGTTTCTCCTTCTTTTCTCCCCTTCTCTCTTCTTTCCTCCTCCCTTTCTTTCCCATCACCCTTTCCCCTTCTTTTCTCTCCTTTTCCTCTCTTCTTTTCTCCTCCCTTTCTTTCCCATTACCCTTACCCCTGCTTTTCTCCCTTTCTCCTCTCTTCTCTCCTCCCCCTTTCTTTTCTCCTTTCCTTCTCTTCTGCCCTTCACAATTCTCTTCTCTCCCTTCCATTCCCCACTTCCCCTTCCTCTCTCCTCTCCTCTTTTCTCTTTATCTTCTTTTCCTTTCTGCTTTTCTTTTTCTCTTCTTCCATCTCCTTTTCCTTTCCCTATTCTTTCCCTTTCCCCATCTTCTTTTCTACTCACTTCTACACCGTCATTTCTTCTCTCCTTCATTCTTTTTCTTCCTCAGCTTCTGTTTTCCCCTGTCACCTCCTTCTCTCCTTTTCTCTTTCCTTTCACTTTCCTCCTCTCTCTCCTTCCTCCCCTCTTCTACTTTCACCTCCTCAGTCCTTCACTATTTTCCCTCCCTTACTTTCTCTCTTTTCTTCTTTCTCCCTTTCCTCCTCTCTTTTCTCCTCTCCTCTCTTCTCCATTTCTCCTTCCTCCTTCCTTCTTTTTCTCACCTCTCCCCCCTTTTCATCTTTACCTCCTTTTCTGAACCCCATTTTGAGTTTGAATTGGGCTTGGGGGAAGATAGCACTCTTTATTTGGACACAGTGGCGTTCCCGAGATGCACCCCACCCCCCTTCACACTCAAATAAATATGAATGTGCTAATTCTAAAGACATTTGTTGATACACTATTAAAAAGCATGATCTGTTTGCTGCTTCTGGGTAAAGAGGGGAGCTGCAATCTTTCGTGGCTGTGTCAATGTAGCCCGTGTTATTATGTACAGATGCGCCAGCTGCAAGTAGACATTATCTCTTTCATAGTGCTAAGCACTTTACAGTGGGTCACCGAGGTGCAGCTCTCAACCAATAGATCTAATTGCAATCCTTTTATGTTCTCCATGATTGCAGGTTTCTCCAGCACTATAAACAAATAGTAATCAACTAAACCTGTTACCTCTGAGTAGAGATGTCACGATATGAAATATTAACTGCTCAAAATACAGTAATGATGGTTTAAAATGTATTTGTTTCTTGAAGGTAAAAAAAAACCCACCACACACACACACACACACACACACACACACACATACAGAAAAGCAGGAGTGTGAGAGCTGAAGTCTGAAGGGCCCTCTGGCTCTTCCCCCACCTCCAATAAAATGAAAAATTGTGTCTGTATACAGCATGTTTTATGTAGTCAAATACAGCGTAAATATTGTGTCCATCCTATGCCATAGTAACGACATATTAGTAGCATCATCTATAAACCTGGATTCAATGGCTACATTTTAATGATGTTTTAATGTTTAATACAAGTCCAATTTATATTTTGTGATCTGTCTAATCCACCCCAGATTAGTCTGTTTGTATCCTTATACTTCAATCAATCTGCTCTCCCTCATCCTCTCCAGAAAACTTAGACACAAAATCCAAGTCCCCGGTACAGGAAATGGCGTTAGGTCTGCCAAAGGAAAGCGAAAGTTCTTCTATCCAGGAGAGGGAGGGAATGGTAAATGTATGGGTGGGTCTTGGGCCTGGGGCTCTTAGGGACTGAAGCAGTTTGGACTGGATCTGTTTTGACGCACTCTCTGTGTCTTCCCCTTAAACTTTGGCCTTTTGACTCTCCAGAATGTCTTATCCCCCTAGGGACGTTTGATCTACCCTCTTGGCAGAGTCAGCCCAAGTGCACGTAAGGGTGAGATTGATTGATATTTAACTCAATCAAGTCACTTCGCTAATAGTAATATGAGCCATCATTTATATAATGCTTTAAGATGTGCATGGCACTTTTCATATGTGATATCTCCTTCGATCCCTCACAACACCCCTGAGAGTTAGGTGGTTACTGCTATTTTCCCCATTTTGCAGTCAAGTGACTTACCCAGGATCACACAACTAGTAAGTGTCAGAGGCAGGATATGAAATCGAGTCTTTTTGATTCCAAGTCTAACGTTCTCTCTCCTACATCATCTCACTGCCCTCTTGTTTTAAAGAAAGTGATAGCATGCTTAATCAATCACTCAATCAGCCCTAGACTAAGTCCTTTGAATGGTGGTGATATTGTAGAAGAATCATATTTCAATAAGCTGAGAGAAATTGACCATGCCCCAGGGCTCCACTATGATCTTTCAAGCTAGAAAACTGGGCTGGGGCCAGTATGGATTTCAGCTAATCCCACTGAAGAGGAAGCGCTTCCAGAGGAAGGAGAGGCTTTGCCTCCAGCTTCAGCCTAGGTCTCCTCTCCACCTTCCCCCCAGTGGAAGCCCTTGCTTAAGAGGAACTTCTTGAGTGCTCTAAGAATTGGAGAAAAGGCCCTGCAGCATTCAGAAACTATGAGTCATGCCTTTAGCACATAAGCTCACTAATCTTGAGCCCACTCTCCCTTGGATTCTCCACATATTTGTGGGACAATGTGCCAGACTTTTAGGGGGATGTTTTGCTTGCAAATCTTTTCTTACTGTTGTTCATCTCTCCTTCTTGAAGAGGACCATGCCACGACATGGAAGTGAATTGGATTTAAGTGAAGGAGGGCTGTGCAAAGTCACCAGCCTCACTTTCTCCTCTGGCGCCATCTGGGTCCAGTGGAAAGATACAGATCAAGATGATTGGAGATGGCCCCCATTCTCACTGTACCCCCTTAGTGAATGCTGTACCATCTTTGGAAATACTCCTTTTTATAAGCTACTTAAAGCTTGCTGAATAATTCTCAACTGTTAATTTTCAGAAGCACGGGGTGTGTGTATGGGGGTGAGGTCTTGAGCTGATAGCATTAGCTAATCAATCCCCTCTGATCACACAAGGGTACCTCTAGTGCCTTAATTCAGCCCTTTCCACTTTTGGGTAACTCTAGTTATAAGGAATTTTCCTTACATCAAACCTATATCTGCTGCTCAGCAACTTCCAATCATTATTTCATAGTTCTACCCTTTGAGACCGAGGAAAATTCATCTACTTCTTTACAAGTATTCAAATACTTAAAGATGCGTACAATATCCTCTGGAAGGCTGCTCTTCTCCAGGCTAAATGTCTTCCATTCCTTTGAAAAATCTTCCCATGCTCCCTAGTTCCCCCTCACATTCTGACTACCCTCCTCTAGATGTGGTTGAGTTTGTTAGAATCCTTTCTGAAATGCAGCACATGGGACTCAATCCAATTTTTAGATCTATGAACCTATGTAGTCTGGTGAAGCAAAGGGGGCTCTCACCCCCTCTTTGGAAAACTCTCCCTTGCTTAATTAACTTTAAAGTTAACTTTTTGGCTGCTCTGACAAAATGGTGACTCATATTGTACTTTCAAGGCCGTAAAATTCTCAGATCTTTTCTACACGATACCTTGTCCAACAATGCCTTCCCCATCTTGTACAGTTGATTTTTTTGAATCTCGTCGTAGGATTTTAGATTTATTCTTATTAAATTCAATTTTTATTAGGTACATATGTGTAGATAGATAGCTAAAGCAATTCATTGTTCACTATGGGCCCAGCATGTGTGTGTATGTTTACGAGATCATAGATTCATTTGATTATATATTTGCATATTCAGGAATATGGTGAAACAGGTCCAACAGAAAGCTGATCGTTAAATTTTTGGTGTGAATTTGTTTAATGCAGATTAAACTTAAAAGTATGTTTTGTATTATACTTTTTTGGGGGGGAGAACTGATTGTAAAACATTTACTAGCACCCTGCTGTCTATCCATATGTGTGTATGAGAAATCACGGATCCATTTGAATCTATATTTGTAAGTGTATATATTTATAATAACAATAAATACCATATACACACATATATATACATACAACATACACATGTGTAAATATATGCACACATATACACACATATATGGCACCTTAAGGTTTGCAAAGCACTTTTCACATGTTTTCTCATTTGAGCCTCAAAACAACGTGGTGAATAGATTTCATGTATTTTATTTGGTATTTTTAGTTTACAGATGAGGAAAGTAAGGTTTAGGGAATTTAAATGACTTGCCCAGAATCATACAGTCAGTAATCACCATGGGGAGGATTTGAACTCAAGTCTTCCTGACACCAGTTCTAGTACTGTGTCTGCTGTATCAGTTAGTCAGTCAATTAGCATCTATTTGCTACTGTCATTGAGTCAATTCAGTCATGTCTGACTCTTTGTGACCCCATTTGGGATTTTCTCAGTAAAGATACCAAAATGCCTCCTAGTTGCCTACCATGTGCCAGGCATCTTGCAAAGTGTTGGGGATACAAAAAAAGGCAGAAAAACCCCCTCCTTTCAAAGAGCTTATAATCTACTGGGTGAGAAAACATGAAAAGAATTATGTTCAAATAAGACATATACAGCATAATTAGAGATGATCCATAGTGGGAAGGTGCCAGCATTAACGGGGATCAGGAAAGGCTTCCTGTAGAAGGTGGGACTGTAGCTGAGGCTTGTAGAGAGCTTGAGAAGCTCAGAGGCAGAGATGAGGAGGAAGAACATTCCAGGTATGGGGGACAGGCTGGGAGAACGCCCAGAACTGTCCACGTTCAAGTGTTTTGTGTAAAGAACAGCAAGGAGTTTGGTGCCATTATATCATAGAGTAGGCAGGGGGCAGGGGGAGATTAAGCTATAAGAAGACTGGAAAGGTAGAAAGGAACTAGCTTAGGGAGGACTTTAAAAGCCAAACAAAAGATTTTCTACCTGGAGGTAGTAGGGAGACTTTGGAATTGCCTCTAGGTGCTGTCCAACAGCTTTTCTGTGATGCCTGAGAAGGAAGGAAGGACGAATAATAACAAGGATGAAGCTGAGTGTCTCTGGAGAACTAAAGTCATTCACTTGGCGTGTGATAATAAACTGACATTAAGTATTCTATAATATTTAAAGAGTATGTTTGTATATGCACGTAAATATAGACACATAGGTATATATGTGCTTATACACACATGTGCATATATACATAAATGTATATGCACACACACATATGTATGCACACATAATCATATATACTACTGCTATACCTACATACCCACAAACACATACAGAGGCAGTGAGTACCTGGTCTCCTTGCCACAGAGCAGTGGTAAATGGTTAGCATTGTGAAGATAGGTCTTTGCTTTCTTTTTTTTTTAAATTTATTTTTAATATGTTTGGTTTTCAGCATTGATTTTCACAGGTGTTTGAATTACAAATTTTCTCCCCATTTCCTCCACCCCCCTCCAAGATGGCGTACACTCTGGTTGCCCTGTTCCCCAGTCTGCCCTCCCC
>CM053625.1:263706271-263773656 GCA_028646595.1 Phalanger gymnotis
CTCCGCTGCCCCAGGGGCGGTGGCCGAACCGCAAACTCAGTCCTGCAGCTTTTCCCACTAACCTTCTCTGATGTCTTTGCTCTTTGTGGGTTGAGAGGTCTGGTGGATGCCACAGCTCAGTAATTCAGGACTGTAGGGCACTCTTCGCTCGGCTGCTGGTCTGGTTGGTCTGCGCCGCGCAGGCTGGGCTCTGCTGGGCTCAGCTCCGCTCCCCTCAGCTGGGAGCTGGGAGCTCCGTGCGGGACAGACCTTACCCAGTGAGCATCCAGGCTGTCCTGGGCTGGAGCTCTGCTTCCCTCTGCCACTTTGTGGGTTCTGCAGCCCTAGAATTGGTTCAGAGCCATTTTTTTATAGGTTTTTGGAGGGACTTGGTGGGGAGCTCATGCCAGTCGCTGCTTCCCAGCCGCCATCTTGGCTCCACCCCCCTAGGTCTTTGCTTTCAATGAGAAGCTTGGAGTTATTAAAGGAACATTGCAGTTCTCTTTAAGGAAATGCTGCCTGCTCTCCTCCTCTTGTTCAACCCTGGATTCAGCTCGTATATGAGAGTATATACACGAGAATGTGCATAAAAACACAACAATATGTCTGTGTATGTGTGTATAAAATGTATATCACATATACATATAAATACATAAATAGTCATTATGGGCAGTATTCCAATTACTCTAGCATGGATATAGTGCTCAATTTTTCACCTAACTCATCTAGTTTGCCTACGTGAGTCTTCCATGTTTGTCTGAGGATGCTAATTTTTTAAAAGAAAGTTTTGTGTGATGGTGCTCTGCTTCCCTGTGTTTGCTCCTGATGGAGCCAAATATTTCTTCAGAACTGAATTTGTTCATTTACCATAAACTGAATGTAGTCTTCTGCAATTGTTTCAAGAAAATAAATCTTGTCTCCTCTACTAAACTGTAAGTTCATTGAGGGCATGAACTGTCTCATACTTCTTTTGTTGTACATGAGATAATGTACACAGTGTTTTGCAAATCTCAAAGCACTATGTAAATATTAGTTCTTCATTTTATGGGATTTCAGAATCTCAGATCTGAAGGGACTTTGGAGATCATCTAGTCCAATGTGTATGTGAACAAGAATTTTTCTTTATATATGCTTGACTAGTGGTCAACCAGCCTTTAAAGGAAGACAGTGAGATGGAACCCTTCACCACTAAGGCAGACCAATTCACTTATCCCAAGTGTAAGGAAGTTTTTTTTTATTATATCAAGCTTAAATTGACCACTTTGTACCTTCTGTTCATTGTTCCTAGTTCTGCTCTCTGGGGCCAAAGAAAACAAGTTTTATCCCTCTTTCACAGGGCAGCCCTTAGGCACTTGAAGGTAGTTCTGGTTGTTTGCATGTTGTCTTCCCTGCTAGACTGTGAGCGCCTTGAAGGCAGAGACTGCCTTTTGCCTCTGTACACCCAATGCTTGGCACAGTACCTGGCACATGGTAGTTGCTTAATAAATGCTAATTAACTATCACTTCTCACCCCTAAGTCTTCCACAAGCTAAATATCCCCAGGTCACAGAATCACAGCATCATAGAATGTGGGGATTGGAAGGGATCTCAGTGGTCATCGAATCCAAATGATATCTAAAAGAATTCTCCACTGTAATGTACCTGACAAGTTGTCTTCCAGCCATTTCTCAAACACCATCTCTCTAGGCATCCCATTCTGCCTCGGGACAGCTTTAATTGTAAGGAAATCTTTCTTTATATAAAATTTAAATCTGACTGAAACTGCCACCTACTATACCCCATTTTGTCCTTTGGGACCAAAAGGAACAAATCCAATCTCTCCTCCATAAGACAGTTCTTCAAGTACTTGAAGGCTGCAGCCCTGTTCCTTCTGATTCTTCTCCCCCCCTCCCCGCCCCGTTTTGGGTAATTTTTATTTATTTTATTTTAAATTTGTGGAATGATTCTTCTCTTTTCCAGGCTAACCATCCCTAGTTCCTTCAGTTAGTCATCACGTGACATAGACTCGAGGTCCTTTAGCATCCTCATTGTCTTCTTCTGGTAATCCTCACAAAGAATGTTCTCTAGTTTCACCATTATTCTTCCAAAAATATGGTGTGTGGAACTAAAAGCACTATCACCTTTGCAGTCTACTCTGGCATAATTCATCACCACTACCACTCAGTTGTGATTCAGAACTGAAAGGGATCCTTAAAATCATCTATTTTAATGGTTTCATCGTAAAGACAAGGAAATCAAGATCATAACAGCACCCTGGTTTTCTTTGTTGTGCTGGAACTCCTAAGCTTCATCAATTCCCAGCACCCCTAAGCCTTCTGATGCTTGGTGATTGTCCAACGGATGCTTCCCCTTGCCCAGTGCTCCTCCTCTTCCCTTCCCTCTTCTCTCCTTGGTCCTTCAGGGGAAGATGTTGCTGCAGTATTTATGGAACCCACCAGATTTCTTCCCTTTATACCTGTGTGTCCTTAATACTACACATCAGGTTAATTCAGTCAAAATACATAATTGGGGTGGAGTGGAGGGAAAGAAAAGGGGAAGGGAGAGACAGTCAAGCAACTTTTTTGGGGGGGTTGAGGTCATGAGGAGGAGAAGGAGGTTATTGTGTGTTGTGTAACCCAGTTAATTTACTCTTTCACTTTTCAACCCGTTGTTCTAGCTTCCTACAAAGTCTGTTTGAATGTCTCTGTGCGTCTGTGTGTATGTGTTTCTTTTTCTTTTGAGTTCCATCATGTTCTTGCTTGTGATGTGATGATCCTGGCTTTATTCTTTTGAGGAAATGTAGGGAAATAGCTTGTGCCAGCTGGGATCATTGGGATGGGGGTTTTCTCCATCAACTGCTTGGCAAGATGCATGAATGGAATTATCCATGGGTCAGCCTTTAACCCAAAGGGATCCATGTGGCTCTCACACAGGGGAACACTGTCAATCATTTCTCCTGGGGAGCAAAGAAAAATGGTGGGGTTGGGGAAAGATGGGTGGGGTCAAATTGGCTTGGAAATAGGCAGTGGGTTCCTTTTGCTTTAACACGGATGTAGGGTAATTAGCAAACTGTGTACATGTTTTTTTTTTTAATCCATATTCATACATCCTTTTCCACAAGTATAAACAATCCAGCCTCTATTATTTTCGCGCTTTTGTAATTCCCCCCTCCCCCCACCACCTGCAGAGCTCTGGGGCTGCTCCTGCTTTGGGTAAGTGAAGGGGGCTTGGTTGCTGCACTGCCTGTGGATGGGGAAAGTCTCCATCCGAGGAGATGAGGACCAGCTTGGGTATTTGTGTTCCTTGTCTTAGGTTTTTAACTCTTTGTAAAACGTTTCATCTGGTTCTTGAAAAACAAACGAAAGAAAACAAAAAACCCCAAGGAACAATTCTGTGAAGAAAATGGAGCAGGTGTTCTTCCCATTCAGCAGATGCAAAAAAGAAGGCGCATCACTACTAAAGTACCCTACCCAACGTTGCCCCTCTAGTAAGTGCCAGACCCGAAGCCGGAAACAAGGTCTACTTTTCCTTAGCTTGGGTTCCTTCTTTGAGCCTCAGTTTCTTCATTTGTCAAATGAGGATAATATATGTACATAGCCTCCTTCTCAAGATGATTGCGAGGAATGTATGGTAAACATTCCGTCACCTTAGGGTTGTTATTTGCCTTAGATGCTGGTGCCTGATTTCCTGTGTTCACTCTCTGTCTTCCCTGCTCTCTACCGCTAAGGCGATGAAATAGGAAGGAAGTGAAATGAGAAGGATGGAGTCTTCAGCTTCGGAGAACTGGATATGGAGTCAAGAAGATCTAAGTTCGAATCTTGCCTCAGATCTTTAATAGTTGTATGACCCTGGGCAAGTCCCTTAACCTCTTTCAGCCTCAGTTTGCAGTAGGGATTTGCAGGGTTGTTGTGAGCACCGAATGAGATAACATATGTAAAGCATTTTGTAAACCTTAAGGCGTGGCATCAGTACCAGATTCTCACGAGGAATCTGCTTTCATGAACTGACCACCTTTCTAAAGGAGGAGACCCACTGCTGTGCCAGCCTGTGGGCAAGTTTGCTCCTTTTCCTGACCCGGCGGTAGTGCTGTGGGGAGAGAGCTTACAATGCGGCAGCCTGGGAGGGTATGGCACATACCCAAGCATGCTATTGTATGCAATAACTGCAGCAGGAGGGTGAACAAGAGAGAATGAAGGGGCTACATAGGAAGACAAAAAAAGGAGGTGATATTTCCAACTGTGGCTAATCATTAAACGCAGTTAAACCGTGACATTTAAAATATTTCCTTGGAGAAGTCAAGAAACCTCAAACACTCAGTATCTCTGTCAACTAGTAGCTCGTCTGATTTGGTTTTCAGGATCTTTTTTATAAACACAGATCCATCGTTGGTTCTGCAGGTAGGTGCTAGTCTTATCTCCATTTTACAGTTGAGGCTAAGAGAGGCTAATCACCTCACCCAGGGTCACACAGCTAGTAAGCGTCTGAGGCAGGATTTGAACGCAGGTCTTCCTCACTCCAGGCCGGGTACTATATCCCTATATACTATATTTCTTTTTAGAAGGAAAGCACCGGATAGAATCTAACTTCCTTGGGAACAGGGCCTGTTTCAATTATGTCTTTATAGTGATTGGCACAAAGTAGAAGCTTAATGTTTATTAAGCTTCTTGATCGATTGATTCTGTAAGGCTGGTGGGGCTTAGTAGATAATCAGGTAGTCAGAAAGAGTGAAGTCAGAAAGACTCGAGTTCAAATTCGGCCTCAGCCGCTTACTAGCTATGTGACCCTGGGCAAGTTTCTTGACCTGTTTGCCTCAGTTTCCTCATTTGTAAAACAGGGAAAAATAATAGCCTCTACCTCCCGAGGTGGTTGTGAGGATCACATAATACAATAATTGTAAAGTGCTGGCACATAGTAAGTGCCATATATATATATATATATATATATATATATATATTAGCTACTATTACTCTGTGGGTTTTACCTGGATCTGAATATTATTTTGGATTTGAGTTAAAAAGCATTCATTGAGCACCTACTGTGTACCTAGCATTATGCTAAATGCCATATGGATACAGAAACAGAGGATCTCATTTCGGCTTTTGTAGCCCACGGTCTTGAGAGGAAGACAAGATCCGTGAACTAATTAGCCAACAACACGAGGCATTATAGAAACGAATGCTCAGTTGGATGAAGTGATAAAAAAAAGTCGTAGAGATATATATCTCTCCTCAAATTCAAGGAAGACTTTTAGAGGTTGGTTAAAAGTTGGGTTTTCTTTGACTATTAAATTTAATCTGGTATAAACTGTAATGAATAAGATATAGACCAGGGGTTCATAATTTTCTTTTTGTATCAAAGGGTTTAGTTCTGAAGACAATGATGTCCTGGAGAGCATCCAGAGGAGAGTAGCCAGGAGAGTGAAGCATTTAGAAATTGTGACATATGATAGACCAATGGAAGGGACTAGTGATGTTTAGCATAGAGAAGACTCAAGTCGTGTTCAAGAATTTGAAGGGCCCTCATATAGGAGAAACATTGGATTTGTTCTGCTTGGGCCTTGATCGCATAATTAGAAGCAATTCAATGAATATTTGTTTACTTTTATTTTTAAATTTAATTTTTTAATGAACAAAAATGTATTTTCTCTTCCTTTCAGCTCTCCTACTTTTGGGGGAGGGGAAGAAAAATCCTTATGACAAATATACATAGTCAAGAAAACAGAATTTTCTCACTGGCCATGCCTTAATTCATTCTCACCTTCTCTATTGGGAGATGGGTAGAAAACATCATTGGTCAGGTTTGTCGTTACGTTGATCAGATTTCTTAAGTCTTTTGACGTTGTTTATCTTTCTATGTTGTTATTATTATATAAATCGTTCATCTGGTTCTACTCATTTGACTCTGAATTCGTTTCAGTGAACACTTACTAAGCTTCTATCATATTCAAGGGAAAAACAGTTCCTGGCCTTAACAAACTTACCTTCTGAGGAATAGATTAGTTTTCCTGTAAGGTAAAACTTCTCAGCAATGAGAAGGAAGTATCTTTTCTGTGTCAGGCACCATGTTAAGTGCTCTACAAAACATTTGATTTCACCCTAACAACAACTCTTAGAGTAGGTGCTTTGTTATCTCCATTCGGAAGTTGAGGAAACTGAGCTGACGTAAGTTAAGTGACTCGGTTAGCGTCACACAACTAGGATCTGAGGCCAGATGTCATTTCAGATCATCTTGATCCTGGACCTAGCACTCTCCTCATTATGTCACCTAATTGCCGCTAGAATCCAAAGAGTGATCCAAAAGGAATAGAATGCCTTATAAGGAAATCAGTTAGCCATACGATTATTGAAGGTTTTCCAGAAGAGATGAGATGATGCCTAGTTGTGGGTACTGGAGATAGGATTCCTCTGTTCTTTTCAAGACTTGGTTGGTCTTGACTAAATGACTTCTGAGATTGTGTATCTTAGAGATTCTGAGCTCTGGCAAATAAGGTGCTTAATAAATGTTTATTGGCTTGAATTAAAGAGGTTTTGCCCTATCTTGCAAGGAACTCTAAGGATGTCACTTAAACCCTTGGTATATATGTCAACTCTCTTCTCTTTTTAGCATAGGCAATAATGTGAGTTAGGGTTAGATGTCTGGTGAGGAGGATTGATTAGAAAGGAGACGTTAACTACAAACCAGTTGGAAAGAAGAGTTGATTAAATTTTCTGAAATGTATGGAGAGCAGCAGAATTGCTAAGAACGCTGGCTTTTTGGAAGAATGTTATTTGAGTTCTGCCTTCCCTATTCTCACTCATGCTTTAGAGTATAGATGTAATCTTAGTGGAAGCTCAAGAAATTTTAAGAAAAGCTATAGATCAGAGTAGTCTTTCTAAGTCTAGGCAACAATTGACCGATGGGTTCCCTAAATCTTCTCCTGTGTCTACTGGCATTTACCTGAAATTTCATTACCAGAGATTTCCTTCAATAGAATGTAATCTCCTGGAGGACAGGAACTGTTTTTCATTTCTCACAATATCTTTGGTGCCTACTAGTAAGTTTAATAAATTTGGGTTGGATTGGGCATGTCTCTTTGGATTGGGTATTTGGCAGGAACTAAATTTTTCTAGTGTGCTGTGATGTGTTGGCATATTTCTACCTTCTTTTATATATTGCATTTATCACAAAGTCGGGGATCCTTAAAGATTACCCTTCTGTATGTAATTTTGTGATGGCAATGACCTAGTATTGAATTGCCACCATAAATCCTTTTATTTCCCTAAACAAATCTATACAGCTCTAGAATTTGTTAATATGTCTTTGTCATCATAGTATTAAATGAATTGAATGAACAAATGTATGGAAAAAATTCTAAAGTGCTTACTATATGTTAGACATTGTATCACATGCTGGGACTACAAAAGCAAGCATCTATGACTGGCCTTGCCCATTAGGAGGATCCATCCTAATAGGAGAAGACAGGGCATAGAGATGGAGTTGAAAAGTATGTGTGGGTGAGAGTAGGGTGGAATTTGCAAAATGGCTTGGATATAGCCAGGAAGTTGTGTGGTGGGTCCAGGGTAGAGCCAGCTCAAATAAAAGCTTGTAAAGCAGAGCCAGGGCCCCAATTGTAAGAGTTCAAATTTTGGTGAGGAGGGAGGAGCAGGAGCCTGGAATGCAGTCTTAGAGATGACAAGAAAATGAGGTTCACATGAATGTCACCCAAGAAGGACCTTTTAATTTTGCTCTTGGATTTTCGCCATTTCATATGTTGCCTACAGAAGTGAACAACTTTGATTTACATTCCACAGATCCAATAATGTATGCCCATTATCAGCTTTTACACAAAAAAAGTGTTATGGGCTTATTCCAAAAGTGTTTGGGTAGGTTGTTGACCTATTTATATTGTGCTCTGAGAATGTCTATGAATCCTCTTCCTCTTTATTTTTTTAAAGAGGAAGTTAATAATTTTATGGCCGTCTTAGGGGGATGAGCTTGTGTTTTGTTAATATTTTTTGTAAAGATGTTTTCCAAAATATGGTCCATTTTATAGTTCTGGAAAAGTACATTTAGAGTGGTAGGTAGGTGTTAATTGATTCAAACATGTTGTTTCCATTGAGTTCTGATTTCTAGATGCCAATCTCTTAATAGATTCAGCTATAGCTTTCTCCTTGACAGCTTTATGCTTGATGTGTTGGGGCTGTAGGAGACTCAGGTTTTTGTAAGAAACCACTTCATCCATTGGTTTGATTTAACCTTAAGATTCAACTTAAATCTCTGTCTTTCTTTGGTATACATTAAGAATGATACACTTATTGAGTCCAAATGACCTTTTGTTATCATTGAGCCCATGAGGTGAAGGTGCCATTTAACGTGTTTTTTTTTCCTGTGGAGCCATATAAGTTGATGTTATCCATAAGCATCAAATGACTAATAAAATGTTTTTGCTCCACTCTCTGTATAACTTAGAAGCCATGCTGATTCTATTTAGGTGAGAAAAATAATTGAGTTAAGGCTAGACAGAAACATCATGGGCTTAAACTATTTTATTTTATTTTTGGCTAGACTTATGACTTTATCAGTATAGGACAGAGGTGGGAAACCTACAACCTTGAGGCTACACGTGGTTCTCTAGGCCCTCAAGTATGGCTTTTCGACTGAATCACAGAACGTGAAGTTTGGATTCAGTCAAAGGGCCACACTTGAGGACCTACAGGGCCACATGTGACCCGAGGCCATAGGTTCTCCATCCTTGGTATAGGAGTTCCTGGTAAGGAAGGACTTAACTAATGCTTATTAACATCTTCTCTGAAAGTTCAGGTCTTAGAGGTTATACATGGTTATAGTGAATCAGAGGCAGAAATTGACCAAGTTCTTCCTGATTCTGAGGTCACCTCTAACATTATTCTGTGTGGCTTCTTCAAACCAAAGATAATATTAATAGTGATGATGATGATGATGATGAGGATGATGATGATGATGATGATGATGAGGAGGAGGAGGAGGAGGATTAGGATGAGGATGAAGGGAAGATTTTGGGGAAAAGATGATGAATTCCATTTTAGAAATGATGCACTTAAGTTGCCAGTGGGACATCTACGCAGAGATGTTCTTCAGGCAGTTCAGAATGTGCTTAGGGGGTAAGTTAAAACTGGAGACTTTGCAGTCATTTAAAGAGGTAATAATTGCATACGTAGCAATGGACAAGGTGACTAAGGGACAGGGTATATAGAGTGAGAATAGAAGGAGACCAAGGAGAAAACCTTGGTGGAAACTTACATTTAGTGTTTGGGACATATGCCTTCTTGTCTTTTAAAGCTAAAGTCAATGGCTTCTTTTTAAACTATCCCATCCAAAGTGAGCTTGTTTTCTCTAGACCTCGAAAAGCAGTTTATTTTGCACCTCACTAATATATTTGTTGTTATTTTCTATTGTAATTATCAATTTATATCTCATAATTCTCTTCTCAACTGAAAGCCTATGGGACAGGGAATTAGTATTTTCTATCTTTTCTTTCTCCTCCAGTCTCTAAAATAGTATTATGCATACAGTTAGTGCTTAATAAATGTGTGATATATTTTTGAATTGAATCTCCCCATAGCTTCGCAGTTTTGCTTATGGTAAGTCTTGCTATGGGGATTGCATTTTGGCATAGAGACAGAATAGTTTTAGATACATATGAGCTTTTGTTGGAAGGAACCTCAGAGGGCATTTGGTCCAACCCACTCATTTTACCTGTGAGGAGACAGAGTATTTACTTACTTGCTCTTTATGCTATTTTAAATCAGGCAGAAGTAGAACCATGACAAGAGGTAAGGGTTGGGGAATGGAGAAGTAGAGCTATCAGTAGGAGGATTGGCAGCCAGGTGCAGCTAAGAACCCTTTTGATATTGCCCTACCCACTGGGCAGATGAAGAGAATGAGACTCAAAGAGCCTCATGCTTTGCCAAAGGTCATGAGGTTAGTTAGTGATCATCAGGACCAGAACACAGATTTCCCGATTTTCCATTGGCTAAGTGGTACTCTTTCCACCACAGTAGGCTGTCTGGTAATTGAAAAAGCATTTGCTCCTATTGATCTCTACTTTAAGTCTCTCACAGAAATCAAATTTTTTTAGAGGCACACACTGTACCTGGTTTTGTGTGATATAGGTCTACCAAGGTTCCTTCCAACACAAAGATCTTATGTGTCTAAAACTATCCACCTCTATGCCAAAATGAAATCCCTACAGCAAGACTCACCATAAACAAAATTTCATTTGTGAGATTAGATAGCCAAGGTTCCAACATCTATTAAGCCAATGAGAGAAAGACCAAAGTCAGCCTAACTTCTAGGGGGTAAATTGGAAGAAACAGTCATTAGTCTGTTATGCTAACATAATTTTATAATGGATCCTTGATTTCATCAAGATAGATTATGATTGATCGTAACCCATTCATGTCTTCTTTCCTGTGCTGTTCTCTTCTACGTTCTCTTATGGATTCTCCCCAGAGGATCTACCCAATGTGCTGGAGACCTTTGTTCAGGTCTTTTTCCATATTATGAGCACCATTGCAGCCCTTGGGCAGTCCATTTGTTATGCTTTGCTACTATGTGAGTGACCCTCCATAACCTTGTTTGTGATCTATAAAATAAAGTGTTTGGACTTAATGGCCTCTAAGGTCTCTGCCAGTTCTGAATGGATGACCCTATGATTATATGGTTCTCAGATGATATTCCTCATGCCACTTCTTGCACAGAGGTCAGAGATCATAGTTGAAAATAAGCAGCTGCCTACTTAAGCCCACCATGTGACTCTCCACTGCCCTTTGGGTCACCTGTCACCTTAATTCTTCAGAGATTGTTGTACTCCAATCAGAATTAATAGTTATTATATAGTATTATAGGAAGATAATATTAATAGAGTACCATTATAAGACTTAATTCAACAAGTATGTACATAAATCTCATATTAAATGTCTAAGACTGCTCTAAGTACTGTGAGGAGAAGGGTGAAGGCACACAAAAAACATGTGATGGGACTGAGGAGCTTCCCTGTGTTATATGGGAACAGGGTGACTGCATTTCTTACTTCAAGATTTGCATTCAAGTAAATATAGCAAAGTTTCGTATTTCAGCAATGCTGGTATCTCTTCTGCCTATGTAGTTCATAATAAAATTCATCACCCTAGCTATAACCAGCTTGGTAGAAAGGCAGACGGGCAACAAATATTTTTTAAGTGTTTACTATGTGCCATGCACTGTGTAAAGCAATGGGTGTACAAATGCAAGCAAAAAGAATGGCAGTCACTCCCCTCAAGGAGCTTACATTCTCATGGGGGAAGACAACACATAAAAGGGAGAAAAAAGCTGAAGGGGCCAGGGAAAGTTCTTGGAGAAAGGAGGCTGTTATTTGGACTTGGATGGATGGGTAGAATTTGCAAAGGTGAAGTGTGTGTGTGTGTGTGTGTGTGTGTGTGTGTGTGTGTGTGTGTGTGTGTGTGTTGCATTCTAGGGAGATGGAAAGGGGAAAGCAGAGGGAAGAACTAAGTCAGCAAAGGCTTAATGATAAAAAATAACAACCATAAGCATTTACATGGCGCTCTAAGGTTTGTACTCTATTAATTTGATGTCCTCGTAATTCATCATGGGGGCCTATTTGCCTTGCTCTAGTTCTGGCTCTGATGCATTCTCTGTTTGAATTACTCTTGTATGGGGGGCTCACTATTTTGTGAAGCACCCCATTTCATTTTTGGATGCCACTAAATATTGGCAAGCTTTAAAAATTATGTACATATGTATATATACATATGAACATACATACACACATATGTGTATTGAGTAAGAAGCTGTCTCTCTGTAACGTCTACACGTTGAACCTGGAATAATGGATAGATCCTATGGGGACAAGTGTCCCAAAAGTCTTAGTGCAATTTTAAGCTTTTTTTAAAAAAATGTCTTTTTTTAACCTTAATTTTTTTTTACCACTCTGTAAAAACTTAATTTCATCCAGATGGACTTAGCTTCCCCTCAGTTTACTAACTCATTCAGTTCATTCCAAAACATTTAAGTACTGATTATATGTCAAACACTGTGCTAAGTGAAGAGGATGATGATGATGATGATGGTGATGATGATGGCGATGATAAAGCAAAATACAATTCCTGGCCTCAAGGAGCATACATTTGAATGGGAGAAATACCACATACATACACAATGCATACAGAGTAGTCGAAAAGTAGGGTATGTATTCCTGACCTCATTTGTTTGTTCCCTTTGCTAACTAACTTTTTGTGTGTATATGTTGTATCTCCCCAACTCAATTTTTAGGTCTTTTGAGTCTAGAATTTCAGAATTGGACCATCTACTTCTTGTCCATGCCTGAAGAAAATTCCTTCAATCACATTCTTAATTTGGACATGTGGTCATTCAGCCTTTGTTTGATGATCTTCAGGGAGGGTAAACGAATGAACCCCCCCCCCCTTTAGGAACACTGTAATTGTTAAGAATTCTGTATCAAGTTGATATTTGTCTCTTCAGCATCTTCCCCTTAGTCCTGGTTCTGCCGCCTGGAGCCAGGCAGAACCAATCCCATTCCTCCTTCTGTATGACAACTTTTTAAATTCTCCAAGACAACATTTCCACTAACTCTTTTCTTATCCGGGCTAATCCTCTCTCTTTCCTTCATCTGATCTGCATGATCTTGGTATGAGACTCTTCACCATCCTCGATGCCTTCAACTGGAAGCTTTCAGATTTATCAGTGTTCTTTCTAAAGTGTGTGACACAGAACTAAATATAGTATGCTAGCTGTGGTCTGATCAGGGAAGAGAATAAGGTGACCATCGCATCCCTGATTTTGTTCTTCTGTTTCTCTTAATGCAGCCTAAGAGCACATTAGCTGTGTTTGACTCCTATGGCTACACCGTTAACTCCTACTAGCTTGCTCTATACTAAACTCTTGCTCTAAACTAAAACTCTTGTCTTTTTCAGACAAACCACTATTTACCTATGCTTCCCCATTTTGTTCTTGTGAAGTTGATTTCTTGAACCCAAGTGTATGACTATGTTTATCACCATTTAATCGTGTTAGATTTAGCCTACTGTACTAGCCAGTCTAGATCCTGTTAGATGCCAACCCTGTCATTTGCTATCTCTTCTGGTTTTGTGCCATCTTCAAACATAATTGGCATGCTGTTTATAGCCCTTCTTTCCATTTAGATCAGGGAGCTGGCCCTATATACTTTGGATCATCCACAGGGCACTTACCAGCCACTAAGTAAATATTTGTTGAATGAATAATGAATTCACCTACCCTCTACATGTCTTTGTTTTGCTCATGGACCAGAAGTTACTATTCTCACCTCTTTTAGGGGTTGGTGAAATAGCAACCCAGACAATCTTGCAGTTACATCTCTATATCATAGGTTAATTTTCAGAAAGGGCACTCAGCTCTACATCTGGTTCCAGCAGCTGCCTGTCGATGTCTGGCCATGATGTATCTTGTACCTTAGGTATATCTTACCCATTCATTGCCCAAGTCTTACGCACACCTGCCTAATAAACTCATTGCTTTCTACTCTCAGGGCATTATTTTAGAGATGAAGTGATGGGTGAGGGATACTGGTGGTGATGGGAGAGACAGAGAAGAAGTGTATAGCGGATATATGTTCTCCAAAGGTATTGTTGAAATATTTCCATGCAAAGCCTTCTGAATCTAGAAGCTTGGCTACAGAGTTTATTCTTCTCCTAAAACCCCAAAGGCAGAGAGAGTAGCTTGAAAAAAATCACTAAGAAGCCCTTAACCTTGTAACATACAGTTTTTGCTAAAAATATATATTAATAATATATTATTGAGCGAGCATAGATGAAGAAGGCCAGGGAGAGAGTAAGCAATAAGAGCGTGAACAAGGTCAGTGCTCTTTGCCCGCGGACTCTACAATCAATAAGATCTGGTCAATAACTGCTTTATTACTACACTACCACCCGGAGCAAAATCATTTTTAAATTAAGAATATATTTTGCAAAACTGAATTAACAATATTGAATATTTTGCTCTTTGATATGACTAGCCTTCAAAATCAAATTATTAAGTATGGAAAATGCTTACTGGGTGAGGTTTTTCTTCCTCTCTAGACTCTCTCTCTCTCTCTTTCTCTCTCTCTCTCTCTCTCTCTCTCTCTCTCTCTCTCTCTCTCTCTCATTTCTCCCTCCCCTCTCTTCACCCTTCTTCCATCCTTTTTTTTTCTAATGGCTTGGGAAAGAAACTACAGCAGATTTTTTTATGCTGCAAATTTGGATGTAAATGAACATTGAATCTAGCATTTCAAAATTAGGAAAGGAAGATGTATTTGCTGGAGTCCAAGAAAACCGCGTTTCCTCTGAGGGAAAGGAGCAAGCGTAGAAAATTGGGAATTTTCCACTTGTGTAAAACCAGTGCCAAAAAATCAACCTTTGGACTTTTGTAATCTTTAGCCAGGTATGAAATCTCGCCATTTCCACCTCCAGGTTATCCTGTCCCCAATCCTTTGTTCCATGCTCTCCTCCTCCAGCCTGATTCCACAGTTAGAGGGCTTAGGGCACCTTTTTATATGGCTCATTGTCACTTTAAAGCTATCCACTAGGCCAAATTCTCACAAAAGCTACCAGAAATTTATAAATGCACTATCTGTATATATCTAAAATAGTTCTGGGACATAATGTCAATACTTGAAGGACTTTTGTCGTCTGTGGCACGGGGGAACTAAGAAGTACTAAATGACTTTATTAATCGTGATTTGGGTACCTATTAATTGATAGCCAAGAAACAGGAGGTCAGTGTAGGAGAGCCAATGATGGAGAAAATGATTCTGACTCTAAAAACCCTTTTCTGTTTAAATGCTATTGAGAGGACACTGTGAACCCCAGGAGTGCCTTTTAGAGAAGTGCCCTCTCCCCCCAGCGCTTTGCTCTTAAATTCCTCCTCCGAAGAGTTCACTGTCTGGGTGACCTTGGACAAATGGCCAGGGTTGGGAGGGGGACGGGGGAAGGGGAAGTTGACTGTATCTTTGGAGGCTTCTTCTAGCTTTAACTCTTTGATACTACAGATTCCAAGATCTCTTCTTTCACATTTGAATCACTGGAAAGATTTTCTGGAAATTAGATGAGCAGAAGATGAAAACCATGGAAGATTAGAAACATAACTGTGGCCCAGATCCTACCCAAGTGTAGATAGATAAGACAGGACTAGAAGATCTGTTGGGTCTATGCTGCCATAGCTCAAGTGGACCATTCAAGGACCGGCTTGTGTAGTTACCTTGCACTCACTACCGAACCATGTGCATTAGCAGTGACAGTGGTCAAGGTCTGCTTGTTCATTGATACAAATCTTTTTCCTTGGTCTCTACCTTAATAATAAAAACAGCTGGCATCTGTATAGCATGTTAAAGCTTACATGGTGCATTACATTTGTTTTCTCATTTGATCCTCACAATGACCCTGTGAAGAAGGTACTATTATCATTCTCATTTTATAGGTAAGGGAACTAAAGCTCCCCCCAAATTAACTGACTTTCCCAGGGTCACACAGGTAGGTAAGTGTTTGAATCAGCATTTGAACTCACCTCTTCCTGACTCTCTATCCGGAACACTATCCACTATGCCACCTGTCTGCCTTGACCATGTGTAATTGAAATTAATTCCAAGCGCCACATACTCCTGCCTAGATGAGTCTAAAGATACAAGTTCTACTAAGTCTCTGGGCTCACCCCTGAAATCTGATTATGGGATAGGAAGAGACTGGTATGGAGCTAGAGCTCCCCAGGGAAGTCAGTACCTCCTCCTATTCCTGACTGAGACCTGAATTCTGTTTCATGATTCTGCTGTGATGACCAGTGTGGTTCCTTGTTCTTGATCCTATTCTGACCCGATGATAGATCCTTTGATTTCCTAGGAATGGGATCTTTTTTTAAAAATATATTGTTTTATTTTGTTTTTCCCAGTTATACGTCAAGGCAAGTTTTAGCATTCATTTTTACAAGTCCAAGAATGGGATCTTGGAACTAGAAGGGCAATGTTGATGGGGGCTGACATTACCCTAGAGCCAAACTAAGATGCCTACCCTTGGAATCCTTCAGTTATAGTTACTCTTGACCTACTCACATAGATTTGGGGGAAAACCAAGAAGGTACTTTCCTAGTTCAGCATGTAAGTTAGTTTTCTGGTTTCAAGGTATTCAGCTGGATAATTTGGTACAATCTGGATCCCTTTTAAATGCAAGGAGTAAGGAAGAGATTTATTGGGAAAGACATCTTAACCTGGGGTTTATGAAAACATAAACCATGTATATCTGTGGGAAGGACGAATTCTCATTTCTATCAAGCATGATTGAGGGTATTCTTTGGTTTAATGAAAAGAAGATAATAGAATGTCATAACCTTCTTGTCATCTTTTTATAAGAATAAATGTTTAAAAACAATCTGTGTTCTGTGGTATTTGAACTGTATGCAGAGGTAAAAGAGAATTCAGAAAACCAGCCAAATTCATCTCAACTAAGACATTTTCAAGGAAATAAAGGAAGTTTTTATGAAAGTGATTTTACCAGAGATTTGGAAACATCCTACAACTAAAAAGATATGACATCCTAATAACTAAATTACCCAGGGCTTTATTCCCCTTCTTTTTAGTACTGACCTCCAGGAAAATATCTTCTGGGGAAATGACTGAGAGCAGTTTGTAGGGTGCAAGACTAAAGATTTTTCCATATCTACCGGGAAGGTGGGAGTCCTGGGAGGGATCTGAAGATCCATACAAAGGCGGTATTGGATGCTTTATGTCACAGAACAGAAATAATGCCAGGTTAAAGTCTGCCTGTAGACTTCTCCGAGTGCCCATACTAAAGAATCCCAAGGCAGGAGGTTGGAAGGGATGAGATCCTAGGGATCTTGCCAGCTTTGAAAATACTAGCTTGAGGGCCTAGATCAGGCCCTGCTTCTTCCATTAGGCCTTGCTTGCCTGCCATAATGTGTATGGGGCTTCTATCTCCTGGGAAGCCCCGCACAAGCTCTCATTTCTGCTCTTAACCACATATTGCCTTATATTTATGAGTACATTTCACTTTCACATGTATCTTTTGCGTACCCTGTAAAACTACAAAGTGTGGAAAGGACCATGTCATTTCTTTCTGCAGTCCTTGTAGAACTTAGCACAGTATTAGGCTCATTACAGATAGTCAATAAGTATTGGTTGAATGGATGAAGTCATCTAACGCAGGGGTTCTTAACCTTTTTTGTGTCATGGATCCAAGCATCTTGTGAAGCCTATGGACCCCTTCTCAGAATGATGTTTTTAAATAATTAAAGGAAATGCTAACTTTTACTTAACAGTTAGTGAAAATGAAGATATATTTTTCCCATCCAAGGAACCCTTTGAAACCTATCTATGGACCCCTCTGTACCCCCACTTAAGAACTCCTGCTATGAATGATTGTGTCCCTGTCACCTTCTGTCTTTCGATTTTCTCTTTTTCATTTGCATGCTTGCCAAGCCCTGGTAACTTCAGCAGGGTCTGAAACTCGCTCCCTCCCCTTTCCCCAACCCCCTCATCTCTGGAGATTGCTGGAAGGAGCCCAACTCTAACAGGCCATTCATTTCCCTTTCTTGTTTAGGTTCCTTCCTTCAACTTTGGCTCCTATCTCCCCTCCCTCTCACTTAAAGCAAGCTGTGAGGTCTTTTCACCCAATTTAGACCAAATTCACTGTCTCCATAACATATACAATGTCCCCAGGGTGCTGACGATGTACCACACAGGCCCAAAGTATGTAGAAAATTATCCCTGACCCATCAAGGCATTGATCAAGGCAAGGGGACATTGACGGGGCTGAATAAAGTAGATTTATAGAGTCTGGAATAACATGTTCATGTGCCCATCATGGTCACATAGGTACTTTCTGTGTATTCCCAGCGGGGCTCTAATGCCTCTATGCAAGGCCCGGTTCCATTGAGTGACAGGTGCAAACAACGGCCGCATGAGTTATTTCCTTTGGAAACCACAATTGCGGCTGAAGCCAACGGATGTCAACGGTGGCACTTGGCTGTTTGATGGTCGTCCACTCAGATAGCTCTGGCCTTGAGAAAGGCTTTTCCAACTCAGCTTATAGAACTCTGGAAGCCTGAATTTTTGTGACAATAAAATAGCCAGTCCCCTCAGCTCTAGGAAACTCTGCAGAGGGGCAAAGGAGATGAGGGAGACTCAGTCTTGGATCTCCCTGCCCCCCAGTCCTTTCTTAAATCACGACAGAGATTTTGGCTTTCCCTGTGGCATTGCTCCCATGATCTGAGGAAGCTCTTATTGGGTCAAGTGGCTGGAATTCTGCATGCGCCATCTTAGCAGAAGCAGTAGAAGGAGAAACATCTCAAATTAACCTGATATCTAAAATCTGGAATTACAAGATTAATTAGCTCTGATATAACAGAAAAGTAGAGTTATGTAGCTTCCAACAACACTACAACAAAGGGACTTTTTACCAGGTAAGCCTATTTTCATTTACTGATCCTCAGGAATGGCTACAGGGGCCTCTTTCCCCCACTTCTTCTCATTGAAAGGCCATTGAACCCATTTTTTTCATTTTATAGATGAGGAAACTGAGACACAGAGAGTTTCAGTGACTTTCCCCATATGATGTGGTTATTAAGTCTCTTGAGGCAGGATTTGAACCCACATCTTCCTGACTCCCACGCCTAACATTTATCTACTTAAGCAATTTGCAAATCAGTAGCAAGATAATATTTAGCATTAACCAGAGAGGTTGACTCTCCTTGAATAGAAACTTCAACACCAGGGAACACACACTTGGATAAAGAAAACACTTCCATAATTACATAATTCTTGATTAACTTAATAAAGTCAACATTCTCTATGAATTGGAAGATTATATTGAGTTCTAGTTGGCTTCAAAGATCAGCCTTCTATGTGGCCGTTGAGGGGCAGTACCTGGATGCTGAGCCCGAGGTCAATTAATCAATAGATATTGTTAAAGTACCTACTGTGTGCCAAGCACTGTGCTAAGTGCTGGCCTAGCCATGGTTTTACAATTAAGCTTTGAAAATGTAGGATCATAAGATTACCAAATGAACCTGGAGAGGATCTTAAAGGTCATAGAGACCGATTTAATAATTTTCCTTACTTTGTATTTTGTAATCATGTGGGGAGTCAGAATCAGTGTATAGTCCCAAATAAATTTTTGTTTTTCATGGTGGTGAGAACAGGAAAGAGGGGCACTCCATTATCTTCACTCTCTACACCTACCCCTAGAGCAGGTACAGGGCGTTGATAACCATCAATAAGGAGAAAGTCCCCTACTAATGGGCTTTGTGACTCCAGTTACAAGTGAGTAGAGACAGCCAAAGAAAATGTACTATACTCCACCAGGTGCAACACCTATAATGTCTTACAGGATCACAAATATAGACTGTAAATTAAAACTTGAGATGTTAATTATGATGCCCCTTTTTACTCTTACAGATGGATAAGCTGGGGGCTGTTTCTTTTGCTAGCAACAACTTTACATTCAAGAACCAACTTTGAATATCCAGGGTTTGACATTTACTTTTAGGAAAATCCAGTCCCAAAGCCAGGGAGAACTGAAAAATGGAGGCTGAGAGAGAATCTTTGGGATTCCAATTTGTGTTCTGTGGAGGTCTGTTCAGCAAGTATAAGTCGAAGTTGGAGATTAGGTCAAAAAACAGGAAACTGGCCTTAAAATGATGTGATAGAGTTAGAGAAAAACTCTAAGTGGGTATGGGCTGGAGAGCCAGAAGAGGAAGTATGGGAAAGGAAGGCCAAAAGAACACACTGAAACAAGAGAGTCATAATGGCCTAGACAAAATGGGTGGAAGTCAGAGAGTTTTTAACAGCTGGACAGGTGGATGTAATCCATCACTGGATCTCATAAGCCATATGAGGAAGTGGTGGTGAGACCCACAGCGCCCAGTTTCCTATGGACTCTGAGCGGCTGAAGCCAAGTTCAGGAAAGATGAAAGATTGAAGGCACAGGTGGAACATGAGCAGTCCCATGGTGAGTGGAGTTGACTTGGCCAGTGATGAGGCAGACAAGAAGCTGAAGGAGCCAACAGATGGTGGAGTGAGCTTGGGGCTTGAGAGGACAAAGACTAGAAAGGGAATCTATTTTTGTCAGTGAGCTAGTTAGGTGTTCTCTAAAAATCTATACACACTTTCCATGCGCTGGATAGAAACCCTGAGTGATCACTCGACTTAGTCTTGCTTCTTGATATTACTACAATTAAACCCTTTGTAACAAAATTGCTTCCCCTTTACTTATGTCAGCAAAGGAGACACTTCATGATTCCCCCTATCATTTCAAGGAAACTCAGCCATGACATTCCTCGAAGCCAAGAAATTCATCCTAATATATAACCCCTCCCTCTCCTCTACTCTGTCAATCAATCGGAAAAATCAGTCAACAATTATTATTTGCCAGGCCCTGTGCCAAGATTAGTTGGTTGGATGGTTGTTGTCCTTCCTTCTCAAAGAGAACCAAAATGACATCACTATGCTAGAGTCAAGTTTCAGTGTGTTCGACTGTGGCTGATAAGACAAATATGAGCTCAGAATGCTCTACCGTGTCAGGCACACACAGTCTCTGGGAACATTTGGGGTGGATACTCTAAATTTGCGTATTCTGCATTTCCTCTGAGCTGTTTCAATTCTGTTTTGCTCATAGAGCACAGCCTCTTCTCTGATGTAAGCACACCATGCTGAGGGGTCCTGTGCCAGTGTCTCCCATGTCACACAATCAATCCCAAAGTTCTTAAGAGAGACCTTGAGAACGTCCTTGTATCGCTTCTTCTCACCACCATGTGAATGCTTGCCCTGTGTGAGTTCTCCATAAAATAGTCTCTTTGGCAAGCGTATGTTTTTAATTCGAACAATGTGGCCAGCCCATTGGAGTTGCCTTCTCTGAAGCAGAGTTTGAATGCTTGGCAGTTAAGTTCAAGAAAGGACCTCAGTGTCTGGTACCTTAACCTGCCAGGTGATCTTCAGAATCTTCCTAAGACAATTCAAATGGAAGCGATTCAGTTTCCTAGCATGGCGCTGGTAGACTGTCCAGATTTCACAGGCATAGACCAATGAGGCCAGCACGGTGGCTCTGTAGACCTTCAGTTTGGTAGTCATTCTCATACCTCTTCTCGAGCCTCCCAAACACTGAACTAGCTCTGGCAATGAGTGAGTCAACCTCATTATCAATGTGTGTGTCTCTGGAAAGTACACTACTAAGGTAAGTGAGCTTATCTGCAGCATTCAAAACTTCTCCATTTGCTGTAACTGTATGTATTCTGTGTATGGATGGTGTGGAGGTGGCTGATGGAGCACCTGTGTTTTCTTGGTGTTAATTGTTAGGCCAAAATTAGCGCAAACAGCAGAGAATTGATCCATACTTTGTTGCATCTCAGCTTCAGAGGCTGCATTGAGTGCACAATCATCTGCAAACAGAAAATCATGCACCACCACTCCCTCCACTTTAGTCTTGGCTTGTAGACTATCATCAATCTTGTGCTAAGAGCTGGGGATACAAGAGGCAAAAGACCGCCACTTCCCTCAAGGAGCTTAGAATTAAATGGGGAAGACGACATGCAAACAAATATATATACAAAACAAGCCAGAGACAGGATAAATAGGAAATAATTAATAGAGGAAAGCTCCTGGAACTAAAAGGGGTTGGGAGAAGCTTCCTTGGTGGGATTTTAGATTGGACTTAAAGAAAGCCAGAGATGTCAGTAGAAGGAGCGGAGGGAGAATATTCCAGGCATGGGGGACAGCCAGAGAAAATGGAGTAAGTCTTGCTTTGTGGAACAGCCATGAAGCCAGTGTCACTGGATTGAAGAGTCCACGTCAGGGAGTGGGCATAAGAAGACTCTATCATATTCATTCATTTTTTTCTCTATCTTCACTCTGTCTTTTTGTTACCTGCCTCTGCCTTCTGTTCTCCAGACTAAAGAATAGAATCCTCATTTCTTTTAGCTTCTCTGAGAACCAAGGGGCCATCTTGCCAGCCCTCGTGTCATTTTTTTGCATGTGTATGTGGTTCACTCAATCCATTTCCATATTTTCATGGCTAGGGAGGGTCCTTCTGTGGTGGTATTTTTACCCCTGGGTGGATCTGTGCTGTGAATAAATGGAGCCATTCCGGGAACATCCCCAGATTGGCCAGGTGGTAGAGAAATTTGCTCTTTCTGAAGTGCCAAGTCAGATAAGCAACTCTGGCCCCTTCTCCCTGGACTCTATGCCGCTGGAACAATATCTCACCACAGTCACAGAAACCATATTTAAACAGAGGTGGGAAAGGATGAAAATAGACCCATAAAACCTATCCATACAAGCTGGGAAAGCTATATTATCAGCTGCCTGTTAGAAAGACCCCTACTGAGGATGACGTAATTATTCTATGTGGAATCTGAATGTTAAGGAAACAAAGATCAATCAGTGAATCAATGAACAAGAGTATCTTGGCATCTGCTATGTGGCAGGTACTGGGTTAAGTATCTTGAGGGTTCAAGAGAAATTCCTGCTTTCAAGGCACTTCCTATCTAGTCAGGGAGTCAAGACATAAAAAGACATGAAAAAGTTAAATGGGATATTGTGTAATTAATTCACAGATTTAGAGCTGAAAGGGACCTCAGAGGTCATCAAGCCCAACCTTAGGCTTAGATCCTCAGTTGAGTATAGAGGGGTCAGACTCTCAGCTAGTATCTGAGGTAGGATTCAAACCCTAGTCTTTCTTACTGCAGGTACAAGGCTCTATCCATCATACTGGGCTACACTCATAGAATTGATTCTCATGTTAGGTGGAGCAAATTATATTTGCTGCAGGAAATCAGGAAGGGGAAAGACAAGCATAATAAACAAGGAAAGCTTTGTGGAGGGGGTGGAACTTGCTCTAGGCCCTGAAGGATGGGTAGGATTAGATACTTGGCATTCCAGGGAGGGTTGACACTTATGGTGTGTGTGTGTGTGTGTGTGTGTGTGTGTGTGTGTGTGTGATGAGTCCTATTGGGGAACACTAGAAGATAAGGCTGATTAGGTGGGGTAGAGGAAGATTACAGAGAGCCTTGAATGATAGACAAATTCTAGACTTGGTGGGATAGTTGAGTGGTAAGCCTTAGGGATTCTTGAACAGAATGTAAGTGGTATTTACAAAATCTCATAACTACAAGGGACCTCAAAAGTCCTTCAACCTGACCTTTAACACAAATTGCATTTATAATATCCCTGTCAAGGGGTCATCTAGAGACAGGCTAGGCAATGCAATGAATGAATAGGGCCTGTAGTCAGGACTACTTGAGTTCAAATCCAGTCCCAGACATTTACTAGGTGTATGATCCTCAGCAAATCACTTAACCATTGTCTGCCCCAGTTCCCTTAATTGTAAAAGGCACCTCCCCTCTCAGGGTTGTTGTGGGAATCAGGGCCTGGTTTGTAGTAGTTACTAAATAAATGCTTGTTCTCTTCCTCTTAATTTGAAAACTTCAAGTAATAGAAAACTCACTACCTCCTAAAGTAGCCTATTCAATTTTCAGACTGTTCTAATTATCAAGAATATACTTCTTTACATCAAGCCAAAATCTGCTTTCCTGAAACTTATACCCATCACAGCTATTTCTGCTGTCTAGTTCTGAGAACAAATCTAATCCCCCTTACCCAGAACAATTCTTCAAACATGAGAAACCCCCTATCATGACCTCTCAATTTTTCTGTTCTCTAGGGCAAACAGCCCCAGTTACCTCAAACCAATTCAACTAATCCTCTTATCGCCTAATTTCCAGTTTTCTCACTATCTTGTCTGCCTCCTCTGGAGATGATGAGGTTTGTCAGTGTCCTTCCTAAAACACGGTCCCCAGACCTGACAATAGTGTTCTAGATGTTGTCTGACTAGGACAGTATAGAATGGATTCAATGGATTCATGGCTTCCTTCATTCTGAACATCATCCCTCCCTTAAAAGAAGCCTGAGATCATCATAGCTTTTTTTTTGGCTAATGATTTGCTGTTTAACTCACACTAAGCTTGTAGTGTAGTAACTTCTCCACGTGCTCCCTCCTTCTAGACTTGTGCTATTAATTATTTGAACCCAAGTGTTTGGCTTTGTATACTTTATCTCTTTAATCTGGCTAGATATGTGGCATCATTCCAGCCTGTTGGAATCTTCTGAGATCTTGATTTTGTTGCACAAGTCAAGTCAGTCATCACTCATTAAGCACCTACTATGTGCCAGGCACTGTGCTAAGAGCTGGGAATATGAAGAAGGACAAAAACAAAACCAGACAAGACACCAGTCCTACCTCTCCAAGAGCTGGGAGTCTAATAGGGTACATAATGAGTATATCTGTCTGTATCTGTAGCGGCATCTGTATCTGACTCTGTATCTATATCTATGCTTACATCAGTATCTATTGTTCTTGTTGAGTCATTTTTCAGTCGTGTCTGACTCTTCCTGATACCATTTGTGGTTTTATACTGGAGCGGTTTGCCATTTCCTTCTCCAGCTCATTTGACAGTTGAGGAACTGAGGCAAACAGGGTTAAGTGACTTGCCCAGGGTCACACTAACTGTAAGTATCTGAAGCCAGACTTGAACTCACAAAAAGTCTTTCTTATTTCAGGCACAGCACTCTATCCGCTGTGCCACCTAGCTGCCCCCTCTGTAGCTATATTGATAAGTATGCTATTGACTTATGCCTTCATCTAAATCATTGACAAAGATGTTGGACAGAATAGAAACAAGGTGTACTCCCTCCCTCAACATGGGAGTCATTTAGGACAATTAGTCAAGATAGGTCCTCTCCTCCTTGATCATAACCTCCCCCTTTTCCCCTCATGTTTACCCTATGGATGAATTCCATTCTTCTTCAGGTATTAGCATGCTTGATATCTTGGCAAGAAGTCTGCAAACTGGAAAGTTAAGGATCATTACGAAAAATATCGGAAGACGGAAGCTCTCAGCCCAAGGAAGTTGTTGACCCTAGGTATAAATAACCTTGGCATCGTTGTCTCTGCTTCAGTTCTGAATTATCTTCACTAGTAGGCCTCTCACTTCCTCTTAGACAAGACTGACACCTGAGGAGGCAGTGGAAGGAACACTGGATTTGGAGTCAGGGAAATTGGATTTTTATGTCCTCTAAACTTTGGTACTCCGGAATAGCCCTTTTTTTATGACTAATCCTAGCACTAGCCCTCTGCTGACAAGCAATCCCCATTGATTTTCCGTGGCTAAACAGAGACAAAGTGATATTGTAGAAAGAACATCAGACTAGGAGTCAAGAGAAACAAGTCCCAGTCTTGGCTCAGTCACTCACTGTGGGAGCTTAGACAAATCATTTCACCAGTATGCTCTGTTTGCCTATTTACAAAATGTGAGACTGGCTGGAATTCTTTCTTTAAACTAATCCCATGCTTTCCTGTGCCTTTGCTCGCATTATTCCCTTTGCCTGGAATGCTTGTTCCCCTCATCTCTGCTTATTGAAATCATTCAAAGCCCAGATGAATCCATAACTGCTCAACCAAGTCAACCTTCTTGGGTGACTTCTCTGTCTTCTGAAATAACAGTCCTTTAAAACTCTGTTACGGAATTACAATATACAGAGACTTAGTGGATAGAATGCTGGGTCTGAAGTCAGAAAGACCTGAGTCCCAAATTGGCCTCATAAATTAGTTCAGTTTGCCTCAGTTTCCTCATCTGTAAAATGGGGATAATGTTAATAGCCCCTACCTCCCTGACTTGTGAGAACAAAATGAGATAATATTTGCAAAGCACTCTACAGACCTTAAAGTGCTATATAAATGTTAGCTTTTATTGTTTTATATTATTCGTTAATGTATCTTGTCTTCTTTTTTTAAGATTAGAAGTGGCTTGATCGTGTCATAATTATCTTTTTTATCTTCCCCTTCACTTAGTACTGTGCCTAGAACATTTGAAGTGTGTTTATTGTATGAGTGAGTAATTTTCAAGGAGCCTTCCAGCTCCATGGTTCTATTTTCTATGGCAACAGATTCTTGGTATATGAGAATGAAAGAGAAAAGAGAAAGGGGAGCATTTTCCTAATGGTTATTTTCCACTGGCCGGGGGCCAGCCAGAGTGAATGAATGCGACAAGAGCTGTCCTTTCTTTTGGCTAATCATTTCAGGTTGTGCTGAATTTATACCGGAGCATAGATTGTCCAGAACACCTGGAAACTTCCAACTCCTATTAGTTTTCTTAAGAAGTGCTATGTTAGGACCCAGACAAAGAAGAAATTTGACCTACTGGGGATATGTCAGGGAGTCTGTTCTTTCATTGTGTTTCCTTCAACCAGGGCTGGAGGTCATGAATCTCCTTATAGCACAGGGCAAAGAACTTATCGATAGAGCCCTGCCCTTTTTTGTTTGAGACTTAGAACAGGTGTTATCTGAGAACAAGCAGGTGTTTGTAGAAATGTGACCTTGAGTGTGGATTATTGACCTGCCCCTTTGTTTTTATGACTCATTTTTCCTAGAATGGAGCTAGTTGCAGTTTATGAAATAGCTGCAGAGGTGCAGGGGCTGAGGTGGACACTGCCATGCTGAACAGCACCCCCCACCACAGTAGACAAATGACTGAAGTGGGAGGTGCATTCACTTTTTATGCCTTAAGAAGGTCCAGCAAATATTGTCTACCCATGTCATACTTATTTCGTTAAAGTCAATTATACTTTTTGAAAATAGTATGTTTTGTTCAGAAAGCTCTGAACACAAGCTTGAAAACTGGGTTGGCCTATCCTGAAAAGTCTCTGGGTATTTAGGACTATATTAGGCTAATAGGAAATAATTTGGAACAGCGAGTCATGCTGAGAAGTCACTGAGCTTTCCCTAAGTAGTACTGCCTATGAATAGTAGGTGCTTAATAAATGTTCATTGGTTGATTGAACTGGTATCTGCTTTTGGAGCTCCCTTCATGTTTTAATACTCCTAATCACTGCGGAGAGTAAGTATGACTGTGTTCACGTTTATGTGATATATGTGTAAACGTGAGAGTCTGTTTTAGGTCCTCCACATTCAATTAATAGCTTCTTCCTCAGGGTTCCCAGGGACTTTAATGTAATGTACACAGAAAGTAAACAAGCTGGGTGTGCCAATTAGTCAGGTTGATAAGGCACAGTGCTACAGACATATAGATAGATAGGTTTATATAAACGAAATCTCCTAAAATCAATATTTGGACACTTTCCTCAGCAATGTTCTAGGAAGAAGAGCTTCTTTAAAATACAATAATATTCCAATAAATGTGTCTGTGATCTCACTGGTGGGGCCATTCCTTTCAATAGTGCAGATGACAGTTCATCTGTTGCTGCCCATCCTCAGTGGGATTCAATGTACTGAAGGCCTTTCCTATGTTTTTTTGTGGTATTGTGGACACCAGTGGAGCATGAGAGCTGTTCATGGGTGATCCCTTGCTTTCACTGTATGACTGACCCATAATCTCGCCAGAAGCATATTGGTATGGAAAAACATGCACATTGGTTTCAGGAAGAAACTCAGCATTAATATTGTAAAAACTCATTGATAATGGTGGAGTCTAGCAATGAGTGGTGATTTTTCCTCCATGATATTCTCCTATATCGTTCCTCATTCTTAAGATATGGCGACCTGCATACATCTTCTCTGTGGTCCGCTGCTCTCTGGGTGAACCTCACCATTTCAGAGCTTGGACTGTTCCATGACCTCATCAGAAAAGTATTGGTGTGAAAAAACACGGGCCTTGGTTTCAGGAAGAAGCTCAGGAGCGTGAATACTCATAGACAATGATGGACTCTAGCAATGAATGGTTCAAGTTAAAGCTTTGCCACTTGAATGTTGAAGACTTGTGAGAACAAGAAGATATTGTATTCATCTCCGATTCAAGATCATCTAGAAATGACCAGATGTCCCATTGATCACCTTCTTTAGAAAGTTAGGATCCAGGCGAAAGAATTCCAGTTTGGTTAAATCCCAAGGCAAGAAATCCACTCAATCAGTTGTATATATCTTGTATGGACACAGTTATTGACATGTCTCTCCTATTCGAATGTAAGCTCCTTGAGAGCAGGGACTACATTTTTACCTTTGGGTCTCCAGCACCTAGCATGATACCTGGTGCCTAATAAGTGTTTAATAAAGTAAGTGCTTAATAAAGCACTGATCCTGATGGATGATGATGATGAAAATGTGGAGGAAGGATGGAGATGTTCTGCAAGTACATTTGCATGAGTTGAGAGATTTCTAAAGCAATGCCCCACACTGTAGGGTCCTAGAAAACACCAGCGTCTGAATCCCATGTGTTCTGGCTGGTGGGGCTGTAAGAATCTACAAAAGGATTTCTTTGTGGTTATGTAATAGCTGACAGCCTGCTGAAATAATGTCTTTGGGCTTTATGTCATTTTTGTGCCTTACCATATGCATAGTTTTGGCTGGGAGTGGGAACAGATAGACAAATGTAGGCCCTATAACTAGGCCCCCTAGGCTGCAGCATGCTCTCCTTGATATTCCTGCCTTAAAGGAATCCATGAAAACATATCTTCCTATTCATAGATTCAGAGTTGGAAGGAACATCTATTCTAATCTCCTCATTTAACGGTGGAAGAAACTGAGGCCCAAAGAATTTAAGGGAGTCCTCTAAAACTCACCCTGATAGTGTCAGAGTCAGGATTTGAACCCAGGTCCATTGGTACCAAATTGAGCGATCTTTCTGTTGCATCATTCTACCTCTCTTTCCATGAGCCCTGATGACAGACCTGGGGGAAAATGCAATGTAATAAGGTGATAGATTTGGAGCTGGAAAGGTCCTTAGACATAATCTAGTCTAGCTCCTTGTTTTACAAAAGAGGAAGTTGGGAAAACAAGAGGTGAAGTGTCACACAGGTAGAAAGGAAGCAAAGGTGAGATGACAGTCAGAAATCTGAGTCTGAATCTTGGTTCTGCTACTTAGTGCGTATATAATATTGGGGAAGTCACCTCACCCGACCAATGATCCCTATGACCTTTCTGGACGTCTTTCTCTATAAAATGCGGGGGGCGGTCTTGGTAACCTTTAATGTCCCTTTTAGCTCTAAGTCTATGATTCTAGTATAGTAGTAGTTAAATAGAGGTTTGTGATAGAGAAAAGAAAGAGATATTTTTGAAAAAACTCATGACTATATATATGTATATGTATACTATTTCTTAAACATTTAAATAATGTGATAAGAATGTCAACAGATTCAGTGATACCTATTATAGGGGACTTGGAATGTCACATAAAAAGGACTTTGGCCCACCTGATGGTGACCATATGGCAGGGTCAGATGACTGACAATAGGTAGAGATTGTGATAATTAGAGAATGCTGCTGAATCCAACCCTATCAAAATGCACTGACAGTGAGATTCTGGAGCAGAAAATGCTACACATGTGTCTGTGGGTGAGTCTCAGCAGGGAAACTGATGAGGCAGGAGAGGAAGGCATGGTGCTGGCTAGAGAAGTACCCTTATTTCTGAAGCTGAAGAAGAAAAATGGCTTTGGAAACTACCTTGATTGACCTTGTGTCACAAAAACTTAGTCTTTTTTTATTCCATTTTTAAATTTCATTTTTAAATTTAAATTTATTCATTTATTTATCTTTAGTTTTCAATATTCACTTGTATCAGATTTTGAGTTTAAAATTTTTCCTTCCTCCCCAAGATGGCATGCAATCTGATACAGGCTAAACTTATGCAATCATATTAAATATATTTCCACCTTAGTGACGTTGTAAAAGAAGAACCAGAACAAAAGGGAAAAACCACGAAAAAGAAGAAAAAAAGAGAGAAAATAGTATGCTTCCATATGGATTCAGACTCCATAGTTTTTTCTCTGGATGTGGATAGCATTTTCCATCATGACTCTTTTGAAGTTGTCTTAGATCCTTGCATGGCTGAGAAGAGCTAAGTCTTAACAAAGTCAGCCATCGCACAATATGGCTGTTACTGTGTACAATGTCCTCCAGGTTCTGCTCACTTCACTCAGTATCAATTCATGCAAGTCTTTCCAGGTTTTTCTGAAATCCACCTGCTCACCATTTCTTATGGAACAATAGTATTCTATTATAATCATATACCACAACTTGTTCAGCCATTCCCCAATTGATGAACATCCCCTCAATTTCCAATTCTTTGCTACTACAAAAAGAGCTGCTATAAATATTTTTGTACATGTGGGTTCTTTTACCTTTTTTATGATCTCTTTGGGATATGGACCTAGTTGTGGTATTGCTGCATCAAAGGGGATGCATAGTTTTATATCCCTTTGGGCATACTTCCGAATTGTTCTTCAGAATAGTTGGATCAGTTCACAACTCCACCAACAATGCATTAGTGTTCCAATTTTCCCACCTCTTCTCCAACATTTATCATTTCCCATTTTGTCATGTTAGCCAATCTAATAAGTGTGATATGATGCCTCAGAGTTGTTTTAATTTGCATTTCTCTAATCAATAGTGATCTAGAGCATTTTTTCATAGATAGCTTTAATTTCTTCCTCTGAAAACTGCCTGACAAAACCTTAGTCTTGCTGGCATTTGGAGATGGCCATTTTCTATATCCAGCCTTTACTGATTTCCCCAAATGCTAGTTCCCTCCCTCCTAACACATTGTGTTTAACTACTTTGTGTATGTATATGTATTGGTTGTTCAGTAGTTTTCAGTTGTTTCTGACTCTTCATGACCCCTTTTGGGGTTTTCTTGGCAAAGATAGTGGAATGGTTTCCCATTTCTTTCTCCAGCTCATTTTACAGGTGAGGAAACTGAGGCAAACATGATGAAGCGACTCTCCCAAGGTCACACCGCAAGTAAGTATCTGGGGCCAGATTTGAATTTAGGAGATGAGTCTTTCTGACTTTAGGCCCAGCAGTCTATCCACTGTGCCACCTAGTTGTATACATATATACATATATTATATATATGTATATATATATATATCCAAATTTTATCTAATTTATATTTATGTATATATATGTGTGTGTGTTAACTTTATATTTATCATATATGTATGTATACACATATAAATTAAAATATATATACTTCTTGTCTCTACCCCATTAGAATGTAAGCTTATTATAAGCAGGGATTATTCTTTGCATCCGAATCCCTAGCACAGAGCACAGTGCCTGGTACATAGTAGGGACTTAATAAATACATGTTCATTGATTGATGATCTAGGAAAGGAAAATCGTCAATGAATTAGTCAGGAGGCTAAATAAGGATACGAGGCTGAGTTGTTCAAGTGTCACAACCTGCTGCGTATGACCTTATCTACCCTGGGTTTCGGGGCTCCAGTATCTTGCTTTACCTTCTGCAGAATGGGCATGCTAATCGGTCCAAAGAGTTCAAGGAGTGTGAGTTACTTAATGATTGACCAACCCAAGATACTCACTCAAGATACTTTGTCCAAGGGCAAGTGAGTACTGCAAAGCCACATTGTTCCCCCATTGTCGCCTTCCCTGGAGATGGTGGGGAAGCAAGCTAGATGAAACGGGCTGGGGGCGAAATTCCAGTGAGGCTTGATTGACCATGTCATAAAGAATAAAGCTAGCCTCTCCCCTCCACCCCTCTCCAGCACGCAGGCATCCAGGCTCAGGCTGGTCACTGTGATGTCTTGTGGTTAGGCGTTCCGAAAGGAAGTTTGCCGTGATTTTTGATTACTTAGGACAGATATAAGCAATGCCAGCTGGTTCCCCACAACGCTGTCTCCAGTGGTGGTGTTTTTGATTTATCAGTGGTATGTCCCCCTGAAAGGATGGGCCTATCAGTCCTCGATTGCTAGCCTGTACCATAACCAGATAGTATGGTTGAATATTAACAAGTGCATTTACTTTTAGTAGCTGGGCTTGCGTATTTGTGGGAGATAGTGTCTTACTAAGGGAGGCCAGCGGGTGGGGCGGAGGGGAATGCCTGGCTCATTCTTCTAAGATGATTCCTTTCTTATGTCCCCTTCCTCTGTATTTCTCCCCTTTATTTTCAATTGAACATTAGATGACAGCCAAACTTGGGCTATAAGATATTTTCTAAGAGTCCTCCATAAATGTAGCTGCTCGGTGGGATCCGGGCTGTACGCACGGCACACTGTGCGTTGCAGAGACATTTCAAGTTGTCCCCAGTGGACAATTTGCACTGTTCAGTGTTAAAAGGCTTCATTGCAATGGCATGGAAGGGCACCCCCTATCCCCCACCCCCAGACTGCCTGGACAAGGAGGGTTTGCACACCATGGACTTGCACCAGACTCAGTTTGCTTGTAGTTTTCTGGCTGAAATGACTGGCATGGTGAGAGGCGGAGAGGCGAAACTGGCCGGCTGATGAAGGGGAAAGATTTTATGGTGAACTGGAAAATGGTTGGGGAGGTCTTAAGCACTCCTGACTTTGCTAGAGCAGAGAGTCAGAGCACACTGACTAAGAGACAGAAAGAGAGATATCTTAGGTTCCTCTTCAGGGATAAGGTGAAGGTTACCAAGGGGGATCAGTGAGGAGTGACCCACTGGAGCTTTGTGGACCGCAAGTGCTGGATTTGGAGTCAGGAAGACCTGAGTTGCATTCTCTTTTAGACAGTTGTGTGACCTTGGGCCAACCACGCCCTCTGCAAAACAGGGATAGCAATAACAATTCCCCCACAGGGAGAATCAAAGGAAGCGTTTTGCAAACCTTAAAGTGCTATCGAGCTATCTAGGTGTTAGCTGTTTACTCTCATTAATTATTATTTATGTTTAATTAATAATAATTATTAATTATTACTATTAAGCTTTTTAAGGAAATAAATATTACCCTATTGACATGAAACAGTGTGGTTGGGAAGACTGGATTAGAATTAGGTTTTCCTTTATCCATCTTTCATGATTATTTTGTTTCTATCTTCCTCTAGCTTGAGAACAAGTTATAATCAAAAAGGGAAGATGAATGCTCAGCCTCAGGCCCCCTTTCTAGAGCTCTAGAATCCCAGAATGTTTGAACTGGAAGGGACCTTGGTTCATTTAATCTAAGCCTCTCATTTTACAGATGAGGAAGCTGATCCTGCCTGCTGCTCTCATTCCAAACGCAGTGGCTGTATCAGGGCAGCCGAGAAGTTCATCTGAGTGACTTTATTTTGCTAACAAGTTTAATGAACAGTCTTTATTGTCCCTGAATGTGAGAAAACAAAAAAACAAACCATCAGGGAGGTTTCTGATAGTCTTTGATGACTCCCAAAGCTTGGTTCTTGGCCAGTACTGCTTCATGGTTCCCCAAACCATCTTTCACCAGAGTTTGGACAATATTATTACATCATTTTTTCTAGGGTATTAAAATATAAAAAGAAATCTTTGTTTTAAAGAACTTGATAACGTTTAATGTTGCTTTAATCAATTTTAAGGTTGTGCTGAAGAAATAGTGTAACTCCTCTCTCCCCACAATTTGGTTAAATTAAGAATAAGCATAATTAAGAAGAGAGTTTTAATTGTTAAACCCTGGATTATTTCCTTCAGATGAGCGGAAGGACACTGCTTTTAGCACCTTGCTTGCTGGAAAGAATTGAGCATTTGGTTTTATCAGCCACTGGCATGGTAATGAAGCTATTTCTATTGAAATAGCCTCATTACTATTCATTTTTGCTGGCTCCCAACCAAATCTTGAGTCGTTTCTTTTTTTTTTCCCAAGGGAAAAGCACATGCAACAAACAAAACAGGGTGTTGGTGTTTGCCATTGAGTGAACCTATAGTTAGTCAAATCTGGGTTCGAATTCACACAGGATGAGTACCCTGACGTTATAGTTTGTCCTTCAAATTCTGTGATACCTAGTGGCTTACTGGGCCTCCCCGTTCCTTCTCATTTTGCCCCTCAGTGAGACCTCTTCTTGGGCTAAAGCATGGAGGAGTTTATTTCCTTCATATACATGCAGAGCTAAACTGGAATTTGTATCCTTAGAGAATGAAGTTGGAATAACTGGCATTTATACAATGCTTTTTCATTTCTAAAGCACTTTGCCTAGATTTTCTTATGTGATCCAACAACGATGTTATTGGGGGTATCCCACCCCCAGTTTTACAGATGAGGAGACTGTTGCTCTGAAAAGATATTTGCTTAGTAAGTATTTGAGGCAGTATTTGAACCCAGGCCTCTCTGTCTTTCAAGTCCAGTATTCTGTCTGCTTCATGGCATTCTCTCCCCTGATACCAAATCATTCATGGACAGGATGGTGTTAGAGAAAATTTAGGGAGAGGACACAGGAGAGTTAGGCTCTTATTCTTTTGATTCTTCAAATAATCCTCTCAGAACTTCAGGTTCCTCATCTCAGTTTCCTTGAGCAAGATGATTTCTAACGGTCTTTCCGATTATTGTTGCCGGTGTGGAGTTGTTTCAGTCATGTCTGACTCTCCTTCGCCCCATTTGGGGTTTTCTTGGCGTGTTCCCTTGAAATTCATTCATCTATTTCTTCAGTTTAAATTTATCAATGTACTTGGCCAGGTACTAGGGAATTTCATATGAAGGAACGTATCATAAAACTCCTCCTTTAGGAGAATGTTAAGAATTGAATACACTTCCTGTCCTCAAAGAGCCTATATTTTCATTGGACGGACACAAAACTAAAACATGAAAATTGGAAAAGACAGACAGCATGAAATTCAGAGTTAAATCGAATGAGACACTGGGTGCTAATGAGCTCAGAAGAGGATGATGACTGTGGGTTGTTGTGATTGGGGAAAGTGTCATGGAGGTATTAACAAATTGATTGCCCAGAATTCTCCAGACCAAATACAATTCATAGTTACCAACATCTAAGTTCAGCCTGGGAACTCATAACGAGGGCTGGTCTAGAGTCACACACGCCACCACTGCTGTGGGTAAGAGCTCCAAAGAAGAGAATGCCAATCCCTGGTTTTATATCTTTTTTTCAGGGTCAGGGGTGAGTCACACATGCGACTCACTCACGTGACCTAGAATTGCCTCAAAGAGGCGACTTAAACCCACGTGGTCTAAGAGCCTCTGATGTCCCAAACCTATCACTCATGCGTAAACTAGGCCTTCCCTTAGTTAGCCCCACCTGGGACCTCACCTTGGTTACCAAGTCACACTCACATAGGTTTAGCACCTAATTGGGGTTTGGGCCTGGGGCTTAGCACCTGGTAAGACTCAAAGACACTTAATCATTTTAAAACAGTAAGAAAGTCTCAACTCAATTGATATTACAAATAGTTGGTTCAATTCAAATAGGCTGCTGTAGGCTGGCTCTTGAATGAGCCATTTTCTATTCCTGCTCTCATTCCAGTACATGCTGTGTGTGCACTATGGGGCAACACAAGCTCTGACCTGGACCCAACAGAGACATCTGGTATCTCCTGTTTATCAAAACAACAGCATGAGGTGAAAGAGACCCAGGACTCAGCACCACAGATGTTACAGTGGCAATGCCCTTCCATCTTTCCTTGGCCTCTCTGCCTGTCCTCACATTAGTCACTTTTATTGCCTTCATCATTTATCACCACATATGGGCTGGTGCCCCTGGTACCAGCCCCATTCCTACTATCCGGATATAGAGTCCTCTGTACACCACTGAATGCCAGGGAAACCAGGCTCTATTCGGTTCAGCGGTTCTCTTCATCCCTAGAAACAATGGGAGGTCCTCTACTATATCTACACAGTGAGTCCAATTTCCTGCACCTTTTGGAGACTTACTTCTATGTGGCAAAGAACAGGACTGTCGGCTAAGTACAGTATTTTGTTTTTGTCACGGTAAATTTGACTCACTGGATTTTTGGGTCTTTTCCAACTCTACTGCAGGTGTGTAGATCTAGTCAGTGGCAGTTCTTTTATTCATTTTTAAATGTTTTATTGATACTCTTTAATTTTGTACAACACTTCACTTCCTGATAACTTCTTTGCCCAGTAGAACTGTCCCTTGCAACAAATAAATACAATCAAACAGAATAAATCAATACGTTGGTATATCCAAAAATCTATACTTAATGTCACATCTATAGTTTACCATCTCACTACCAGCTGGAGAAGGAAAGGGCAAACCACTCCAGTGTCTTTGCCAAGAAAACCCCAAACAGGGTCACAAAGAGTTAGACATGACTGGAAAAATGACTCAACATCTCACTACCAAGAGTCAGGAAGAATGATTTACCATTAGCCATCATCCGAGGTCATCTTTGGTCACTACATTGATCAGAATCCTGAAATCTTATGCTGTTATTTTCCTTTACATTACTGTAGTCATCACATAAACTAGTTTCCTATGAGTCTTCTCAAGTTTCTCTGAATTCTTCATATCTATCATTTCTTAAGGCACAATAATATCCCATTAGATTCATATTCACATTTTTTGGCCTTTCATTGCTCAACAGATGCCTATTTTTCTTTCAATTCTATGACCAAAAGTGCTATAAACATTCTCATAATTTCATATGGGTCATTTCCTTCTATCTTTGATCTCCTTGGGCTATGCACCTAATAGTGATATAGCTGAGCCAAGGGGCATGTACAGCAATAACATCTCTTTTAGAATGAACCATGTGCTTAAACAGACTGCATGGATTCACCTTCATGTGATGACAATTTGATTGCAGTCAGTTCTCTAGCTTCAGGAAGCACCAGTGAGATACCTGAGGGAAATGTTGGTATTTTATGGATGACATTAAATGTTTTCCACCAGAAGCCAGTGGGAATCAATGATTGAGGCCATCAGCAGTCAAATGTAAGCCTCTTGATGGCAAGTCCTCTTCTAGTTTTGTCTTTGTACTTCTGTCACCCAATACAGTGCCTTTCACAAAGGAGGAGTTTAATAGATGCTTGAATTATTGTCAAACTGAATTGACCATCCATTATGTGCATGACAGACACTCTACTTTGTGTATGCATTCTCACTGAGCAATGTCATTTAGCAAAACTATTATGGCTTCCATCTGGTGACAGAGGACACAACTTTATCCACGGCTACACCTATGTTGAGTAGTAGTGTTTATGAGCCCTCGATGTTTCTACCTGAGACTAGACTGAGGAGTCCACTGAAGTAGCTGCAGATGATCTTAGTTCTCCCAGATGAAAATAGCTGGAAAGAAGCAGGGCCCACACTGGCATGAGCCTAGACAAGCTCTGTAATGGAGCCTTGTAAAAGCTTTCATTAACTTTGGTTGGGTCACCATCAAATAAAAATGACATGAACTGACCTCTCATCTCCATGTCTTGGGTCAAGTGTGTTTACTTCAGAATAAATGTATTTCAGGCCTTTAAATGCTCAACTTTATTTTTGTTCCAATAAAAGTGGCCAGAAATGACCTGTTATCTTTCTCAAGTCAAGTCCTGCTAGACCAGATGGTTTTCTTTATTCATTAAACAACTAAGTGTTATTTAAAGCTTTAACTGAAGGGACTTTAGAAAGAGCTCAGTACTCATGAAGACATTTTTCCCCTGGTGCAGCAGGATCAGGAAATACCAGGCTATTTTTTCCGCCTATTTAGAGCCTTTCCAATAGCACAGAGAAAAAAGTTCCCATGCCTAGAGATTTAGGACTACAAAAGAACTTTGCTTTCCATAGAAACTCATTGGATAGATCACATTGTTCTGTGGATTCAGATATTCGTTGTATGACTGCAATCTATGTACATAACTACATGAAGTAACATGTGAAGTTGATCTAGGAAGCCCTCCAATCCCTGTGTGTAGTAGAGGGGTCCCACCAAACTTAATCTACTTAATTGGTTTTAGTTTCAGAGCACCAGAGAGTTGATCTTACAGGCAGTTCGACAGATTTAGAAAAATGCCCTCAGAACCTTGACTAATTATAAGTGCCTCCCCAGCTTTGTTGAACTTGAGAGGCTGGGCTGCTTGCTGGCATCTTGGTTTGGTTGTAGGTATTTTCATGGATGTAATGCATATAAATCTGGTGTCTGAAAGTTGGAAGTCACCTTACAGATTATCTAGTGGTTATGGAAAAAGAGAGAGAGAAGAAAAGATAGGAGAAGAGAGAAGAAGAGAGAATTAAGTCATAAGAAGAGGCAGCAAGATGGAAAAGTAAAACCTAGTACATTAGCTTTCTATCCCATCAACATCTGCTGACATTTCCCAAGTGTCTACTTTGTTCAATCAACTCAATTCCTTTCAACAAGCATTTGTTAGACATCTACTGTGCGCCAGCCACTGTAAAAGAGCAGTCTTTGCCTTTAAGTGGCTTACCTTCTAATAAAACAATCAATGCTAAGTAAATACAGATTACATACCAAATCAATATGAAGTCATACTTTCAGAGTTGGGGAGTGGTACAAAAAAATCCAGGGGAATCAAAAAGGACTTCTTGTAGAATTTAAGCCTTGAAGAGAGTTTGGAATTCCAAAAAGCAAATGTAAGGAAGGAGAACATTGTAGAGATGGGAACCAGCCTGTCCAAGATCAAGAAGCAGGAGATGGGAACAACATGTACAGGGAACTGGAAGTAGTGTAGAAAGCATTAGGGAGAATAATGTGAAATCAGTCAGAAAAATAGGTTGGAGCCAGTTTTTAAATACTTGAAATGTCAAATGGGAGAGCTTATATGTGGCCAGAGAAGCAATAGGTAGGCACTGAAGTTTCATGGGCAGGGGGTTGATGAGGTCCGTCCTGTGCTTTAAGCCAGATGTTAGGCTCTCAGGACATAAGAGGGGTATGTAGATAAGGCTGTAACTCTTAAGGATCTTACAATCTAATTAGAGGCAATTATATTAATATGCTATGGAATTGCTACAAGGATAACTCTTATGTCAGTGGAGTTCATAGATCCTTCCTTTCTGGAAGATGGACCAGGTTCAATCTTAAAAAATCTCTATAAAATTGATATCTATAGCTCATTACTATTCTCTGGAAAACTCTTCCTTGGAATATATGAATATGCCTTGTTTCTCTCCTGTTGCATCCCCCAGCCCTTGAAAGTATGAGGCTTCCAAAACATTAACATAAGATAGATTTATAAAAGGCAATAAAGAAAGGAGACAACAACAGTTATGGTCCACCATCCAGTAAGTTCCATTTCCCACTTAACCCTCAACGAAGTTCAGTCCAGTCTGAACAAACTCACAGTGAAGTCACTTCATCCTGCGTGGAAACATACCACATCTTGTTGCAAGTTGAGTTCTCCCATTTCTGGTATAAATGTAGAGTCAGTGCCTCCGATCCATTGCTGGGGCTACTAAGGTTCCTTTGCTACAGGGTCTGCGACTCAAACTCATTCTCATCCACTTTCTTCGTGGTGCAGTCAATACCGGGCTTATATGCAGCACCTGGCTGGGCATTCATCTGGCAGCATGGGTGTCCATGCTCCCAGGCTCCCAGGCTCAGAAGCTAGGAATCATTCTGGCTTTCTCTCTCCCTCCCACCCCCCACCACCTTGCCTCATCCAAGTTGTTGCCAAGATCTGTAGATTTCACCTTTGTGGCATCTCCTGAAGTCTCACCTTTCTAGCCCCTTGGTATGGGTGCCTCTTAACCTGAATCTGAATGACTGCAATAGCCTGCTGGTGTGTCTGCCTGCCTCATGTTTTTCCCACTCCAATCTATCCTTTATTCAGCCACTAAAGTGACTTTCCAAAAGAAATAATAATAATGATAATGATTTATATAATGCCTACTATGTGTTAAAACACTTTAAAAATATTATCTCATTTGACTCAAACAACACTCCTAGGAGGTAAGTGCTGTATTATCCCCATTTTTCAGTTGAGGAAACTGAAGCAAACAGAGGTTAAGTGACTTGCCCAGGGTCACACAGCTATGGTTTCTTTGGCTGGATTTTGAACTCAGATGTTCCTGACTCCAGGCCCAGTGTTCTACCCACAGAGCTACCTAGAGGTATACAGATTCAACCATGTTATGGCCATATTCAATAAATTTCGGTGGCTCCCTATCACCTCTAGGATCAAATATAAAGTCTTCTGTTTGGTGTTAAAAGTCCTTCCTCACCTAGTCCCCTCCTACATTTCCAACCTTCTTACACCTTACTCCCTGTCTTTGATGCATAACGCTGGCCCCCTGGCTATTCTATGAATAAGACACTCCATCTCTTGGCTCAGGGTCTTTTCTCTGGCTGTCCCCAGTCCTGGAATGCTTTCTTTCCCTATCTCTACTTCCTCCCAGCTTCCCTGACTTCCTGAAAGTCTAAAATCCCACTTTCCACGGGAAGCCTTTTCCAATCTGCCTTCCATCCCTCTGTTGATTTCTCCTATTTATTCTGTACACGGCTTGTTTTTACTTAGTTGTTTACGTATTGTCTCCCCTATTAATTGTGAGTTCCTTGAGGGCTGGGACTGTCTTTTGCCTTTTTTCCAAATCCCCAGAATTTGTACAGCATCTGACAATATAGTAGGTAGGCACTTAATACATGTTTATTGACTGACTAACTGACTTTGCTTCCTCATGGCTGCCCCAACCCAGAAGGTGCTCTCTGGCTTTCATGAGCGCGTCTCCACCCTCTTCCATCCATCCTATGCAGTAGAGAGGAGAAAGTAGCTAGAATCTATTTGGAATTACTTTGGTTCTTTAACTGTGGGCCCTTTTGGCACAAGCCCATGATACAAGCATACTCTGAGCAGCGCCTAGCATTCTTAAGGATCGGGAAAATATGCCAGCCTGTTTAAAATGGATGGATAATCTCTTAGATTTTCTATGAATCCTACAGAAACACTCCTTGGTCCCTAAACCTCTAAATTAGCCATTTGGGAAGGGATAGGTAGAATGTATATTTCTAGAAGATTGATTCAGTGAATGAGATGTCAGACAAAATGCAAAGACACCATTGGAGGCATGGCTCAAGTAAGTGTTCAGGACTTTTCTTTATTTCCCTCCTAAAACTGTGTTGCCTTTTGATTTAGTGACTGCAAGACAGTCTTTGTGAACAAAGGGAGGATGCTTGTTATTGGGGATTATACCAGAGCCTGGCATTCCAGGAGGTGTTTGTTTTCTTTGAGCATGATGAAGATTAGCCAGTCAGCCTACTTTTATTAATGTGGTCCACTGGAGGCAGTGAGCATGCTATAGTGAGGTGAGAACTGGACGTAGAATCTGGAGGCCTGGTTTCATCACTTGTTAGTTGTATGAGTGTGGGTGAATCAATTAACTCAGCCCCTCTTTCTTCATCTGTAAAATGAGGATAATAATACTGAGGCAGTTAGCTAGCATAATGACTAGCACTCTGCATCCAGAGGCAGGAAAACCTGAGTTCAAATCTCACATTAGACATTTGCTAGCTGTGTGACCCTGGGCAAGTCAGTTAACCTCTGTCAGTCTCTATTTCTTCATCTGTAAAATGGGCATAATGATAGCATCTCCCTTCCAGGATTATTATGAGGATGGAATGATATAATTTTTGTAAAAAGATTTGCAAATTTTAAAATGCTAATTGAATGCTGCAGTAACAACAGTAAAAATTACTATCACCTGCTCAGCATACAGGGCTGTTGTGAGGAAAGTTATGTCATTGTCAGCTATTATTAATATTGTAGATGGCGAGCTCCTAGGGGCCATGTATGATGAAATGGGCATGTGGGTGGAATTTGTGATCCAAGGGGGGAATGGTAAGGTCAGAAAGTGAGAGTGGCTGGAGATGCCCTCGGTCTTCTCAGCCTTCCCACTGGGGCTGCCTTGGGAGCTGTCCGGCTTCAGCTCAGCCTCTCTTAGCCTGATAGAAGCTCTCCCTCCTTCCGTCTCTCCCTCTTCTTTCCTCTCTGATCTCTGTTCCCTCCTCCCTCCTGTACAGCTCTTCTCTTTCTCCTTTCACTCTATTCTGGAGTAGGCCAGCTGGGGAATAGGCGAAAGGAAAAAAGTAATTGAAGTGCTTAAGAAGAATTGTTTAGGGGGAGGGTCAAAAGGAGAACAATTAAGAGCGATGTGATAAAACCGAGTGGAGAAGAATTTAGTATGACTATAATGATCAATTCCCTAATAATTAGGTCTCTTAGACGGCAGAATAGTTCCCCAAGAGGCAATGGTGGGAACCCCATCGCTTGGTCATTTATAATTAGACTGGAGAAAGCACACTTGGAAAATCCTGCAGAGCCAAGTGGCACACTGGGAGGGGGATGGGCGCTGTGACCTAGTGGGGCTCCACTGTCTCTAATTTCTGTGATTCATTGATGAGAGCATAATTCACTGATTAGTTAGGCATCCAAACTTTAAGGAGTTTATTGGCTTCTCACCTCACCTATGGCCCCTTTAAATTGACCAGATATGTTATCTTCAAAGGGAATAAATGAGCAGGGGACTGACCCAGGCCAGGCCAGGTCTTTCTCTTTTTCACCAGACATGTTTGAACCCCAAAATGGACACGATTATCTGCTGGTTGGGGAATAATGGAATGTAAGAGTGGAAAACATGAAGAGAGATAGAGGATAAAACATTTATTAAATACTTATTGTTTGCCAGGCACTCTGCTAAATGCTGGTTATACAAAACCAATAAAACAAGATGGTATTTGCTCTCCAGGAGTTTACTTTCCAGTAGAGGAATGTCCATCAAGGGCAGCTGGACTGAGAGTTGGAGAAGTTAACTGAGCCTGGTCAGGCTGGGAGCAGACCAAGGCTGTGAGTAGGAAGCGAAGTAAGATACCGAGATTCAGTAAATTGGTCTCATAATGAACTCCTCCTTAGGTAGTCCAGGCAGCTGTTGGGGAGGGGAGCAGACCAGAGAATAAATTGAAAATGTTGAGATTTCATTCCATCTAGTGGATATGGGTTGGATCAGATGCTTTTTTTTTTTAAGTGAGGGGGGATTCATCTCTAAAACTTGATCATCAAAATTCATCAAAACCCAACTTCTACCCCTGTGACTCAGCTGTTTTCTCAACTTAGAACTTTATACAGTGCCTGGGGCCTCCTCACCCTGGAACATTCTTCTGCCATGGTTACCTCTTTTCTAGATGGGAGGTCTTTTCAAGGCCTTCATTTGCAGGATGGGCCCAGCCAGCTCCCCTTCCAGCTTTGCTTCTGATTCTCTGCACCATGCCCTGGTACCTCTCCCCTCTTTTCCCTTTTGCCCACACTGTCCCTTTTATATGTTGTCTTCTCTCGTGAGAATGTAACTCCTTGAAGGCAGGGACTGTCTTTCTTTGTGTTTGTATTTGTGTCTCTAACGTTTAACACAGTGCCTGGCACATAAATGCTTGATCAATGCTTCCTGCTGTAATCCTTGTTGCCATTAATTAGAAACATTTTGGCAGGAAATACCCTTCTTGGGAATGATTGGGTTTGTTCAACATTGAGTGTTATGTAGATTTCAGACTAATTGGAACGAGAACCTGAATATTGCCTAAGATCCATTCTGATATCTGAACAAACAAATGCAAACCCACCTAGCATGACTGCTTAAGGCTGACACTCTCTAGAGTGAGGCAATCAGCTTTCCTTGGAGCTGTGCCTGATAATTGGTTCTTTCTTCTCAGACCAGTTCTTCCTCCACCTTGTGTAGGTGCTACATAATGAAGTGAGATTACCTTGTTAGTTCATAGCTTTGACCTTGACTTAGGCTTTGGCATGTCCAATGTCATTCCCCTCTCCACCCTCCAAAGTCTTGGGTCCTGTTGCCACTGGTTTTGTGGAAAGGTCAGTTGAGTACTTGTAGAGTTGTCACTTGCTAGGATACTTTGCCTCCCTCTTTGCCTTTTGAAGCATCATCAAACAACATTCTCCTTTTTCTACCCTCCCTTTCTCCCTTCCTGCCCTATCCCTCTTCCTTCCCTGCCCAAGAAAATCTGAGTTGAGTGAATTTGTGAGTGTCATAGGCCAGGTACTGGGGAGGTGCAAGGTAATCTCTCTCCTTCCCCACCCCGCCTCTACTACAGCACCCACTTTATCGCACTTCATTTTTGTGGGTCTCCTTAGGGCAGGCTCCCCACCTTTGCCTTAGGGGGAGAGATGGACATTTGCTTAATTAGCCTATTGGGACTACCTGCTGTTTACACCTTTATTACACAGGGTGTCCCTAAAGTCTGGACACATAGGCAAAAACGTATATTTTGAAATATTTGGAATATTAACAGGCCTTAACCCCCTTGACTTCTTTTTCTGGGGTATGCTAAAGGAGAAGGTGTACTCAATGAAAATCACAGATGCAACACCCTTGATTGAATGCATAAAGAGTGAATGTGCTAAAATTGATGGCAGTATGGAGTTATTGCATTGAGTTCACATTAATCTTGCAAAGCGCATCAACCCTTGCATCACAAATGATGGAAATCGTTATCGAAGATGTTATTTGTTAATATTCCAATTAAATAAAATATTGTTAAAAGTTTCATTCATTTCATTTCTTGAAAATATTCATTTTTGCCCATGTGTCCAGACTTTAGGAACACCCTGTATGATCACAGAAATCAAGAAATCAAGGATAGAAGAGGCTACTTAGCCCAACATGAACAAGTATCCTTCCTATAAGACCTCCTATAAATCATCTTCCCGCAACTGCCTGCAGACCTCTGCCCAGGAGAAATCTGCTCCCTGAGAGGAAGCTAGATGGCTGAATGGGCAGGGCATCAGACTTGGGGTCAGGAGTTAAAATTCTACCTCAGATTCTTCCTAGTTATGTGACCCTAGGCAAGTCACTTAAGCTTGTCTGCTTCAGTCTCCTCAATGATAAAATAGAGATCATAGCATCTCCCTCCAGGGTCGTGAAGATAAATGAGAAGATGTTTGTAAAGCACTTTGCAGACTTATAGTACCATATAAATGCTCACTATCATTATTATTACTTCTTCCTGAAGTAGGTGGTTCCTGTTTTGGATATCTCTAATTGTTAGGAAGTTGCTGCTAACTTACACCAAGCCAAAAATATGCCTCCCTACAACTCGGACCCACAGCTCCCAGTTCTACCCTCTGAGGCCAAAGAGAACACATGTAATTCTTCATCATGAAGACCCTTGAAATATTTGAAGATGGTTGTCCGGTGCCCCTCTAAATTCTATCTTCTCCCAGTTAAACATTCCCAGTTTCTTTGGTCCATTCTCTGAAGCTTTTGAAATCTGTTCTCCTAGAGGACATGCGCCCGGATTTCTCCTCTCCTCTTTCTTGGATCCCATGATGGAGTGATCCTGCAGCCTCAAGGCTCCTATCATTTCTTCTTGGGTAGCTACTTCTCCCCATTTGTCAGAATCAGGTCCAGAACAACACTTTCCCTTGTCGTTTCCTACTTCTTTGAAAGGATGGAATTATCATGAAAGCAAGTCACCAATTCATCTGCTGCCCTGATTTTGTCAGACATTGGTGGTGCTGGTGGTGGTGTGAAGCAGCAGTAGCACAACCTCTAAGAAACATGATCTGGGATTATGAGAGTTTGCTTAGTCGATTTAGCCCATGATGCCCACCCTAAAGTCTATTATGCCTATTATATGTCTATTTTTGGGGGGGGGCATCACTGTTCCTACTCTTTTGCTTTATAAACTTTTAAGTAATAGTGGGTACATCATTGGCATTGGATCTAGGAATATGAGAGTTTAAATCCCACCTTAGACACTTAGCTGTGCAAAGCTTAAACTTTCTCAGACTAATTTTCCTCATCTGCAAGATAGCAATAATGATAGCAGCACCCGCCTGGCAGTGTAGTTGTGAGCACTGAATGAGATAACATGGGTAAAGTGCAAACCTTAGAGCGTTACACAAGTAGCAATTATATATTCATATATATGATATGTATTTACATACATAGTGGTGGTTGCTATTATTATTATCCCACCTCTCCCATCTAATTGAGAGTAAAATACGCTGTTTGTTAGTATATTACAAATTCTATTCTCAAGTGTTGTTGCTAAGACCTTTGTGAGGTGAGAGAACAGCTCTTTGGTTTATCCCTCGGAACATGGCCACCTTTATAATAATTATTTTTATAATTATAATTATTCATAATTATATTTTATAATTTTTTAAGACATGTAAAATATCTTTCTTTTATTTAGTCTTTTTTCTGCCTATCATCGCCAGATAAGTGAGTAGCCAGCTGAATATAGTTTTTGTGGTCTCTCCCTGAGAAACCTTGACCTAATCTATCATATTCTCCAAGTCCTAGCCTGGAGATCGATAAAGAGAACTCAGCTGTGTCTCCTTCCAGTTCCTTGGAATTTGGGATATTTTTGACAAATGTAAAGGCCATGACTTTAAAGTGTCCTCAAACAGACACACACGGACTCTTTCTCAGCCCTCAAGGGCTCTGAGATGTATCTAGCTCTGCTTGGCTCTGACTCAGAAGAAGGGCTGAGAGACTGATTTATTCCCTGTGTTGATATTTGGATTTTTCTTTTATTTTTCAATTTCAAATGCCTTTTCATCTTGTTTTCACCTTTCCATCTGGCCCAGATTGAAATGGTGTTAAATACTTCTATCTGGGGTGTCCTGGCTTTGGCTTTCAGCCACACACCCTCTGGGCTTATGGTTTCACCCCCAAATGGTCATTTGGAAAAAGCCACAATTCTTTCTCTCACTAAATATACTTGTCAGAGATTTTTCTTTCAAGGTTCTACAGGGTACAGGTTCTCCCCCTCCCCCACTTCTGCCCTCACCCCCACTTTTTTTTCTAAAAAGTTTTTTCATGCCTCTATGAAGCTAGATTCTAGGTTCATTTCAAGGAGGTAGAGAGGGTTTTTGACGCTAATTGAAGGAGTGTGTATTATACTGGGGTGCCTGATGGTGATGCAGATTTAGAGGATTGCTGGGAATCTTAGATTAAATACCATTAAAGCCAACTTCTCATACCCCTGCTGTTCAACACTCACGTGGGGAGAGCCGAGATCGGATGTGCTGGATTCTTTGTTCGGGAAAACCATATGGAAAAACAGCACAGCAATAAGTCTATAATCAGGGCTTACAACATATGGCCTTTCGGATGCCAAGAGTGATCCTTCTTTACCCCCAAGGCGGTATGCACAGTTTGGTTTTCTTGTAAAGAAACTGAGGTAGAGGGCTGGGGCTTTCTTTCCGGACAGATACAGAGGGCATATTATCAGGAGTTTCCAGGATGCTGGTTACATGTGTTATTTGGTCTGAACTTTACAACAGACCCATGATGGATGGAAGGCTGGTAGTTCTCTTCTTTCCAGGGGACGATACTGACCCGGAGCGGTTAAGTGATTGCCCAAGGTCATAGAGCAACAGGTTGGTAGCAGAGACAGGGCTAGACCCCAAGTCTTCTGATTCCTGTCCCAGACTCTAACTTACTTATGTGCTGCTACCTTATATATCATCGTAATATAGTGTAACCTAAATACCATGACGATCTACTAGTATCTCTCAGATACTTCAAAAGACTTTTGGTTTTTCAAAGTTTATGATGGCAATCTAACACAGTTCCTAATTTCTTGCTGTCCATAAAAATTGGTTGAAATTGTTTTTCTCATTTTCTTCCAGATGAAAAAAAAACAGCAACAAAAACCAGAGGGGATGTGTGTCTTGAGGAAGTTAAGGAAGTAGGGAATTAGAGACAGGATCACAGGATCATTGATTTAGAACTGGAAGGAAACTCAGAGATTATTTACTCTACTCATCCATTACAACCTTACCAAGAACATGGTAGTGCCTTTATTCTGTAGATGAGAAACTGAGTCCCAAAGAGGTGATATGACTTCTTTAGCCCGTTTTCTTGATTTATGCTATGGCTACCATAACTGAAGCTCTCCTTATCTGCCATCTGAACTGTTAAAACAGCCTCCTTATTCACCTCCCTACAACACTTTCAGTCTATCTCCTCTCCCACCAGTACTCTACAAAGTAGACCAAATAATCTGTAAAAAACACAAGTCTAACCATGACTCCTCTCCTCAAAAAATCTCAATGGTTTCCTAGAGATTATGGATAAAATACCAACTCCTTAGTTTGGCATTTAAATTTGCACCTAGTAGACATTTAATAAATGCTTGATGAATGGTACAAAGTCACACACATAGCAAAAATATTTAGTTAAATTAATATATTAAATATATGCTAACATATAAATATATTCAAATATATATTCAATTAAATTTTAATATCCTTGGGAATTGAACATAGGTCCTTCACCTCCAGGTCCAGTTACCTCCCCTCCACTTGCTTAGAACTTGTCCAGGGATGCACATTTTGCCTTCAGTTTTGGAACTGGACCATACGTACCTTATTTCTCCTCTTACTTTTGAAAACATATTATGGCCATATTTAGGAGACTCATTTGTGTCTGAGATGCTCTCTAATTTTCAAGATTCAAGGAAGGAAAGAAAAAAAGGGAAAGAAATTATCATCCACCCCCCAAAAGGAAATATTCTTTGTTTTGTGACTTCTGATCCTTTTCCTCATTTTTCTGCCTGACTCTTTTACTTTGTCTCTTTTTCTTCTCTGAATTCTTTTTACTCCCTTAAGTAATCAAAATTTTTGAATTCTTCTGGATACCAATCCCTCCTTTGTCCATCTCTCTCCTGGTGAAAATTTTGAACACAAACCCTTGAAAGTAATTGCTTTAGCATTCCCCTACACAGTTCCATCCACTCCTCCATCCACCCACCCATCCATTCATTTATTTATCCATCCAAGCAATCACTCAACGATTCTTATGAGGTAGGTGATAGACACTGTGGGGCAATTAATACAGAAGTATAAGGCACGATCCCTGCCCTCAAGTAATTTATAGTCTGGTAGATGAGCCAAAATTAACACTCATACACAGACACAAAAAATCCAGTAGTGAACCATAAAAGAATCTCTGTCATTAAATGTAAATTTTGCTACTCTTTTCCCTCTGCTTCCCTTTCCAACTCCATGGAAAAGGAAAGAATCAATCAATTAAAAAAGGTATATTGGGAATGTTTACTGAGCTCTTTTGGGGGTTCTAGGCACTTCATGTGTATGAATGAGGTGGAAGACATTGACCTTGTCCTTCAAGACCTTTCAGTCTGGTTAAAGGCTCATGATTCTGTTAGTGACATCAAGGAGAAGTGTAATCTTTAGAGATGATTTCTGTTTACCTGTCAGGATAGGTTATTTTTGTGATGGGGTCTGAGGATTCTCCAAGGCATTTACCCCAATCAGAAAGGTAGTTTACAAAACCTGGATATCCATATCAAATACGTCCATACTTTGAAGTTACTCCTCTCTTCCCCAACCCTCCCCCCACCCAAAAAAAGAAAGAACAAAAAAGCAAACACCTCCAGAAAACACTAATTTCTTGATCCTTGTGTGACATCAAATAATTTGGGGCCAGGAATTCAATTCCTTTTCATCTCTTTTAGTTGAATTCAATTCAAACATTTATTTAGGGTATGCTTATACAAGACCCCTAGATTAGATGTCAGCAATGTAGAATTCCAGAAACAGAGTCTGAAAGTTGGAAGGATTTCAGCAGTTTCAGCATAGTGAATAGAGTAATATACCTGGAATCAGGAAGTATAAATCCAGATGCTGCCTCAGATACTTACTAGCTGGTATCTGTATCACCTAGTAAGTCCCTCAGCCTCCCTGGATCTCAGCTTCCTCACTCACGAAATAAGAGGGCTGGTCTTGATGGCTTCAAACACCCTTTCCAGCTTGAGGTTAGCACATAGCGCTTGGCATATAATAAGCACTTAATAAATGTTTATTAATTGATAGTTGAGTTTCTGACCTACGCAGTCAAGTGGTTCTTAACCCATAGATTTCAATGGCAGTCTAGTGAAACCTATGGACTTTTTCTCAGAAAAAAATTAATGCATGGAATGGAATTACATGATTACAAAGAAATCCAAATTTTGAATTTGAATCTTAAAAACAAGTTCACAGATCCAGTTTAAGAACCCTTGATGTAGAACCCGTACATGAAAGAAATCCCCAATATATAATACTCAGCCAATGGTATGCTTGCAATCAAAAACAAACTAAAAATACAAGAGTTTTTGCCCTTGGGGAGTTTATACCAGAAATATAGATTTTACTGAAGCTTCCTGTGGATAGAAAGTAGTGCAAAGCCCAGGTTTAGTCTTTGATCTGGGCATTTTGCATCTTCCCTGTTAAGGATGAATAGAATTTTTTTTTGACTTTCTTAAAAGAATTGTCTCTGATTTTTGACTCATGGCCCTGCTCCAGCCCCTTTTCCCTTGCTGAATTCCCCAACAGTCAATCATTCAAAGGAATTTATGAAGTGCCTACTATGTGCCAGGAACTTTGCCGTGCTGGTAAAAGAAGGACAAAATTGAATTGGTGCCTGCCCTCATGTAGTTTACATTTTTGGGGGGAATAAATACAATACAAAGTAATGGTGGCAGGAGGGATTGTGACTAGCAGCTGAAGGTATCAGGAAAGGCTTCATGAAGATGCTTTGTGCTAGAGCTAATTCTTGCAGGAGATGAGGGATTGTGAGAAGCAGAGGTGAGGAGCCAATGTAGTCCAGCCATGGAGGATGGCCAATGGAAAGGTAAGGAGACATGAACTATCTAGCACCTTCATGTGGGGGGAACAGCAAAAAGGCCAATTCGGCCCTACCAAGAGTATAATGGTATCAGGAGGCCAGCACATAGGGGAACAAAACCATTTCTAAAATTCCAGTCAAGAAGAAAGTGCTTATTACCAAGCCTAGCTTTGGTGAGGAGCACAGACTTCTACCCAAGACAGAGAGCTGATGGATGAAGAAGGCTCTTCGTGGAGGCTTGTCAATATTTTTCAGATCAGGTTCTTGAAAACCTGCCAAATGGTATACATTTTTGATTTCCACTCCCCCTGCCTCCTTCCTGGAGTCAGCTGGCAGACATGTTTCCCAGCTTGGAGCAGGAGCATAGTGGGGTGGTGCTGAGGGCGGGGGGTGGGCAGGATAACAGGGAGGGGTGGAAGTGCCCGAAAGGGGGTGGGGGAAAGCTTCCCTTTGTATCATCAGTGGAGGGATTTTTGTTTTCTTCCCCCTTTGGAAGAAGGGTAAAGACCAACTGAAATATCTACAAATGGCATAAAAGCAGAAATGGCATTTTTAAACAGAGCACATTAACAACATTAAAAGCTTTTGTCTGCGTGACAGCAAAATGAACATATAGTGTTGTGGACTGGAACAGTTTATATTGTAATGGCTTACAATACCCCCTGCAATGAGAGAATGCATCATTTTTAGAACTATTTGATTCACTTAATATACAGGCTGATGCAAACTGTATATAAAAAACATGTAAAACAGCGTCAATGAATTTCAAAGCGAGCAGCAGATTTTTTTTTCTTTGCAAAACCTTGTCTTCTATGAAAGACTGGTTTTAAAAAATGAACTGTGTTAATGACACGTGTAAGCTTGATGCATACAAAATATTTTTTCTTTTTTTTTTAATGGCCTGCAGAATAAATTTGAGCATCAACACAATGCTTCACAGGCTTAACATTTCTCAGCTGCTATGAATCATCAGTGCTAATGTATTCACAACAGATGAGGACCAACTGCTGCTATCAAAGGACTTGCTTGAATAACTGTAATAACTGGAAAATTATTTTGATAGCCTGAAACAATCTTATATATCACAGAACTTTATTAAAATAATATCAAATCAAATTAGCCTGTATCCCCATAATGAATTAAGTAACAGGTTATGCTGATATTAATCTCAGCTAGCTTGCAGGCATTACGGCAGGAACATTTAATAAGTTGGTCCCCGTTGCTCTGAACTAGCAGAAATCCTCGAATACCCATGCTTATTCAGAGAAAATACATCAAAAGGCTCTCTCTAAATAATGTGCCCATTTTTGTGCCTTTGGTGAAATTATTCATAAGGAAAAAAAAAATCTTTGGCAAATCTCATGAGAATTCTGATTAGCTGTTGACCTGTAGAGGAAGCTGTTTTTCATAATCCCCTAAACACTGTCTAATTCTTGCCTCAATCAGCTCTGGAAATGCTGGATTTACCTTAAAATAATGTGATAATGTTCTCTTATCATCTCTAAGTGAAGCAGGCAGTGGCAAGATGGTTCTATCGCTTGGCTTTCCATGTCTCATGGCATAGCTCAGATTTAAGTCGTGATCTTTGATCCTCAGCCATGACTGGATGTAGCGGTATGTGGCAGAGCTGGGGGAATTTGCTGCTGTGCCTGGTGGGACTGTGTTGGGTTATGTGCCTCTGTGTGGTTTCCTGATGCCAGCTTTAACAGCTTGTATTCAGCGAACTCTTGTCTTTCATATCTAGGAAACTTACATTTTCATTCCCATCTCTAATTTCTAAAGGACCATGCGAAAAAGGGCAGAAAACATTGGCTAAGTGGGCATACAGCCATCTATTTTTTTAAATAGGTTTTTCATATTGGAAAGCATCTCAAGCAAACAAGTCTTATTCCCTTAAGGCCAGGGCAAGTTGCACCACCTTGCCCACCTTCAAAAGTGGACAATCTTAATCTCATTACCTGGGAAGAAAAATTTCCTCTGCTCAAGAACTTGCTGCTAAGTTCCAACTGGTCCAGCTCCTCTTGGTAATCCTGGGAAGCATCCTTTGTCTGTAGATAAACCTTCAAAATCATTATTTTGGTCACTCTTATTAACCTCTGATTAAGGTCATTTACTTTGGTGCATTTTCACCTATATTAGTCTCAATTCATTTTTTTTTTGAAAGGGGGGAGATACTGACAGGAAATAACTCTTCCTTTTCAGTAAAACGAGGCATAATCTTTCAAAAGTTGCCGTGATCTGCCTTGGACTGGAAGCTTCTGGAGCGGTGGCCACTTTGTATATTTCAATTCCCTCATAAGAGCCAAGTAGGAATTGAACAAATGCATTCAATTGTTGAGAATGAGATTGGCAATGAGAGGGAGCCATTTTGCACAAAATAAAATGGGAATGCAAAACTACCTGGAGTAGCTGAACTTTTAACTGTGCTAATTATCTATAACTACCCTTGGGATCCTAGTTTCCCGGTGTGAGCTTACCAGGGCCTTTACAAGTTTAGATATTCTGCAAATGGCACCAATGTGAGAGTCTAAACAGATTGTGTGACCTTCAGAGATTAATCAGTAAAAGCATCCCTTATGAAGCTGTTTTAGATTATTCTTGACAGTAGCTGTTTTTGACAGGAGAAGGTCAGAATCAAAGTCCTTTTTCAACCATTGTAAGATATATGTCTGCCTCAAACGTAGCAAACACGCAGAAATCATTGAAGAAGGCTGGGTCATTGTTTTTTAACTCCCCATTTTCATACTTGCCATTAAACGCAGAGACATTTGGAAGATGACAAATGGGGAAAAATGCTTTCCACCTGTATACTTGAGTCTAGCCGTGGAGATACACAATACCTCTTTGCACACTATCTCTGACACATCAGAATACTTTCCCCTTTGATGTTGAACCAAGGGTCTCACACTCTCCTGATAGTTCACTGGTGGCTCTAGGAAGCAACTCTCAAGTCCTTGAAACTGCTTGGAGGACTTTGCAAAAGTATGAAAGAGCTTTCATTCTGTAAGAAGCAAGTGAAGACGTTGTGTTTCTGTTTCTCTTGTGAAATAAGTAATTTGATTTTTCTGTCAACTATCATTTGCTTTAGATGACTAGAAGGGTAAATATGGGGGGTCCCACTGGAGCATGGGGGTTCTGGAGCCAGCTCAAATGGCTCAGGGGTGCTGATTGTTAATTTTTCAGCATGAGCATTTATGTATTGGAAATTGGCAAATCATCCAAATCAGAGCTTGATTTCTTGTTTTGTTGGTTGACTAGACTTAAGAAAATGAGAGAGAAAATGTATAATGCATGTAAACCTAAAAAATGTTTCATGTTTCCATCCCCCTCTCCAGAGAGCCTGCTGTTAAACATTTATTAGTACATGCCTGTATTTTAGGCAAAATAAGCCCTTGATCACAATTAATAAATTTGTATTTCTTCACCTTGATTTTGAAATCAAAGGATTTCAGGGTCATTGATTTAAATTTAGAAGGAATTCTTGAGTTAGGTGGTACAAAAAGTGCTGGGCCTGGAGTCAAGAAGAGTGAAGTTCAAAATCTGGTCTCAGGTACTTACTAGCTGTATAACTCTGACCCTATCATTTAACCTCTGTCTGCCTCAGTATCCTTATCTGTAAAATGAGGATAACAATAGAACCTACTGCCCAGGATTGTCATGAGGTTCAAATGAGATAATAATTATAAAGAACTTTTGCAAAGCTTCAAGTGTTATCTAAATGCTAGCTGTTTAAAAATGCTAGCCATGATGATGATGGAGAAACTTGGTTTCTAAAGGCCCTAAACCCCAGTACCCTCACCTCCTTTTCCACGTAGAAATAGAATCAGCCAACTAATTGACAAGTACTTGCTGAGTACCTATCAGGTACCTAGCTAAATGCTAAGGTTGTGGAATGCAATTCAAAACTTCTGCCTTGGAAAGACAAAATAAAACAAAACAAAATAACAACCACCACAGTTTCACATACAAGCCTCTTTTTAACTTTCTTTGTATATGGAAATGCACCCGTTTGTTGATGTTGGCTAAATTCATAATTTTAAAAAGTAATTTTCATAAGTTATGCCTTAAAAGAGTCATAATATAGTTTGGGCAACAGGATACGTAGACATGAAGCAAATAATGAATAAGATTGCTATATGTAATATAATTTATATGCTGTTATTGTATCTGACTCTTTGTGACCCCATTTGAGGTTTTCTTTGCAAAGATCCTAGACTGGTTTGCCATTTCCTTCTCTAGATCATTTGACAGATGAGGAAACTGAGGCAAACAGGGGTAAGTGACTTGTCTGGGGTCACACAGCTAGTAAGTTTCTGAGTCCAGATTTGAACTCAGGAAGATGGGGAGTCTTCCTGACATCACTGCGCCACCTGGCTGCTCTTTATATGCTGATATAAAGTATTAAATTATATGGCTTAAGCAATTAAAGAATAGCAACTTATATATTAAGGAATGAGTTTTCATATCCTCCTGGATAGGACATTATTATTGGAGAGGTCAGTGGATGTGATGACCAATTAGTTTAGTTGGGTAGAACATTGATTAATTAATTGATTAATTAAACAAATATTTATTGAGCACCTGCTATTGCCCAATGCTGTGGCTCTGCCCTCTTGAAATTTGTAATCATATTGGGAGTAAAGAAAGATGGGAGCATGAAGCTAATGAGGCCAAGGTCATAGTAATTTTTGAGTGCAGAAGGGTCAGATTGACTGCTTCAAAGAGGCCAGGGCATATTCTCTTTCCTAGTCAGTCATTTGACAATGGTTTTTTTGTGTATTTTTTGAGCATCTGTGGCCAGTTAGATTAGCTGATTGGAATACGGTGCTAATGAGGCCAAGATGACAAGTTCAATTCCTATAGGGGCCAGTTGGTTTCAAAAAGAGGGAAAACTCCTTCCCCTAAGCCCTGTCCATCTGTCTCACTGCACATGCTCTTGGTCATGAAGTGGCCCAGGTGACACAGGTCAGACAGTCCAGGGCAAATCCATCATCATTCCTGGAAAAGCAATGCATAGCAGATCTCTTCCTGGTAGTTGGTCAGTAGCATCATCTCCTTATACAAAGGATGATGCGCTAAGTACCTCTTAGTGTGCAGAATTCTGTATTAGGGGCCAAGGCAAAATAAGAGCACAGGGCAAATGTAGATGATAGGAGAAAAGCATTGAGTGGTCATTGCACAGCTAGTGTGTCTGGTGAATAGTTCGAGGGACTTGTATTATTCTGCATCGTTGCCCTTGTAGGAAGAAAGGATTGTAAGGTTTTCTGATCACTGTTGATTTAGGCTATGCCAAAAAAAACCCCATAACCTCTCCTCCCAAAACAAAACAAAACAAAACACAAAAACAATCCTGAATTTTCAGGCATTTATTCTTTTGCTCTCTGGGAAGGTTTGACGTTGAACCTAAAAACCCAGAAACAGTGATTCCTGACAAGATTCCCTGCAGACTAAAATCATGGATGGAGCTGTCCTGGGAGATGATGGTGTCCAGAAGGTGTAGGAGAAGAAGATCAGAAGGAGCCATGACCTCATCATTGATTTGAAGCAGGTGTTCCATCTTGACACACCTATCTCTGCTGTTTCTCAATGAATGGAGGGGTCATTGGAGGCCTTATGTTGAGAGGGAGAGAGAGAGAGAGAGGGAGAGAGAGAGAGAGAGAGAGAGAGAGAGAGAGAGAGAGAGAGAGAGAGAGAGAGAGAGAGAGAGAGAGAGAGAGAGAGAGAGAGAGAGAGAGAGACAGAGAGAGACAGAGACAGAGAGACAGAGAGAGACAGAGACAGAGACAGACAGACTGAGATACAGAGAGACAGAGACAGAGGAAGAGGGAAGAAGAGGAGAGGAGAGAACACTTGAAGAAACTGAAATTATACTTTGGGTATTGCTATTGTGAATGTAGCTGGAACAACCTTGCAGTCTTGAATGCTATTAGTACTACATAGCCAGATGACTGATTGGCTAACATGACTTCCAATTTTCAGCTAAACATTATTGGAGAATACTGGACAAGAAGACAGAGTTTGGGAATATTGAGGCACAACAATTCACCCATCTCTAAGGTCTAAATAGAAGCTCTTCTCTCTATTCAAGTGCCTTATGGTAGACTATAGGGACTGTCTTTTTGCCTCAAGGTATCTTCAGTGTTTAGTTTAGCACCATGCCTGGCACATAGTAGATCTTTAATACATGTTTTTTGATTGATGGATTTTTAGTGTATACACACACACACACACACACACACACACACACACTTTTTCCTCTTATGAGAGATTTCATTTTAAGGAATGGACAGTGTATGTATATTTGATGTTTGAGTGTCAACTGTGTGCCCTGAACTATGCTAACCATGTTGAATTGATGGGGTATCTGTTTTTTTCTTTCATTTGCAAGTTTTGGAAACTTCTTCCTCAATTCTTCTTTTCCTTACCTTCCAGTGACAGAAAATAGGATTATAGATAAGAAACTGAGGCAGAAAGATTAGTGTCCTGCCAAAAATTCCATGCACTGGTGACTAGGTAGGGGGAAAAATCCCTTGGTGTCTGTAGAATGCCCTTTGAACCAGGTCATCATTTTATCTCTTAATTGCCATCTGAAAACTGAACTACTTCTCAGAATTCAATGGGAAACCCTAGAGGAATAGGGAATGGGGGTGGGCAAATGCACCAAATTCCACTGCTAGTCTCTTATTTGTTTTTCTGAACAAAAACAAGAATAAGGGCCACAATTTTACAATTTGCATGACGACATTATGCAATACAATCTCATTTGCCTCCTTGTCTGCCTCTGCCAAACCCATCCCTTTCAAGAAGCTCTTGTTTTCATGCATCATCAGATTTCTGACCTATCTTGTGACTGTTCTCTTAGGACTGTTATAGATGACTCCTCTAATTTATACTGTTGGGTTTCTGTCACTTAATGTTTAGGTCCAGAGGTTGCCTTGGTCTTCGCTAGGGCTCAGCTCAGTCTCTCACTGTGTCAGCATACTGTAATGCTTCTACTTGATTCTGACCTGGATACTCTGCCATACCATTCTTCTCATACCATCATAGGACCTCAGAAGCATAGATTAAGTGCTGGAAGGAAGCTTGGAGGTCATTTATTCCAATGCTCTACCCTCCCAATTTACAGATGAAGAAACTAAGGCCCAGAGTGGGCGAGTGATTTGTCCGAAGTCACACAGGTAAGGTGGTAGAACTGGGATTTGAACCTGGTATTCTTTCCCTAGGACCACCTAGTCCTCCAAACCTTGGTTCCCCTCCTGCAAGTTAAGCTAGATATTGTGTCACACACATTCTTTTTATTTTTAGCCCCTGCAACTGGCACAATGTCTAGTATACATTAGGAGCTTAATGAATGCTTGCTGATTTATTGATATTTAGAGATGGAAGTACCTATGTAGTCCTCCTTCATTTTCCATATGAGAATTTTGTGGCCTTTGAGTAGGTAGGTAAGTGACTTGTTTAAAATCAGGTGGCTTGCTCAAGATCTTACAGGATGGAGCCAGGATCCTCTGAGAGTGGAGTCAGGACCTGAACTCAGTTTGCTGACTCCAGACCGGTGTTGTTTACTTTGCATAATGCTTCTCGGTCCTATTGGAATCTCTATCAGTCAGGAATTAGGAACAACATCAGACATCCCTCCACTAAATACATTCCTTGGGCTTGGATTCACTCCAGGAAACACAGACACCAGTCTCAGTTCCCTGAAGCATGCGGAGTATGGCTGGGCCATGAGTACGATTGCCTTTCTCCTCCAGAAAACCAAGATGGTGGCTCAGTTTATTAAACCTCTCTGCCCTTCTCTCTGATTCATTATAGAGTCTGGCAAGAAGACAGATGGTTAAAATGTATAGCTCCTGTGCTTAAAACCTTGAGAGTGTATATTTTTTCCCTGCAGGCTTTAAAAATATATATAAATGTAATGTGCTGCTTTGCTCGTAATGAACAAAATGTCCAAAGTAGTGCTTAAAATAAATTTTGAACAAATAGAAGCTGCATCTGGAAACATGGTTAATGGGGAGGATATCTGTTTGGTGTGTTTTTTCACATTTTTTTTCTGTAAGCAATGCTCTGAAAAGTTCATTTTATATCAGAGCAGCTTTTTCTCGAACCTGTTTTAAAGTTAATTATCAGAGGCTTGCATCTTCTATCTCCTGTCTATGGATCCCTGCTGGGTTTGTTGTTTAGCTTTCCTTGGGAAAGAACCGAGCGGTAGACGATCATCTACATGGTGTCACAGTCCAGGGAATCTAACTCGTCCTAGCTAATCAGCTTAGAACATCAGCACCTCCTTAATGTGGGATTTGGGACCTTGCGGATGCAGGGCGAGGAGCTGAACTAGTCTGCAAGCACATCACTTTATTCCTTTTGCTTTAAGCAAGAATAATTTGCCTTTTTTCCTCTCATCTTTCTTCCTTGTTGTTTTGCCCCTGAAAACTGTGCGGCAAAAGCAACCTCCAGGGTGGACAGTAAATCTTCTGATGCGGGCAGAGCAGTGATAACATCTGAACTGAGGGTGCTTTTCCAGGGCATGCTTGACAGATGTAGCAGGGCCTTTTAGGATTTAGTACTGGAGCGTATCTATTACCCGCGCTGCAGTACAGCTTGGCAGGAGTTGTGTGGTAATCTCCCATGAATTCTGTCTGACTTATCAGAGCATCTGAGCAGGTTCCTGCAGGATGTGGAATCACTGCATCGAGTTGGGAAGAGAGAGACCGTCCACTTTGAACTCTTTTTAACTCTTTGCCATGTGCCGGGTTTCCGCAAGGAAGCCTACTTCTCTTGCCCCTGTGCACCCCCCACCCCCGCCCCCGCTCCTCCTCCCAGTCCCCCTCTCCACCCCTACCCCCCTTTTTTGAGATTCCACTTAGGTTTTTGCTTTCATCCCACTTGCCTTGGAGTGTACGATTTCAAGAGACCAAATTTAATTTCTAACATAGCTAATAGGGCCAGAGTGATTACTCTAATAGCATGGCAGTCTGCCTGCCTCTTTGGCAGGGTGCAGTAATATGATCCATGTGGTCGGATTTTTTTTTGCTGTAGCTCAAAGAGGGGCCCCTTGACTCTGCTTGATCGAGGGGCCAGCCCAGCATCCAGCCCCCTGCCCAAATACACATGTATGAGCTACAACTGGGGGCTTGAGACCATGCTATCGAATGAACCATTCTCATCACGATAACAATTACCTTGGCATTTTATAAAAATACCAAGATTGATCACAAACACCAAATTGTTTAGATCACAGATTAAAGTTTAATTTTGGAGTTTTGCTTTAGGGTTAGAATTAGCTCCAGAGTGTGAATTGCATAGGAGGTCCTATAATTTGTTTTAAGGATAAGGCCTTCAGGCTGCTGTGCATAAAATGAGCATGATTCCTTATTCCCACGGTTGATTTTTGAATGGGAGTGCAATTAGAATTTTTTCACCCAGAAGCACATACTGTACAGAGCAAAGATAATACCTTGAATGCATATCAGCTTAGGGGACCTCTCCTGGAATTTTATTTATTGTTCATCCAGCCCTAATGCAAAGAGATCCATGCTTACCTAAACAACAATAAAGTTACTCTTTAATTTGAAGTCTGGGATGTTGGCGAGGACTCTTGCAGAGGCTTTGTGATTATCGAGTGAGATTTCAATGGTAAATTTTAATGCCACTCACAGAAATGTGCAACCAGTTATTTTTCTTCGCAGAATGGAAACTATTAGAAACAAAACACCAATATAGCAGCGGCCTCTCTTAATCCTCAATCGCGGAAGAGATTTTCCTGTCACAGGAGCAGACTCCGCTGCCGAGTGGTATTGAACAGTTACCTTCTGCACAGGAGAGGTATGTGGGAGATATTTTTCTGATTAATGAAGCTGATCCCATTCATCCTCCACTGGAGGAATGTAAGAATCAATAGCCGCAGAATATTCATTTAATCTACGAAACAGAGGAGAACTCTTCCCTCCTCTGTCTGGATGGCATGATCAGTGAAAAGCTGGATTTGACCACTGGATAATGTAAAAAACAAAAGGTACAGCTTGGCTCACCTCTCTTTTTGATGTTCATCTGGTCAGTCTGGAGAGAGAGGACCAATATAGTTCTTAAGCATGGGAGTGCACTGGGTAGCCTATGGCCTCAGGGAAGATTTTCTTCCTCAAAATCCAAAAGATGGTGGATCATCTAGAATGGTTTAATAATATTTCCTAAATGACTTAAGGACCCCAGAAATCACTGGAAGTTAAGAGAAGGTGAATGAAAGCTTGGTTCAATTTAATGAACATTTATTAAGCATCCACTTTCTGCAAAGTACTATATAGAACATATATATACGCATACGTATATATGTACGTATATATGTATATATACACATATATGTATATATACACACACATATATATACACACATATTATATGTATATATACGTATATATATATATACATACACACACACACACACACATACATATAGAACCGAAGTCATGCTTGTCCTCAATGAGCTTATATTCTGTGGCAGAGGGGAAGGCTGTGGTGCCATGCTACACATATGCCAATAAGTCAGTAAAATTCTATGCAAAGTAGTACACTCATTTTAAAGTGTGTGGGGGTGGGGGATGGGAAGAGCGCTAACAAATATGGGTGGGGATCAGAAAAGTCCTCAGGTAGGGTTGGGCTTTGAAGGAAACTGGGGAATGCAATCTAGACATGGGGGACTAATTTTGCTGAGACAAAAAAAAATGAGATAGAATATTGGGGTAGATGTTCTAGAGAACTTGCTTTAAAAAATCCTAATTCTCTCATCTTAAAACTTTGAGATCATCTAGCCCAACCTCCATGATTTTACAGATGAGAAAACTAAGAGAGTTTGCAGCCCTCCGCTGCACAGTCTCATTGTGAACTTCTCTGCCCACGGGCAAACTTATCAGGTTGTGTTTCATTTTCTATTGAACAATGTATTGAACATACGCTTTGGTTATGAAATCATAATACACTTGTGCTATGACATTTATATTGACGAAAAAAAGGTGTTCGTTTATTACTAGGTCCAGAGAATACAAATCCTCGCTGTGGTTCCATTATCACATGCAAACAACATTGAAGTAAATGGTGACTAAAAGCGTTTTTGGCTCTATAGCTACAGGATACCCAAACAATGGGTTGATTTGGTCAATTCAGTCAAACAAGCAGCCAATTGATTGAAAGAATCAGTCAACCCAATGATTGACCAGTTGCTTCTGACCAAATGGGCCATCCGGCGGTGGAATAGAAAACCTGCCAGAGTTGGATTGTCATGGTAGCCAAAAAGAACATGCATAACGACTCATTATCTGAGGTGCCAGAGAGAAGAAAACCCATGATTTAGATTAGGAAATTCCCACTTTCTCTGAGCCATTGAAACAACCTTCATGTTATTGCTACCATTTTCCTGGAACCAACCACCCCAAAACCTGGTACTTTCTCTACCTTACTAAAAATATGACTCAGTTCAACAAATATTTATTAAATGCCTACTATGTGCCAGGCTCAGTGCTAACCACCGGGAATACAAATCAAAGGACAAAAATCAAATAGCCTCAAACCTCAAGGAGCTTACATTCTATTGGGGTGTGTGTGTGTGTGTGTGTGTGTGTGTGTGTATGTTGCAGTGTGTATAGATATAAAAGACAGAATGAAGTAACTTCAAGGAGAGAGAGAAGTACTAACTGGGAAAAAAAATCAGACAGGAGGTCTGACCTGAACTATGATTTGCAAAAAGGTGGTGTTTTTAAAAGGTCTAAGATAGGAGGGAATGCTTTCCAGGCATGGAGGACATGTTCTTTTGTAAAGGAACAAAGCCAGGAGAAGGAATGTCATATAAAAGGTGTCCCAAAAGTTTAAGTGCAGTCCAAAGCTTTAAACCACTAAGACTTTTGGGACAACCTCTTTCAATAACAGGGAGCAGGCCAGTTTGAATGGATATTGCATAAAGGAAAATGCTATGAAATAAGACGAGAAAGGGAGAGCTATGTTTCAGAGAGTTTTTAAATGCCAGGCTGAGGGTTCTAAATTGGGGAATAGGGAACCACTGAAGACTTTAGAGTGAGGGAGTGACATGGCCAGATGTATGATCAAGGGTTATCGATTTGTTAGTCCTGTGTAGGATGGATTAAAGGCTGGAAGCAGAATCTATTTAGGAGGCTCAAGGGAAAGTTGAAGAGGGATTGAAATAAGGTAGAGTCAAGGCCTATAGCAAGTTCTACCTTCTTTGTTTATCCTTCCTGGGTAGTGCTGCCCACATGGATCTCCGCTCTTTATCGCTGCCTAGAGTTATTGTATGCACCCTTCTTTTTAGCACTTGATGATCCGTCCTGTAATTTGTCTTATGCTTAAGTCTTGTTTGTCTCCTAGTTGAGATATGTTGGCTCTATGTCTCCTTTACCACTGACACCAATAGCTAAAAACCAGAGTAGTAGGCAAGTGGGCCTAGCTGAAGTGTCCAGGTACCCAAAGGAAGAGACAGGAAGGGTAACATGGGCCAGGAGGCTCAAATCACCGCCACCACTTCAACCACTGTTTTCCTGTCAGACTCAGATGGAGGCAGGCTAGAATTCTACATTCGAGAGCCCTGGGAATAGCAGTCCTCTCCTCTTGTCCCTCCCTTTCTCCTTCCCCTCCCACCTAGGCCACCAGTTCTGTTTCCAGCTTGGCCCCTGAAGACATAACAGTCTAGGCAAGCAATCCCTGTGGAGATGCCACCTGGCAACTTACTCTACAGATGGTACAGCCCCTGCTTCCTCAGCAGCCATAGCTATTAGAGACCTGGAAAAAAGAAAATTCTTGCCACCAAAATCCTTGGCACCATCAAATGGCTCAACATCAGAAATGGGTATTGTTTTATTAATGAAAACAACACTAAAGAAGAGGGATAACTGTCTGCCTTGTCACTGTACCCTGGACCTTCCTACTGAACCTGAAGCTAAAACCTCCTGTATTGTTATATCCTCTCTTAGAATGTGAGTCCCTTGAAATCAGGAGCTGTTTTGTTTTTCTATTTGTATCCCTAATGCTTAGCATGGTGCTTTATACCTGATAAATACTTAACCAAATACCCTTTAATTCCATCTTTCATTCATCACATATGGGGACCATACCTTAAACTTGCACCTTGCATGGTGTTTTTCATATTGCAGATACTCAATACATACTGCATTTAAAAAGAGTTTCCCTTTTGGAGCCTCAGGAAGGATGTAAGAAGGGGATGAAGGTAATGCTAGGCTTGGGGTTAGTAGTTTCTTTATAAAGTGAAGCTCAGTTCTGTTTCGCTCCCGACCAAAACAACCCTCCCCACAACAAAAACAAAAAGAAACAAACAAAATTACCTCATGATGAAAATTTTGCTTCTAAACCATTGGCAAACATTTCCACTTATGCCCATGTGTCAAAAGTAGTTTCAAAGTAGGCCTGCCACCCTCCTCTTCTCTAATGATTTCATCTCCTGACTTGTGAGTCACCCTTGTGGATTAGAGGTAATGGTCTGGAATAACTTGGTTGGCCACTGATGCCTTTCTTTCCAGGCTGACACTATTTCTAGTCACGGTACTGGTTGACTAGGTAGCTTCTGGAAGGTATAGCAACAAAGTTGTTTCTTCAAAGTTTCTCCCAAAACATGAAAGTTAATTATTTTGAATGTTGCTTTTCTCTCCAGGTCTTCCTCCCTGAGCCTCACATTATACTCCTATGAAATTACTTGGGGGGAGGGGCCAAGGGGAAGAAAAACTTGAAGAGCGAGCTTGTTTCTAGAAGCATCTTCTAAGAATGAAGAGCTTCCAAGTGCTGTGGAGGTATTTGTCTTCATTTTGTACTGTTGCCATCACTAAAGTCTTCTACTAAACTTCTCTCCCCACTCCCTGGCCCCCCATTTGGGTAATGGGATCAGAAGCATCCTCATTCCACTCTTGAGGCAGAACCGTTCATGTCATCTAAGAGACACAATTAGCCCTTTGATACACCATCTCTTGTGCCTATGTTGAATGCCATGAGTCCTAAAGTAGGCAGTCATAGACCTTGAGGAAACAGATGTAGCCCTCAACCTGCGAGATGGAATAATTCTGTTCTGATGCAAATGGTGCCATTTTGTCTGGGTACAGAACATGGGCATCATGGTGAGGAATGCCTCCTGGAGAATCATGGGAAGCATGGAAGTCCAGCCAAGGTTGCCTAAAGAACAGCAGTAACAAGCATGGGTGCTATCCATCCTAAAGCATGGGTGATATTCTTTCAGTTCCCCTTTAACCCTGCCCCCAGACACTTAATAGCTGCGTGATCCTGCACACACACTTAACCTCTCCTGGCCTCACTTTTCTCATATATAAAATGAAAGAGCGTAAAAAAGGTCACAGGGTTGTAGTGAGCATCAAATGAGATAATATATGTTAAAAATACTTTGCAAACCTTAAAGTGCTGTATGAATGTTAACTATAATAATAAATAATCTTATTCCTCTCAACTTCTGGATTTCGCAGCATCACAGAATTTTATTCTCGGAGACCTCAGTGACCCTTTGGTCCAACCTGTACACAGAAGAAGAATCCCCACTACAACAACCTGACTAGTGGGCTCCAGTGAGAGGGAACTCATCACTTTCTTTTTTTGGGCGGGGAGAAGGCAGGGCAATTGGGGTTAAGTGACTTAACCAAGGTCACACAGCTATTAAGTGTGTCAAGTGTCTGAGGTTGGGTTTGAACTCGGGTCCTCCCGACTCCAGTGCCGGTGCTCTACTCACTGCACCACCTAGCTGCCCTGAACTCATCACTTTTTAAAGGATCTCATTCCCTTTTTGGAAAACTCTAATTGTTAAGACGTGCCCCCCTCTTATCCTCTAACATCAAACCTGCACTTGCCTCTTTTTCCTCATTGTGTCCTCAGGTTTCGTCACTGCCTCTTCCACGTGCCAAGTCTTCACATTCTCAAAGAAATGAATCATCTCTCTCCCAAGTCTTATTTCTTTTGATGGCATCCTTGTCCTCTGAGTCTTATAAGCTTACCACTTCAGAGTCATCTTTGACTGCCCCTTTACCTCTCACATGCAATCACTTGCTAAGTAGTAATGACCCCACAAGGGTCTTCTCTTAAATCTGTCCTCTGTACTCATTGGACCGCCACCCTAGTGCAGACCTCCATTGCCTCTTGCCTTGACTATAGTAATAATCACCATTCTAGTCTTCCTCTAATCTTACCTTTTTCTGATTCATTTATACTATGTCAAAATAATCTTAATGCCATGATACTACCATATTAAAACAACCAAACAAACAAAACCTTAAATGACTTCCTTTTGCCTCTAGGATGAAATGCAACTTATTCCTGCATTTAAGGTCCTCTATAGTCTAACTCCAACTTCCCTTTACAGCCTTAAATCACATTATCCCCTTCCCACATTCTACAGGGTGTTCCTTAAGTCTGGACCATAGGAAATGTGGAGTTATTGCACCAAGTTTACGTGAACCTTGCAAAGCGCATCAACCTTTGCATCACAAATGATGGAAATCATAATGAAGATGTTATTTGTTAATATTACAATTAAATAAAATGTTGTTGAAAATTTCATTCATTTCATTTCCTGAAAATACGCATTCTTGCCTATGTGGTCCTGACTTTAGGAATGCCCTATGTATTCCTGCTCTGCTAGGCCCCCGATTATTTCCTGGTTGTATCTTGCATTCTCTAGCCTTTGAAAATTTATTGGAATCTTCTCCCATGTCTAGAATGCACTTTCTTCTCATCTCTACCAGTTGAAATTCTTTGCTTTTTTGTAGCCCAATTTGGGCACTATGTCCTCTGTGGAACGTCTGTCTTCTCGTTCCTCTTTCTGCCAGCTGAAAGCGATCTTTTTCTCCTCAAATTTACATAGAGCACTTTGTCAAGATCTCTCTTTTGCCCTTATATATTTAAACTTAGGCTGTATTTGTGTACATTAGACTGTAAGCTCCCTAAGAGCATGAGATGTGTCTTTTTTGTTTGTTGAATTGAATTGAGTTGCTATCCAGTCAGTGCTGGCTAATGCCTATGGATAGTTTGGCCAGAGAGTGACAATGATTGTCTAAATTCTCTTCAATGCCAGATAATTTTTCCTCTTATTTCCCTGTGTAACTGGGCTTTTACCCAAGCTTGGGGCATGTTGGCTGATGTATATAGATGTCTGCATTGGTGGAGAGAATGCTGAGCATAGCTCGAGACCACAGAGTTCCCGTGTAAGGGGCAGAAGTGGTCGATCAGAGTCGATCTTCTTGGGAGAGTCATACCTAGTTTGAGACACATTCCTTAAGTGAGAGAGACAGATTTTGGAAGTTACAGAAATATAAGAGGAGCTGCAGTTCTCAACATGTTCCTGATTTCCAGTTTGCTTCCCTAGAGACTTCAGAGCCTTTCTCTTAGTGAGGCTGGGTCCTCTTTCTTGGTTTGAGCTGCAGCTTCATCTTGGTGCTAGCAATGAGCTACATTCACTGGGGTATTTTTCTGGTATGTTTTAATTGGTTTAACTTCATCGGCTTCCTTTTTTGCTGTTCACTTAGATAAATGGGTTAAATCGCTATCCACTTTGTTTTAGTCTTTTGTGTAACTAACATTTGATAGGAAGGAGTCAAACTGGTAAATGCAGAGAGGTAATTGTTCTGAATGAGAAACATACCTTTAGACCAGCACATTAAAGGGGTGTGTGTGTGTAGGGCGGGGCAACATAGATATTTATTCTAGTACAATATTCTTTTAAGAGATAGATAAGGGAAGGAGCAAGTATCCAGCCATGGCCCTTCTCCGGCTTCGCTGAAGGCCTAGAAGGGCCGGCCTGGTTCCAGAAATAACTAGCCATCCCTTTCAGGAGTGAAATTTAGACAATACATGTGGACATACACCTTTCGCGTGGATGCATGCATCTTGCACAAACTTGTTAAGCCCAAGATGATTACATAATCTCAGAGTTAGAATTGATGAATAAATAAATGCAAAGGCATTTATTAAGTGTTCACTGTACGCTGGTGCTGAGGATAGGAATACAAAAATGAGGATTATCCATTGGTGGCCTCCATTCTAATTGGGAATTGATAAAGCTGGAAAAAAATCATCCCCTGTTGGCCAAACTTCTTG
>CM053625.1:263774156-263838671 GCA_028646595.1 Phalanger gymnotis
AAAAAAATGGACACTTGAAATGTGAATCTCTGGCTCTCATATTTATCTAAATCCTACTGATGCTTCAGGTCCTAGTTTAAGCTCTAACTCTGTTACATGCTATTTCCTTTGGCCTTGCCAAAGCAGAGGGTCAACGGTGGGGTTGGGTGAGAGCTGTGGCCAAAAGTGGCCCATGCTACTAGCTGGTTTCGTGATGGTATACAGTACTGGAATGTGGAGTAGCCTGGCTAATGTAGAGTATTTTTGTGGAGATAAAGTCAGGTTTATGAGGCACCTGAAACAAGAGGCTCGTCATTTTGAACAAGAAGGTTAGTTTCTCAAGGAGTAAGTATGAGTGCTGAAGGCAGAGAAGAAAGTCCCAAATTAGGGACAAATTCAAAGAAGCCAGGTGTCCAGAAGGTTCTAAGTTTGAAGACAGAGAATTACATACAATCACCACTTTCAATGGTAGGTATATCTATGTTCTTTTAAATATAAACACATCATGTTAACTTCCTTAGATGTTTCTCTGAATCAGCTTCAGGATTGGAAAGTTCCTAACCGCTACCAGCAATTGTAAGATTTAGAATTGAAACCTAGAGACATGTGGCCCAACTCACTCCTATGAGGAAACTGAGGTACAGAGAAGTTCAGTGATGTGCCCAGGTTCATACAGGTGACAAGGAGCCAAATCCCAAATGAGAAAGAACTGTATCTGGTCTTGTATCCTTTAGGATGCACAATGGGCTGGAAAGATAGGAATTAATTAGGCAGTAAACTGATTAGCAATGATGAGAGAGAAGAAAAAAAGGATAAGGTGAGAAGCAGTTTGAATTTGAATTTTACCAGAATAGCTTCTTGTAGGTAAAAACTATGAGCACCTAAATCATTTGCATTTAGGTATTGGCAGGAATCCTGAATTGTAGAACACATGAGAAAAATCCCAGAAAAAAGTGAGAAAGTGCCCTAGGAGAAAGGCCCTCTCAGGAGTCCATGGTTTCAGAGTCTGATGAAATAACTAAGTATAGGAACAGCAAATTGGCACTTAGCTGTGGCATTTAGCAAAAAGCCATAGAAAACAACAATATCTGTCTGGTTCAGGTGCAAAGGAGGGAGAAACAGATGCTATATTGTGGTGGGACTATATTCCAGATCACCTGTCCAGAAGGAAGAAATGGAAGATGAGTTCTAGGGACAGACCATCAAATTGTCACAGACACATAGTACCTTAGAGTTGGGGGACTAATTGGATACCTTCTGGAAGTCTCTCTTTTTTTTCTGTGCTGAAAGTAGAGTAGCAGATATATTCATGGCTTCCCTGAGGGTAATTTAATTCCTCAACAGATGAAAGAAGTGATATTCAAGAAGTGACTTTGTCTAATAAGGAGCAGCTAGTTGTAAAGGTAGAAATGATGAGAATTTGGATGGAAGCGACCAGATCATCTTAAGTTTGTGATAAAGAAGGAAAAGCTGAGAATAATATGACATACAAATTTTGGGAAAATGGTTTTCAAAGAAACAATAGGTGGGAGTTCATAGCCAAAAATGCTGTGGGGAAAGTTAGCTCAAGTGATGGGAAGCTCTCGCAAATTGAATTCTGAAAACAAATAAAAGTGATGCTTATAAAGGAGAAAAGGAAGGGCTATCTAAAGCAACCCAATGTGAACATTTGGGCAATTTAAAAAAAAATGTTTTGGACCTGTGATTTCATTGGTGTAGACAATTTCTGGTAAGGAAACTCTCTCTTATTACTATGTATCAGTAGCTGTAAATATGTTGATTTAGGGAGTTCTTTAGAAGTGGTTTAATGATTTGGCCAGGGCCATGTGCCAAAGGCATTTGAACTCATGTCATGAACTCTGACACCAAGGTTGGTTCTCTCTCCACTAGGCAACAGTGCCTCTCCTGGAACCTCACTAATTTAAATTAAGAAAATATAGGGGCAGCCAGTTGCTGCAGTGGATAGTGCCCTGGACCTGGAGCCAGGAAGCTCTGAGTTCAAATCCAACTTCAGACACTTACTAGCTGTGCAGCAAGTCACTTAACCATGTTTGCCCACCCCCTCCAAAAAAAGATATAAGGAAGATGTAAACAAAAAAGAATGAATACAAGGGTAGGAAATTAAGAATAGTGTCAGGACAGCAAGAGCTCAATAAGAGCTGAGGTTGGTGATCGCTGGAAATTTAACAAACTGACTCTGTTGGAGGTGAGAGGAAGTTGAAAGAAAAGATAGACCGGCTGTATGAGGTGGATAAGATCATCTTAATGAATTCAGTTGTTATGCTGCTGTTTCTCCTACAAATTCAGAATATAAAGAACAAAACAAAGTTGCTTAACAGGGAATTGAAACTCCAGATGAGTGAAGATATGAGGAAACTTAACTTCCCTCAAATTCAAGTGAAAACTGTGAGCCATTGTGTGGCATATCTGGGAAAAAATGCATACATACATACATACATACATACATACATACATACACACATATATATATACACACACCTGTGTATATACATACACACATATAGGTGCATATACATACATATATGTATGCATACACATATATATGTTTGTGTGCACACATATACACACATACATATACACCTGTGTATATAATATATACACATGTACATACATACTTGTATATGTGTATGTACACGATACATATATGTATGTGTGCACACATATAGACACATACATACATGAAAGGGAAAAGGGTAGTTGAACTGGAGACAGGCAAAAGTAGAATTTTCCTAGAAGATAAGAGGGTAGAGTTTGTATTCCATAGGCATGGTAGTGAGCACCACTTTGATTACTTGGGAAGAATCCAGGAGGCATTATTAAAGTGATAGTTTCTGAGCATTTCGAAAGAGAAGCAGTGATCACTAAGAGCCAGCTCAGATTCATTAAGAACACGTCACACTAGATTAACCTCATTTCCTTTTTTTGACAGGGTTACTAGACTGCTGTATCGGTGGAATGCCATAGACATGTATACCTGGATTTCAACAAAGCCTTTGAGTTGGACTCGTGCTCTCATCGTGAATAGTATGGGGAGGTATGGGCTAGATCATAGTATAGTTAAGTGGATTCAGATTGGTTTAATGACTATGGGCCAAGAGAGTCACTAATGAAGTCAATGTGAACTGGAAAGGGTTTCTAGCGGAGTGCTTCCAGGATCTGTCTTGAATCCTGTGCTAACATTTTTATTGCTGTCTTGAATGAAGGCACCCTTCTTGAGTTTTCAAGGTGACACAAAACTAGGAGGGATTGTTTATACCATATGACATGGGATTCAAAGAGGTCTCTACAGGATGAAACAATGGACCAGTGAGCCAATAAGTTAGAATTTGATAGAAATAAATGTAAGGTCCTATACCAGCGTTCAAATAATAAATTGCATGTGTATAGGACAGAGAGACAAGGCTAATTTGTGTGGCAATTATCTAGGATCAAAATGTGATATATAGCCAACAAAAAGCTAATATGAGTTCAAGCTGCATTAGAGACACAGTGTGTAGACCAAGAGAGGGAATAGTCCCAGTGCACTCTGCTCTGGGCTAGTCACCTTGAGAGTTCAATTCTGTTTGATTCAGACATTAATTATAATTCCAGAGAAGGGCAACCAGGATGGCAAGAGGACTAGATGCCAAACTATATGGGGGAATTGAAAGACTTGAGGAGGAGACTTGGCAAGGTGAGACCATGATTGCTGTCTTCTTGAAAGACGATCATGCGAAAGACGGTTTTGACCTGTCCTATTTGGCTGTCAAGGGCAGAACTAGCAGTGACTGTTATAATTTACAAAGGCAGTTTTAGGCTTGATGTCAGGAAAAAAACAAAGACTTTTCCACAATTATAACATTCCCAAAGTGGAATGAGTTGTCTCAGAAGGTGTTGTGTCCCCTTCACTGGAGGGAGAAGTGGAAGAAAGGTGACCACTTGCCTGAGGTGTTATAAGACGTTCCTGTTCACATAAAAGTTGAACTCGATGACCTCTGAGAATGCCTTCCAACCCTATAAGAGTTTTAGACTAAGAAGGAACAGATCTGGATTCTAGACGTCACCACTCACTATGTGATCTAAAGCAAACAATTTATGCTCTTTCTGAATCTTGGTTTTATCATCTGGTAAAATGCACATAATGTTTCCTACAAGAACCACATGATGATCAAATGAGATAATGAAAGTGCCTTGAGAACTGTCAAATACCATATAGATGAAAAGTATATTCTTTACAGAATCTCAGAATCACTATTAATAATAATAACATGTATACAGTGCTTTAACATTTACAAAGGACTATATATATATATATATATATATATATATTATCACCACCACCCCCTATTTTACAGATGGAGAAACTGAGGCAAGAAGAGGTTAAGTGATTTGCCTACGGTTACACAACTAGTAAGTGTCTGAAGCTATATTTGCCTTCCTGTCTTCCGGACTCCTCATTCAGTGCTTTATTGACTGTACCACCCAGTTCCCCTCATGGCAATGGACTTCAGGTCATCACCTTCAGAGAGATCAGAAATATGAGTTGCAGGCTGCATGCAGCCTGCAATACTCTGGAGTGCAGCCTGAACCAGATTAAAATGTAGTTCCTATCTAATTTTAATGAACTGATCTTTCATATATATATATGTATATATACACACATATATACTTGTGTGTATGTGTATATACATATATGTGTTATGTATGTATATATGCACATATATACACACACAAACATACACATATATGTATGTATATATACATACACACATATATGCATATACATACACACATACACACACACATATATGAACATGAGATTTTCTACAACAATATGTAGCCTGCAGGGATCCTTACATATGGTTCAGTGGCCCCATTTCTCTTTAAGTTTGACACTAATGGTCCCATTCAACCCATAATTGAAAAAGAATGCCCACCACAAAATGAGCACCGGTTTGAAGATCTCCAGTGAGAGAAAACCTAAGCTCTCTGGAGGTAACTTAGGTAATCAGTTAATCATGTGCCAAGTGCTAGGAATACAAAGACAGGCAAAAAAAGACAATGCCTTCTCTCAAGGAGCTCACAGTCTAATGGGGGGAGAGGGTAGGAAAACAACGATGCACAAGCAAGATACATATAAGATAATGGGAGATAATCAACAAAGGGGAAGGCAGGAGCATTAAGGGAGATCAGAGGAAAAGCTTTATGTAGAAGAGATTTTAGGTGGGACTTGAAGGATGCCAGTGAGGCAGAGATAAGGGAGGAGTAGTCCAGATATGGGAGTTCTAAAGGTTAGGAATTTTTCCTTATGTAATCCTTAATTGGGGCACAATGGATAGATCACTGGGCCTAGAGTTAGGAAGACCTGAGTTCAAATGTGGCCTCAGATACTTACTAGCTATGTGACTCTGAGCAAGTCGTTCAACCCCATTTGCCTCAATTTCCTCATCTGTAAGATGAATTGGAGAAGGAAATGACAAATTACTCTAGCATCTTTGCCAAGAAAACCCCAAATTGGATATATCTGAAATGACTGAACAACAACAAATCCCTTAATTTGCCTTTTTGAAAGTTCTACTCCTTGTTCTTAGTTCCACTATCTGAGATCAAACAGAAAAGTCTGATATCCTGTTTCCGGTCTATATTTGCTATTGTTGGTAATGTCTCTTTTTTTCTCAAACGGATTGTAAGCGGATTGAGTATGAAAACTGTTTTATACTTCCAAGTTCTCTCGGAGTATCTCATATGGGTTCAAGCATATCTGTTGATTAAGTCATTGGGCAAAGGAGAGATGATGGTATGAAGCATGTCACTGGATGTGGAAGACAGAGAAGGCTTAATTTACCTGACTCCAGAAGGTGGGCCTAAGAGCAGTTTATGGGGAGGTTCACACCACTAACCAACGGTTCTCCTATTACTGGGGATCTTCAAGTTAAGGAGGCAATTCAAAGGTTAGGACTGGCCTTGGTAGAAGTCTAGGCCAGTTAGGTATTCGGAGAGCTCCTTGTTTCTCTGGCAAAGCTTGGAGTCTTCTCTGCCTCCGAGTGTTTGGACCCCTGTGGTCACTTTGTCAGATTCAGCAACAAGCCACTGGCATGAGGCTCTTTCTGAAATCATCCTCCATGCTGAGTTTCTGAATGGTTTGGCTGGGGTGCTTCTATTATAGAGCTTAAAATGTGGGAAGAAAATGTACATCATTATGGTGCCTCTGGGTATTTGAGGAAATTAAGGCCCAGAATGGTAAAAGGATTCAGTAAGATAAAGAAAATGAGTACCACACTCACCTAGAACTATATGTCACTTAACTTCTCAGTGACTCCATTACTTCAAGGGTAAAACAAAGGGTTTGAAGTAAATGACCTTTGAGAATCCTTCCAGACCTATGCCTGAGACTCTGGACGTGGAGTTGGGGGGAGAAGGCATGAAACATAATCACTTTCCTCAAGTATTTGAAGGGCTACCACATAGAAGGATTAGATCTGTACTGTTCACTTCCAAAGACACAAGGAGGTGGAAATTTGGGTTTGAAGTCAAGAAACAACACAACAAAAACTTTCTGAAAATGAGAGCTGTCCAGACACGGAATGGACTATCGTGAAAGGTGATGGATTTTCCCATCCTTGATGGTCTTCAGTCGGAAGCTAGATAGTTACTTGTCCCCGATGGAATAGTGAGGATTCTTTTTTGGGAATGGAGTATACTAGATGGCTGCTGAGGTTCCTTAGAACTCTCAAATGCTTTTGGGTTTCTGTCACTCCCATAAATTAGCCTTCATCAACTCCGTGAAGTTGGCTTCCCCCTAGAGCCCACCCCTGGCTTAGGCAGAGCATCCATTGATGACCACATACTTGAACCTTTAGCGTGACTGTTCCAAGGGTGGTCTCATCCTTTCTGGAGCACAGGGCTTATTCCATTCACCCGGCAGGCCCTGAGTGATTCTATTCTGGGGTAGCACTGAACCTTTAGTCTGGAAGCTGTTTGGTATTCATGTTTCTAGGCAGGAAGGGAAGATAAGGGAGCCTGATGTAATTATAACACTTTGAAGTCTGCAAAGTGCTTTGTATTTGCAAATTCATTTGATCTACATAACAACCCTTGGAGGTAGGTCGTATTATTATCCCCATATTTACAGATGAGATAACTGGGAGGGGGGGGAGAGAAAGAGAGTGAGAGGGAGGGAGAAAGAGAGAGAGAGAGAGAGAGAGAGAGAGAGAGAGAGAGAGAGAGAGAGGCTCTCTTAGGAAGGAGTAACAATAATGATAGTAATAATAGCTAGCATTTATATGGCACTTTAAGGATATTATCTCGTTTGTTCCTTACAACAATCCTGTGAGGTAGGTGCTATCATTATCTCCATCTTACAGATGAAGGAACTGAGGCAGACAGAGGTTTAGTTAGTAACTTGACCAAGGTCACACAACTAATAAATGTCTGAAGTAGGATTTGAACTCAGGTGTGTCTCTTGACTCCAAGTCCAGCATTCTATTCACTGGACCATTTAATTTCTTACTGGTGACTTGGGCATGTAAACCAACAATACTGATATCAGTCAGAAGGCATGGAAGGGAAAGGCAGGATGTTTTTCTAAATTTTCTAGATGAAATGCCTGTAGCATTGCCCAGGTAGAATGTTTCCCCAGCAGCAGCAAGGGCAAGTATGCCTTTTGATTCCTGTCTCCCATCTCTCCAGGTGAACAATGGACCTTGTTGTAGTTGCCAGTTCCTTAAGGCCTGGGCCACCATTGTTTCTCAGTGAGTTGTGTCCGATTGTGCAGGCCACGGGCAGGGTGAAGAACAAATCAGTTTGGCTGCTTGCTGGGACTCCTGTCGAGGCTTGCCGCAAAGGTATCTTGACCCACCTGGTTGAGAAAATGACACACAGGCCGGAAATGTCTGTCCTCAGAGCCCAGACAGACATGAACTGACAAGTAGTGTGTGTTTGTCCCATTCATTCCCTGATTGTGTGTATGCTTTGGAGGCTGTGAGTCAGCTGCTGGTGAATAGGGTTTCACTCTGCTGGGAAGTCTTTTGCATAAAGGGTATGAGAGGCAATGGTTGGGGCTTGGAACCAAAGCGAGACATTTGAGAGAGGGGAAGACGGTTGTTTTTTATGGAAAAAGTGTTACGGAGAGCTTAGGGTTACCATCTAGAATCAGGATTAGGCTCTCTGGATGCCAAACCACAGAATCTCAGTCATTCACGGGGCCTCCGACCTTCCATAATCAAATTCCTGCTGCCTTGAGCCCTAATGCAAGTAGCAAACCTCACACAGGCAGCAGCCCTTCATTTCCGTGTATTCCTGGGAGAACACATGGTCACTAGGAATGCCTGCTGAGTGCTCTTTTCTCCTACGTGCATCTTCTTGGAACAGCCAAATATACAAAGAGAAAGGGTTTTACTTTACTCTTTTTTTTTTTTTTTACATACTACAATGTGTCAGAAAGAAATGTGTCTGTATAGCTACCTATTTATAGATAAATATATAGAGATAGATTGTATTACATGTATTTATTTATCTATTTATATCTGTGTATATATGGATTACATACATTTATCTCTTCCTATCTACATATCAATAGACATATATTTACATACATCTGTCTGTCACTTTCTGTCTCTGGCTCTCCCTGTCTCTGTCTATCTATTTGTCTTTCTCTCTGTCTTTCTCTTATCATACCTGTGATTTCATCAGCATAAGGAACTGCTGGTGAGAATCTATCAAGGCATATGAGCACCTGCTGAATTGTAGTCTGAGAGAGCTGCCCAGGGCACTGAGAGGTTAAGTGATTTTCTCAGGGTCACAGGCTTCAGTGGCAGAATTTGAATCCAGAGCTTGCTGACTCCAGGCCCCTTCTCTATTCCACTGTGCCATGCTGTCTTTCATATATGTTAAAATAATATTAAGTATATATATGTATGTAGAATAAATCGATGTATATTAACATGTGTAATTCCATATAGAATATAATTTATATTAATTATAGAATATATTGTTATTATTAATTAGCAATATTAATATATAATAATTAGTAATGGTTATTAGTAATAGCAATATATAAATTTACTTTTGTTAATGTATGAGATATTTTCTCTCTGTATATTCTGAAACAAAAAATCCAGACTAATTTAATAATATCCTACAATTTCCCGTACAAGGAATATTCCCCATGTTATGCAGTCTCCAGTTGGAGTGATCTTTCAATGCCCCAGTGAATTGCTCCTCCAACATCTGTTGCACTGCCCTCTGCTGGTGTGTCTGGCCTGTGCCCTTGCAGCCATCCAGGGGATCTTAGATCTTAGCAGGAACAGCCTCAAACTTCTGAAGCAGATGTGGCCCAGGATTCTAGGTGTTTGGGGTCTTTGGCTCTAACGATAAAATATCAATTAGCCCCTTTGTTTATAGCTTCGCTCTCTCTTGGTTTACAGGTACACCCCAGCAGTAAGGTCATTGTATCTCCTTAAAGAGCAATATCTATGTCTCCTCTTTGAGGATCAACATTTACCTGGGCTATGGGAGTGCCAGCTGCATTACCTCACTTGGCAGATAGGAGAGCTGGAAACTCCAAACCTGGTTCTCTCTCCTTCAGTAGCATGGATCATCCTGGTCATTGTTCATTTTGAACTCGTTAGGGCATCTTGATTGAAATCCAGTGAGGGCCAAGGGGAGAAGAGAGGACAGTCATAGATCCAGGGAGCAAGAAGTACCATGGCAACAAGAAAAGACCTGGGTTTAAATCTGCCTCCCACATTTGCTATCTGTGAGTCCTTGGGCAGATCACTTCCCCTTTCCACACACCTTGTTTCCTCACTGTTCAATCAAAGCATTGGGCTAAATGGTCTTTAAGGTCCCTTCAACTCTGATACCCCATGCTTCCTATAATTAGGGGCTCTCAGAGACAGCTCTACTGGTCATCAGTGCAGCCTAAGTTTTCTTTTTTTTAAGCAGGATATTCATTGGGGTGTGTGGGTGGGTGGTGGTGGGGTGTTTCTGCTTTCAGTTTTCTTGGGTCGATCTGATCTCAAATCTCAGTCTTCTCTCTAGCTTAGCCAAGCTACCCAGCAGGAATCCAAACCATAGCTACTTAGGTTTCCTCTGAACTGTGAGAAGGACTTTTTTTTTTAGCTTTGGGTCCTCTATGTCTATCATTCTGTCTTTTTCCCTTACCTGTGTCCCTCTTTTTTTCTTTATTTCTTTCTCCCCTTCTCTCTGCCAGAAGCCTGTACCACCCATTGCATCAGCTGTAGGGAGTAATCTCTACTGCTGTAACATCTGTATTAAGTGTGTGAGGCTAGTCAAAATGTTTACCAGAATGATTTAATAGGGAGATCGATTGCCACTGCTTTTCTGTTTGTTTTAACTATGCAATCACTGTGTCAAGGAAAGAAAAAGAAGAAAATCCTTTGGAAAGAGGGAAACCGTAACCACTGTGGATATGCCTGGGGAGGGAAGAGAAATAAGAGAAGAGTTGCTCAGATTCACTTTTATTGTCTTGCCAAGCCCAAACCTTGCCGTGTACCAAAGGGGAGAGGAGAGGAGTAGGTTTTGGAGAGTGCCTGAAATGGAATCCCCTTAATAATACATTGATTTTCCATGTAGGAAGAGAGTCTGTTCAAGTGAAAGTGGATCTATAACACTGAAGAGGAATCATAGAGAGAACTCACAGCTGAGATTCAGAAGACCAGAATTTGCGGAATAATAGGATGATAGACTGCCATCCATAATGAACCTTAGAATTCATCTGGTTCAACTCCTGATTTATACAGATGAAAAATTTGAGGCTTGTACCTATCCCAGCTCTAAACTGGCTGCGTAACCTTGGGAAAGTCATTTAATTTCTCTGATCCTCATCTGTGAACAAAATGAAAACAACATTTACGCTATGGGTTAAGGAACGTTGTCGAAATTTAATGACCTTATAGTTGTGGGTGTGTTTTTTAAGTTGGAAGTATTATACATTAGGATATAAGCAGCTTGCTTATTTATGTTGGAAGCACCTATATCTACCAGCCTGAAGAGGTATGGTACTCAAAGAATAAGTTCACAGTAGAGTCAAGTGACATTTCCATTAACAATAAAAGTTCCACCTTCCCTAAGAAATGAAAGTGTCCTGAGCCTTGGGAATGAAGGAATTTGTAAGATCTATGTATAGATCTATGATCTCTAGATGGAAGGGACCTTGGAAAAAACTGAGTCTTATTTGGTGTGTTTTCTTGTCACCACCGACTTTTGTTATGCCTACTTAGAATGTAAGTTCTTTGAAGGCAAAGTCCTTGGGTATCCGTCTTTGTAGTTTCAGGGGCCTAGCATAGTATATCTAATAGGTCTTTAATATTGCATTGAATTTTTAAAATTTCAGCTGTGACTAAGTACCCTTCCTTCTCCACCTTCCAATTTTCCTCCATTTCCTTTTTCGATGCATTGAAGATGACCCAGTTAGGCAAGAGTGACCTATTGAAGTCATCGCATGAAACAAGACACAGCTGCAGTGACCTTTCCTCCTCTACCTTTGGTTCTTAAGTCCAGATGGTAGGATTGGTGGATTTCGCTGCAGAGGAGTAGTGATCATTTAGTCTAGACCTCAGTGGCTGGCTTCCAAATCCCTAGGAGGTTTGGTCAGGAGGAGCTGTCATGAGCTTTCTGTAGATGGAACTTATTCTTCTGCACTCTTCCTTGACTTTTCTCTCCTTGCCTTGTGGAATTAGGCAGAGCCAGCCCTAGAGAGGCAGAGCAGGTGTCCATGGAAATCATGTGACTTGAGAGGTATCAAAAATATCCCCTAGCATAGAATATCTACCCAGGCATGGTGCCTGAAATGCCAACACTTTGTCACCACTTTAGGCTAAGGAACTGTGCCAGGAGGTTCTCCAAAATTCAAATACATTACACAGCCCATGAACCATGCTTGCCTATTAAGATGTGCTAGCATCAATTGGTTTCAATTCAATTTGCCAATATTTCTTGAGAGACTGTGGCCAAGCCAGTGTGCTAGGCTCTGGGCCACCAAGACAAAAATGAGAGATTCTTCTCTCAGTAGCCAAAATTTATATAGTGACTTAAGGTTTGTGATGCACCTTATATTTTACTTCATTTGATTTTCAGAATAAACCTGTGAAGCAGGTGGTATTATCCCCATTTTGCAGATGAGGAACCTGAGGCCACAAGTCAAATGGCTTGCCTAGGATCATACAACTGAGTTAGCATCTGAGTCAGGATTCAAACTAAGATCTTCTTGACTCCAATTCTAACACTCAATCACTAAGGCACCTAACGTTCTCAGATAAGAAAATATAAAGTTTATATAAAGTAATATAAAATAATTTTAGTAAGGAAAGAGAAATATCAAGAGGAGGATTTAGAAAGGCCTTGTGCTGGAGGTGACACTTGAATTTTAAGAGGTAGTGGTAAGGGGGGAGGAGTGAATTCCAGACCAAAGGCGTGGAGGTGGAATGTAGGAAACAACTTAGTGGATTGTGGTGACTGGAGTGAAGAGCACAGGCCATTCCCCTAGTAAAACCGTAAGATGATGTGATGTTTGGGAAAACCATTGGTGTAATGGTCTGGAGCGAGGAGAGCAATGCAATGAGGGAAACCAGGGAGGGTTTGAGAAGGAGGGAAGTAAGGAGTTATTAGAAATCATATTACTTAATGTTGTTTCCCATCATTAGACGAAGCCTCAAACAACCTTCTGAACAGCTTTCTTACTTGGAGTCATGGCTCTTTATTCTCCTCTGGACATTCCCTTCTCCCTCTGTTTCTTTTCAAACGAATCTTTGCATAGCTGTCTCTTTATTTCTCCAGATGTTTTGCCCTTTAGATGTGGCTGCTTCCCAGAATGAAAGCCCTATACCTTGAAATTCTATAATGTCTTTTTTCCCAAGAGCCCCAAGTGCCTTCAAAAAATTAGCTTCCTTTTTCTCAGATATTTCTATGAAGCAGAGGAGATAGTGATATATCCATTTTACAGAGGGTCTAAGTGGAACATCAGACAAGAGTCTTGTCTGAGTTAGTGGAAGAATTGAGAAGGTGATCTAACTCTGAAGACTACAAACTATCCCTTGCACTAGGGTTCAGTTGTGCTTTAATTCAATTAAATAAATATTTATTGGGTGCCTACTACATGGGAAATATTGTGATATGTGCTCAGAGGATACAAAGATGAATGAGACTCAAAATTCTTGCCTTCAGGAAGCTTGCCTTTTAGTAGGGGAGAGAAGAAGAATGCATAGATAACTGACATAAAACAAAATTTAAACCCAATCGAAAAAATTCAGGGAAAGAATTCATAAAAAAATTTAGAAAATCACGTTGTAGAGGGGATAAGGAAAGGCTTCATGACAGAAGTGGTATTTGAGACAGGCTTTTAAATGTGGGTAGAAATATGGGTATTTTGACAGGTGAAATAGGAGAGGAGCATTCAGGGCAGTTGGGGATAGCAGGAAGAAGAGTGTTGAGAAGGTAAGAAAATGGGGGGAAACTTTGGGCATGCTCAAGAAGCAGAAAGTCCAATGTGACTGGAGTATGAGTGCTTCTGAGAGACAAGGAAGTGAGGATGGGGTCATATTAATGAGAGTTAAGGAGTATGGATTTCAGCTGGTGAACAACGGGAAATCTCAGAGAATCTGGTCCAATGGAAACTACTTTCTTCTTGGAGTGATGCCCAGCATAGTCAATGGCAAGACCTAGAAATATCCCATACACCTCCCCCCTCCTAAAGTAGTTGGGGAGCAAGGTTCCTACAGACATTGCAACCTGTTTATCCTGAAATGTTTCAGGGACATCTGAAGCACTTAGATAAAGAGAGGAGGAAATCATTTTGTCAAGAACATGACTGCCCTTCAGTTAACCAGGGCTGGCTATGACAAGGTTATGCCGTATTTCATTATCCTGTTGGCTCACAAAATCTGAGCACACAAGCATTCCGAATGGGGAGATGACTTGACATTGCTTGTGTGTATGTGTGTGTGTGTGTACATAGCATGGTGCATCCCTGACATATCTGATCTTAAGCTTTGGATTTCAGCTTCACTGTCCTCTCCCACTATCTGACTAGGTGACCTGAGGGTTCAGCCTACAGGACAACAGTCCTCCTCCACCATGTTTGTTTGTTATTTACTGTTATAACGCAGGAAAGCTGTAGAAGACTTCTCCAATAGCTGTATCACACCCAACCTGAGATAGGGACACTGAGTCACTGACTGCTGGTGTTTTCTTTGGGTAGGAAGGTTTATTATCCTTAGAATATAGGTCCTTCCTCTCCAAACTACGCCTGGCTGTCTGCATACACCCTCACCTCTCTTTCCCAGGAGGAGCAATCACTCCGAACTTCAACACCAAGAGGCCTATAAAAAATTATGCACCATTCTCTCGAAAATAGATGAGTGGATTAATAACTCTGACAATTGCTGAATTGTAAGCTGGAAGTAAGATTGTGGCATATGCAGAGTGTGCCTTCCCTTTTTTTGCATCTCTCCTGAGTATGTGGCAGCTTTATGTTGCCCTCAGCTTGGTATTTGACTCAAGTTTGCAGTCCTTTATTTTATCTGATCCAAGTTCCTTGAGACCAGAGACTGGTTTTTGGTTTTGGGGTTTTTCTTTTTTTTTCGATGGGAGTATCTCTAGCACTTACATAGTGCCTGGCATTTATCATGTTCTTAATAAAAGCTTGCTTTCTGACTGATTCTCTAGAATAGACACATTCTTCTTTCCCCTCCCTCAACCATTCTAAACTCATCCAACCTGTGTCCTACTTCTTTAGGTTCTTGTTATCTTGTTATCTTATCAACACATTCACATCTACCCACTAATGGCTTATCTTTTCTAGATGTATTTATATTTTGCCAGGGAACTCCAGAAGATCTCCAAATTAAACCCAAATGAATGAATGAATACTAATCATAGAATTTTTATCATAGGATCATCTGATCATAGATTCAGTGCTGGAAAGTAATTCAATGGCTTATCTGGCTCTCTCGTTTTACAGATCAGGAGACTGGGGCCCTTAGAGGTTAAGTGACTTGCTCAGGGTCACACAGGTAGGAAGAAGTAGGCCAGATTTGAATTCATGTCCTGATTTTGAATGGAGCATGTTTTCCATTGTATCATACAACATTTCCCCGGGACGGGTTGGGGATGAATATGTTCGGGGAGGTGGTTGCCCTTAGGGTGCTCCCTCAGTTGGTGCTGACTCTTTGGGGCTTTTCAGATCCTGCTGTGCTGGTGGCCTAGGGGTAAAGCCAATTGTGTTGGTGAAGGTTGTCTCTGACACCTGCCAATAAGTGTTATGAAAACAACATCTGACTGGCTGAATATCTTTGTAACCGCCTCATGAGAATGCACCTATCTATTAAGCTTTTATAAAGGAGTTATTGTTCAGGTGTGTCCTGCAACACCTCACTTATCTGAAAATCACATAAACCAGGCAAACCCCGTTGTCCAGAACACAGCCACAGACAGAAAAGTAACCAAGAGGGGGCCTCTGAGTAACCAAAATAAATGGAGTGGGGAAACTCCCAGAATACTTTACCTCCAAGAGATGAGGCAGGCTAGAAATAGCACAAGGTTCCAGAAGGGTTTAGACAAATTCGTGACTCCTAGAGCGGTAGCACGGCATTAAGGGAAGTGAGGGATGTTTGAGGGACATCCCTAGCTGACCTTTGCAGGTTGAGTCATGGAGGGTAACTCTGTCTTTCCAAAGCACATCCATTTCAGGGGCAATACATGCCAGTTTCAGAGACAGTGCAGGACTAGATGAACCATTGGTCTGACCTCGGGTGGTTGATCCTTTGTTCTCATGACCAGAGGCAGGTGAGGCTAGCCTGTCCTGTGCCTCTCTGCTACACAGTCTGTTTGTCTTGTCTGTGCTTGTGAACAAAGAAGGCACAGTGGCGTGTGTGCTCGGTCCTCCCCCAATGCGACTGATCAACAGGATGTCGAGGAGTTTGCTAGCCAATTTAGAAGCATTTTGTTTCGGTCTTAGGGCAGGATTAGAGAAAAGATTCTCCCAAAGAATACCCGGTCTGGCTACAGATTTCTTTTTTAAAATACCTTGCTACCTTAACAAAGCGGAGGCCCTGTTTTCACCAAATCTTTGCAGATAATTAGTGTCAATGATTTCTCTCGGAGGAGTCACATTGTTCCCGTATTCAGAGACATAAGTGGTTGCTTTAGAGCCAGCCAGCGTGGTTTAGATTTTGAGCTGTAGCTTTGGGTTTTCTTGTTATTTATATTGATTGTTCTAATTTGTATGCTGTTTTACTCTGAAGGCTGTTGATCCGGTTTGTTTCTGTTCTCTTTGGCCATGGTCATAGGGTTCCAATTTTGTATTATCTTCTTGGATTTTCAGCTGTCTCCCTCAAGGTGGTTTCTTATTTTGTAGTTAATAGGTTTTTTGTTTGTTTGTTTTGTTTTCTCTTACTGGACTTTCCTGCGGGGCATAGCTGGGCCTTGACCCAGATTCCTGCCCTGAATCTCTTTGTTTGGACCAGGTATAAGAAGAAACTCCTGCCCTCCATTTCCTGCTCCCTAGACCAATTGTGGGTTCTGGTTCCAGTCTCATAATTGGATCTCATCCCAAAAGTTGTGGAAATTGACCAGGTTGGGCCTGGTACATAGGTCAAAAGATGAATGCCTAATCCCTGACCTGGTTTCTGAATCTTGCTTTAAAATTAATTTCGAAACGATGAATCTTATGATCACTGATAATATACTTACTTGAACTGAGAACAGATCCTGCCTTACCTTTAATTTCCCAGGAAAGGAAATCTTGTAGCTGTCTGGGGAGCTTGTCTATCCCTTAGGGCCAGACTATGACAATACTGTTGTCCCTTTCACTGCCACAGAATTTGAGTCAGGACTTAAATGGTGGTCACAGAGGGTCTGAAGTCAGAAATTTAATTTTCCTCAGAACAAGATCTATCTCCCAAATAGGGGCATTAATCAAAATGGGACTTCCCCAGTTTTTGAATGGGGACAAAGCTAGTCAGTCTTTTCTTATAAACATACTTGCTATCTTCCAATCTTATAAACATACTTGGATATCTTCCAATTGGGGCAGCTCCAAAGCGTTGCAAACTTTTAAATGGTTAGATGCCACTTATCTTCAGTCCCTAGTCAATCCAAAATGGGAGAAAAGAGAAAAAAAAAAAGACAGTCCTTATTGGTTGATGAGCAAGTAGGCATGGTGAGGACTGGCTTGTGGGGAGGGCATGGTGGCGGCTGTGGGAATAAATCACCTTTCTAAGTTGTTGATATCAGAGGACCAGGGCATCACTGAAAGGCTGAGCTCACAAGATCACAGAGACATTAAGGCTGGCCCACGAACAAATTGTGAATCTAGTTAAGAGATACTCGCCCTTCCTCCTTTGACTTTTATCTTCTCACTTCTTATCTATCAGGTTCCCAGAGTCTTCACCTTGCTAAGACCTTGATAGTTCAGAATGGAACTTGAATGAGACATCCTTGTACTCTGGCTAGCTAAGATGATGAATCTCTCACTCCCAAGATGATACGAACATAAAGTTACTTCTTAAAAGTGTGACAACTTCGCACAAACACAATCTACCCTGATGAGAGTTTCTGCAATGCTTAGCTTCCACAGACATTAGTGGATAGAAATTCTATTCATCCTATAACAGAAATAAATACTTCCATTTGCCCTTTGTTGCTCAGTCCTGTCTGACTCTTTATGACCCTATTCGGGGTTTTCTTGGCAAAGATACTGAAGTGGCTTGCATTTTCCTTTTCTACCTTATTTTACAGATGAGGAAACAGAGACAACTAGGGTTAAGTGACTTGCCCAGGGTCACACAGCTAGTAAGGGTATGAGACCGGATTTGAACTCACAGAGATGAGTCTTCCTGATTCCAGGCCTGGCACTATCCACTGGGCCACCTACCCAATCATGCCAAACACTACAGTTTTTTTTTCTTTCTATATGTATGAAATCTAATTTATGGAAGTGCTTGCATACCTTTATTCATATTAGGAGGCATTCGATAGATAAAGAGTTGGTTTTTCTTCATCACTGTACAGCCCCAAAGGTGTGTTAGTGTCCACTTGATACTTGGGGCCTCCATTGTAACACATGATTTGACTTATTGTCAGTGCCAGCTGATGCTCATCAGTCCTGTGTGGGTGAGGCAGACTTAAAAAGCAGACAGTTCCCAGTAGGCTTTGAGTAAACAAATCATAACACTGCTGTTTGCATGGTCCATAGAATCTATCCTGGCCCCATTTAATTTTCTGTGTTTCCTTCGGTCTGGCTTGGCTAATTGAATGGTGCTTCTGGTCTGATCGTTTCTTGGCATTTTCACTGGTGTTCCCCCTCTGATCCCTCCCCTCCAACCCAATGATGCATAGAAAGAGTCCTGTGAAAGATCACAACTTTAAATTAGTGAGATTTTGGGAGCTGCCCCTTCCTCGGCCCTTCTAACCTGCACTTCGTTCCCTGACTTTTCTGGCATGCTTCTTCGTCAGATTTTAACTTTAACTCATCATGTTCCCTGATCTCTCAGCTTTCAGAGGTGGACTTGATAAGGTTGGCTCATGAAACTTAGAAACACTTATCACAAAATAAATATCACCGAGCAGAGAAAGTAGAATTTTCTGGCATTAAAATATATGCATTTAAATAAAGTAATATTAATAATATCTCCTGTTATTGTACTGTGTTGCAACTTAAGTTGCTGCCTATGTGGCATTCTAACTTCTGACTTTGATCCAGAACCTTCCATTGAATGATAGTGACAATAGTCATAATAACAATGGCCAATATTTATGTAACCTTACATATAATGCTATCATATAGCAATATTATATATATATGTATATATATTATATTAAAGTTTGAAAAGGGCTTTTTACATGTTATCTCATTTAATCCTCCAATAAGCCTGTGAGGTACATGCTATTAGTATCAACCATTTTACAGATGAAGAAACTGAGTCTGAGAAAGGTTAAATGATGTGGCCAGGATAATACAGCTACTAGGTTTCTGGGGCAGGATTTGAACTTCCAGCCCAAGTGTTAGCTTTCTCTTGCCAGTATCTTATACTCTAGACTCATACATCTGGATGCTATGCCTAGTTGCCCAAGGTCCTTTCCTATGTTAGCTAAATTGATCACCCATTGTATGCTTTTTGTTTAGTAAATGTTTATAGGCTGTTATGTCTTCCCCTCCCAGGAAATATATCCATTTTGAAAGGACCTACTGGTGACAGTGCTTTTACCTAAAAAGGATAACTCTAAGGCTAGGAACACTGGGTACTCTGATAGGTTGTGTCCATACGCACACACACCACACATGAGCATATCCAGATACGTACACAGACACACACATACAGATACCCCTCCAACTGGTTTGACCAATTTGGTTGACTTGACTGCTAAAAGGAATTATGCATTCTGTGGACCAATTTGATCAGTCAATTAAATCAGATAGCCTAACCTATTTTAACTTCATGTCCTTTGAAAAGGCGACTTTGTAGAGCTGATTCCAGATTCCTTCATGTGGTATAGACAAAGTGTCTGCTGGAGTACCAGGCTGGCAAAGCCAAATGTTTTAGCAGTGCAGATGCCAGCTACAAAATGATTGTTAATGCTTTGCCCATCTAATCTTCACTTGAAAGTCAATTTCTTCCCAGGTCCAGAGTAAGCAGTTACCCTGTAAGTCAAGGCTGATGGAATCTCCCAGTGAATTATTTCAGCTCGGTGTGGCTCCATCATTCTGCCAAGTTCATCAGTACATGTATTCATAAAAATGGCAGAAAATCTTGGGAGTGGTGAGTGTCTGGTTTTGCTTTGTGTTTTCATGCCAAGGTACCTAGGGGCAATGGTATCTTATTTTTATGAATTTGGAAGGAACTCAAGGCCAGATGTTCTCCCCTGACATGTTGAAAATGTGTGGGTTAGATCTCCAGCCATGATTTCTTTCCCCACACCATGAGGGTGAGGAATGTACATAGAACAATGGCTTACCTTTTAAGGGTGGTACAGAAACTATCCCACAATAATAATAACCTAGCTCCCTCCTCCTCTTTGAAGGACAAGAATGGATTTTAACATGATCCGTTCTTGCTTCTCCTCGTGGCCTAGAAATGCTTTTTCTTGGTGACAGATGTATTTTTCAGCAACACCAAGGTAAAGATGGGGCTAAAATTAAAAAGAATTGTTTTTTTGCTTAGGACTCACTGAAGAAAACAGATATATACAAAAAGATAATTAGAGTTTAGCACATATTTAATAAAAAAAAAGAGGGTCTTACCTCAGGCAGAATTTCTTTAAATTTAATTTAAAATCTGATGCCTCTTCTACTCCCTTCTGTCCTTTTCTTAACTCTCTGCTCTGGGAGAAAGGACAAGAAAGGTTTCTTGGCCTCAAATGTTGGAGAAAGGGGGTCCAGCATCCTTTATTTCTACCATGAAATCTGTGGAGAAAATTACATAATATCCATGTAAGAACTGCTGGTTCCCAGAAAATATAGTGGCCCTTGGAAAATTTGCAAAGCTCCCCATAAATGAAGCTGTTTAAATGGGCTTTAGCAGAGGTACAGATGACTTTTGGGTGGGAGGATAGGTGAGGGAGAGTAGGAGAAGACATTTGGAAAGAATCTGGGACTTGTAGATCACCCCTGCCTTTTTGGTCCATCGGTAAAACCCTGCAACAAAAAGCCAAAGAGTCATTTTTCCCATGTCTGAAGAAAGTGATGCTGTTTGGCAAAGAAGAGAGAAGACCCGTGTGTGTGTGTGTGTGTGTGTGTGTGTGTGTGTGTGTGTGTGTGTAACAGAGTCTGAAAATCATGAGCTGAACAATGCCTATAGTTGACCTTCTGTCGTATGGCAGAGGCAGGCCACCATGAATGGCTTTATCTTTATTCAGTCAGAGCTGGAAGGCATTCCTGCCAATACTGACATCATCCCAGTGCAATGAAATCAAGGTAGATCAGTGGACAATCACTTTAAAAGTTAATTGTTGAAAGCTAGTAGATTAATATCCTCAAGCTGGTACCTATTGGTTTGACTGCAAAATCTTCACTGGGCCTTAATCTTTAAAAAAAAAAAAACCATATATTTTACCTGTTTCTCTCCCCAGTCCTCTTCTTTGAAAACAGAAGATGGAAATCTGGCTTTTGGAGCAGATTGAGCATTTCCTTCCGGGCTCTACTGAGTGAGAATTTCCTTCCCTTTCCCTCCTCTCTCCATCCTATGGCCCTAGCTGACCAGAAGCCCATTGGTATGGCTTTGGAGGCTCCTTGGGAAATTCACCTTTTAGCTACTCTAAAGCCATCTTGCTGGGGACTAGAGACAGCCGAGGAAGAGGAAGGTATGTGATTAACCCTTTTGATGTAGTCTCTGTGCCCTTACCACTCTTTCCCTACTTGGCATTTCCCCTATCTTTCTAGTATAGATCATTTCTTCCTCCTATTTTTTTGTAGATTATTCAAAATACAGATAATTTTTTTAAAGTGGAGCACATGTCAAATAGCCAGCTATAATCACAGAGCTGAGTTGAGAGCTTGGCAATGCAGAACAATTTAAACAAAGAAACAAAATAAAACTTTGTATGCTTGAGCCATACTATTTGAATAAAGAGGAGCACCACTATCGAGTCTCTTCTCCTTCCTTTGGACGACTGGATGTTCACTTAACTTTGGGAATTATTCCATTTATTGATGAGCAGATCACAACCGTCACCTGTGGCTCCAAGAAGCTATAGCATGACCGGTGGCCATCTTGATAGTCTGGCTAAACAAGGTTGAGGGTGACTGACCAGCCTCAAACCCATTGGTGAGTTAGGAGAATGTCTGCCCCAAGCATGTGAAGACTTCCACTGATGGAATGGGCAGACAAGAACAATTTGCTCCGACAGCCACGAAGGCAGCTGAAGCAGACACTGTGGAGCACTTAGAGCTTGGTCAGACGTGAAAAACCCCAAGGTCATCAACTGCCTCTCGGACCATCACGAGTCATTTTGACTTTTGTTTTGCCACTGGACTTCAACAGTTCTGAAAGAGAGAGTGAGGCTGATGACTGTGTGCAACCCTGCCTCACTTAAATCCAGTTTCCACAGGAATCAAGACATCACCCCTTGATATCGTTGATTCTTCTCAAAAAGGAAGGGTGAACAACAACAGATCACTAAATGGGCTTTGGTCATGTTCAATTTTTTTTTTCAATAATTTTCATGAAAATTTTCCTTCAATCCAAAGCTTCACATATAGGGTACCTTAAATGTTCTTTTTGATAATGATTGACTTGTCTATCCTAAAAGCTTTAAAAATGAAGTCTCTCTCATTCTGGTCTCCCCCTTGGTGAGTTCACCTTTCATGGTTTCACTGATCACCCCATCCAGATCTTGTCACTCCAACATGCCCTGGTCCCACATCTCCAATTCCCCAATGCACTGCTTCTCTTGGGTGGTCCTGCTAGCACCTCAAACTCGATCTGTTCAAAACTGAATTCTTTGTCTTCTTTTTTAAACCTGTAAAATGGGTATACTAACTGTGTTTGCCTCACAGGGTTGTTCTATGGATCAAATGAGATAGTATTTGTAAAATATTTAGCAGAGTGCTTGGCATATAGTAGATACTTAGTAAATGCTTATTCCCATCCCCCCCCCTTCCAACTCTCCTATTCTTGTTGGCAGTGCTACCATGATATTCTAGTCATCTAGGTTCCAAACATTAGAGTCATCTTTGACCCTTCTTCCCTTACCTCCAATGTTCAATCATTTGAAAAGTTCTGCTAATTGTGTCTTCAAAATATCCCTTGTATCTGTCCCTCCCTCTCCAGAAGAGAATTCCAACAGCCAGTGAAAATGCCCAGAGTTGGGAGTATCTTGTTCAAGGAACAGGAAAGAGGCTATTGTCACTGGACCAGAGGCTGTGGGACTGAGTACAGTGTAAGAAGACTGAAAAGGTAAGAGGGGGACAGGTTAGGAAGGTCTTTGAAAGCCAGAGGATTTTATATTTGATGCTGGAAGTGATAGGAAGCCACTAGAGTTTATTGACTAGGGAAGGGGAGGGGGGATGACATGGTCAGACTTGCACTTTAGGAAGATTAATTTGACAAGTTGAGTGAAGGATAGACTGGTGTGGGGAGAGAACAACCTAAAGGTTATGGCAGTAGTCTGCATGTGAGGCTGTGAGAGCCTGCACCAGCCCACTCCCCACACTTGGGACCATTCCTTCCTAATTTTCATCTGTCGAAACCTTCTTCCGTTAAGGCCCATCTCGGGTACCACCTCCTCCTCCCTGGAGCCTTGATTGATCCTGCCAGCTGAAAGTAATTTTGTCTGATCCCCCTCCACAAGAAGGCTTTCTCCTGCATCCAGGATAAAACATAAACTTCCCAGGTTGGCATTTAAAGCCTTTCACCGTCTGACTCCAGTTACCTTTCTAAATTCCTTTTCATGGAGCCTATGTTCCAACTGGCTTACTTGCTATTACTTAAATTCACCCTTCCAACCACATTTGTGTCTGGAAGGTTATCCCTCCCACCCCCTGCATCTTCCTTCAAGAGTCAGCTGAGGTGTCACATCCCATATTCGATTTCTCCCTGGTTCCTAATGACCCCCTCCTCAAATTATCTTTCATCTATTTACTCTGTTTATATGTTTGTAATAACGATAACAGAAAGCATTCATATAGCACTTTAAGCATTTTATAAATACTATCTCATTTGATCCCTACAACCATCCTTAAAGGTGGGGGCTTTGTTATCCCCATTTTACAGAGGCCAGACTTAAAGTCTTCCTGGGTCTCCCCCATGTGCCACCTGGATGCTCCCTGAGGTCGATGACTATTTGTCACCTTTGTCTTTCCAGCACTGAGTACATGCCTTGCACTTAATTAAAAGTAGGCTCTTAATAAATGCTAATCAAACTGATAGTCATTGGAAGGAGGGTGAAGGCTGAGGTGGAGCAAGTTTCTCTGGTATAGTCACATTTCCAAACGGCTATCGTTTTTTTTTTTACTGTTTAGATCATGGAATTTAGAGCTGGAAAGGACTTTATAGATTATCTAGTCTGATTCTTTCATTTTACAAATAACGAAGCTAAGGCCCAGAGTGGGTGAGCCGCTTTTGCAAGGTCACACAAGCAGTGCCTAAAGAAGCTGGGAATTGAAATTGTCTCCTAATTCCTTGCTGGCATTCCTGCAGAACCCAGATACTGCTTAGGACAGCCCGAGGCTCTTAGCAGACTGACCAGGGATTTCCATGTCCTTCATGGTATCTGCAACCATTTTGTAACATTTGGAGTTTTTCATAGGATTTCATAGTTGTAAGGGCCTTTAACTCAAACTCAATCCCTTTGCCAGACTACTATCATTTCCCAAACAGGTGGTCATACCGACAAGTTTTGGGACACTTGCTACATCTCCAGGAAGTCTGTCCCACTATTGGGAAGTGTTCATTGTTACAATGCATTTATTTAGAGTTAATCCCTGCCAGTTTCCCCTCTAGCACTGGCCCCCTCCACCATACTCCAATCAATTAAGTCTTCTGTGTTCCTGGATCTTATTAGTCCGTCGTTCTTTCCTATCCATCTCAGGATGTCAGCTTTTCACAGTAGTCTGATGTGTCTGTATCCTTCTGGCCATTAGGTCAGTGAGGTACGTGTGTATTAGGAAGGCAGGTTTGGAGGGTGGTGGGTTGGGTTCCCCCCACAAAAGTAAGAACCAGGGCCGGAAACCTTCCCCTCCTGGAATATACCAACCGACAACTACAAACAGACACAAAAGCAGTTTGCATATTTTGTCCCGAGGTATCAGCCACCACCACAACAAAAATTCATTTTATGACTTTTTTTTAAAAGACTTTAGTAAAGAAAAAAAATAGGGAACCGCTGAAGTCAACTGAGCTGAACAAGGGAAAAACAACACAAAACACCCAGCATGGGCCCACAGCCTGGGGGTAGGCTACAACTGATGGATCAGGTGACAGACACATCTCCTCATTTCCATTTTAATCTCTGTCTGCTAATTGTCATTAATATCATCAGGGTCACCAGACCACTAGTGCGGATCTGCCACCTCCCTCAGCGGTAGCAGCTCCCAGTCATCCCCTTCTTCCTTCCCCCCCACTCCTCCCCACCCTCTTGGGGTTTGCCCCTTGGCTAACCCAGTCTAGCTGGTGACTTGTTGGCAGGAAAAAGAGGCTGGTTGCACAGGCCTGCTCCCCGGTGGGTTCCCTCGCAGGTGGCAGGGCCTGGGAACTGGGTGTCTTCAGGACTCTCTGGGCTGCAGAGAAAATTCAGGCCAGACTTAGCCATGCCTGTCTTTCTTGGAGCTGCCATGGGAGACTCTGAGGACACTTCCTCCTTTTGCATTGGCAGGCAGTTGCCTGTTGGGGAGCCCTGGGTGGCACAGGCCTCTGCAAATAGAAAGGGCTCGTTTAACAAATGTTTGCCGAATTGAACTGAATTGAATTGGAGTGGAGATTATAAATATGACCTCTTTCTCACCCAGATTATTTTTTTTTCTCCCAAGGGTCACTTTAGGACCTTGAGAAGCCTTAGGAAAATTGGACTGTATAATAATAGCTTGCATTTATATAGTGCCTTAAGGTTTGCAAAATGCTTTGCATATATTATTTCTTCTGATATTCACAACAGCCCAGAGAAATGAGAATTGTTAATGTCTCCATTTTTAAGACTGGAAAACTGAGACAGAGCAGTTAAGTGATTTACTTGTGGTCATACAGTTCCCGTTTGAGATGGATTTGAATCCAGGCCTTCCTTAATACTCTATCTGTTATTCCATGCTATTCCATGAGGCGTGAGTGGGGAAATCACTCTCCACACAGCTCTTATTCTGAGCTTTGTTTGATATTCATGGTGAATTATCTGTTAATTAAAGGGAGCCTTTGCACATAAATATGGTATAAGAATAGCCCACTCTCCTTATCTCCTATCCATTCCCCACCCCACGGAAAAAGAAAGTCTCACAGATTTTGTTTTTCCTTTTGCAAAGCACTGGGGTCTTATCAACTTAGTGGAAACTCCTAGAATTGAAGAAGAGATTCATTGTCCTAGTCCAGAGAATCAGGTCATCCTAAGACCATTAGGGGCACCAAGAGGTCATGCTGTCTAGTCTCTTGCCCCCAGGCAGATGGAATGGGGCAGAACCTGGCTGCTGCAAGTCCTTTTCACCCTTTTCCTAGGGGAAGCATCTGGCCTAGCTGCCCTGCTGGACCTCTGGAACCACAGTTTGCAGTGGAAATATTGCATTCTGGTGTACAGGCCAAGGTCGGTCTCTAGCCATGAGAGGGCTCAGCTTTTTGGGGCCACCACTGAGGGGGATTAGCTGGAAAAAGAGCTCCAAAGGATTGGAGCTCTCCGTTTTATTGATTTATTTTTCTCCCTGGTCTCTCTTTGCAGGGTCTACTGCCCCCTTTCTTTAGCTGTAAAATGAAGAGGAGAAGGAACCGAGAGGCAGAGAAGCAGACAGGAGGGAGTTGAGGGGAGAGAGTGGACGAGCATGTTGTGGGGGAAGGAGGGCCCTTGCGTTAGGGCTGATGTCTATGGTCATATCCTGCTCTATTATTCGGTGATTCTCATCTCGAACACATGTTCTGTTCAGCCGGACCGTGAAACTCCTTTGGAGTGGTTTGTGCTTTTAGTATACAAACTCCAATGAAGAAAAGTTCCAGGTACACTGACTCTGTCTCTCCCTCCCTCTCTCTCCCTCTCTCTCTCTGTGTGTGTGCGTCTGTCTCTGTCTGTGTCTCTGTCTCTCTCTCAAACTTACATTAGGATTGACTAAGTTGAATATGATAATCAAGTTTGTAGAGATGCTCCAGTCTCAGTTCTCAGTTCTGGTTTTATTTCTATCCCCTAGACTAACCTAAAGTCTTTTCTCTTAGCTATTTTAGACATTGAGAATGCAAGACTTTTCCTATCTCCTCCTCCTCCTCCTTTTTTCTTCTTCTTTTCCTCAGGACAATCCCCAGGTTCAGACTCCACTGTGGCACAGTTAGGCCTGAAGTCAGGAAGACCTAATTCAGCTCTGGCCTAAAACACTTAATAGCTGTGCGACCCTGGGCAAGTCACTTAATCTCTGCCTGCCTCAATTTTCTCAACTGTAGAATGGGTACACAAGGTTGTTATAAGGATCAGATGAGATAATATTTGTAAAGGGCTTTAATACAATCCCTGGCATATAGAAGGCACTCAATAAATGTTTGTTCCCTTTCCTTGTCACCATGCTCCAAAATGTCCCCCTTGTTCCAATACCTGCTCTCCTCCCTCCCGCTCCCCCAGGCAAAATGTTCTGGTACTGCTTTGGTGCTGAGTACATGATTACTTCTTGCCAGTTTTCAAATCTTTTGTTGTAATGGATATTTCCTTTAGGTATATGGATAGAGGCAGGAACTAGGTCTGTTATTTTCTTAGTAAAGGGAACTCCCTGGAGAGTTAGTTAGTCAATCAGCATTTATCGAGCACCTACTACATTCCAGACACTGTGGTGAGCTCTAGGAATACAAAGAAAGGAAAAGACAGTCCTTGCTCTCAAGGAGCTCACAGTTTAATGGGGGAGACAAGATGCAACTATGTACAGACAACTGTACACAAATAAGATATATATGTGTGTGTATATGTATATGTGTGTGTATATGTGTGTATATATATCTATATCTATCTATCTATCTATCTATCTATCTATCTATCTATCTATCTATCTATCTATCTATCCATCTATCATATATGATGACCTGGAGATAAATGACAGAGGGGAGGCATTAAGATGAAGGAGGAATCTGGGGAGAAACTCCCTTTACCATTGTAGTTCGGTACCTTATAATCTTAGAGCGTTGTCTCCAAGAAGGTGTCCTAGAAATTGCCTGGCATTGCATGGTCAGGATGGCTCAGAAGAGAGACTTGAACCCTAGTCACCCTAGAGCTATTTCTCTATCCACTTATTATCTATTATCTCTCTATGCCTTTCTCTCAACCATCTGCTTGGAATTAAGTCATGCCACTGTATATTCGATTTATCACCTGGATTCATTCTGTTTCTAAAAGGGGTGATGTCTGCTGGTGGGACCCATGCACCTTGGCTTCTCAAGGTCTCCTGGTCACACCAGCTGCCCCAAGCAAGTATTAACCTAACTAAAGTATAGCTCAGGCTCCTGTTTCTCCTTTTCGATCCTGTTCCCCAACATCAGGTCCCTAGCCCACATGGGTCACCTGCAGGTCTTAAGACCACAGTTTTGAGGCTGGAAGGGACCTCCAATGCCAACCCTTCATTTTACAGATAACGAAACTCGGGTCCAGGGAAATGAAGTGACATGTCTGAAGTCATATAAGCAGTAAGTGTCAGAGACACGGTTTGAAACTAGGTCCTTCTGACTCTGGAGCCAGCTGTTAACAGTTAGTCAAAGGTCAGTGATCAATGGGAATGGCCATGCACTACTCTGCAGTAGGGAGGGACTCATTGCTGGAGTTAGCAGTAGAGAGAATCAAAGGGCAGGAAATTAAGGGTCTAAACTGTGACATCAGGGAGAATTGGGTTGTGATAGAAAGAGTGAAGAGTGAAAGAGGCGAGACTAGGCCAAGCTGTTGAGTGAATGTGGATAAAAATTAGGGATAAACATTGACATGAGCAGAGAGGTCAAGAGCACAAGGCGAGCGAGTTGGCGGCAAACTCTCCCTGGATGACAGATTCTGCTTCATCCAGGGTGCAAAATGATGATGAAATGTTTTCTTTGTGGTGGAGCCACAGATGCCATCCATGATCCCACCTCAGTCACTTTGGGCAGGCTGGGCCAAAGTCTTCTTCATCTATAAAATGACTGGACAACTCTGAAGTCCTTTCTAGCTCTATCCCAACGATGGTAGGATTCATTCTATTTCTTGAAAGGGGGATGTCAGCTGGTGAGACACATACATCATGAAACATCAGGTTTCTTGGTCTCCCTAGCTGCCCAAAGCAACTATCAACATAACTAGAACCCACATTTACATAATCATCAGGTTGCTTTTTTTTTTTACCTATAATACAAAAAATAAGGGATAACACAATCCATGATGAATTGTAGATGGAATTGTTGCTTCACACAAATTGGTTGCACTTTACACAACACAAATTCCAGGGGTTGTGACCATCATGACAAATCCTTGAGCAGCTGGAGAATAGAAGTAGGAATCCCATGAGGCAAAATCTGACTCAGAGAGCTTCATTTTGCTAAGACTGGGACTGGACCCAGAGCATAGGCAGGTCTGAGACTGCACCTGTGAATGAGTTAGGGGGTTGCTTGGGGCTGGAGAGGGAGTGAGAAATTATGTTTAAAGGTGATTTTTAATAGCTTGGCAGAGAGACCCTGGGAGGGGGGTGGGGAGGGAGTAGTGGGGTGATGGTGGTAGGAAGAATTCCTTTGTATAGCTACCAGTTGGGGCCCTTCCTCAAGGTTTAAGCCGGGGGTGGGGAACCCAAGGCCTTGAGGCCATATGTGGGCACTTAAGGACCCAGAGAGCCACATGTGGGCCCTTGAAGACTCAGAGGGCCACATGTGGCCTTGAGGCTGCGGGTTCCCCAGCCCTGGTCTAAGCCTTCCCAGCTCTGACAAGGACCCAGGCTTTTCGAATCTCTGGGGCAGGTGACTCAGTTTCAAGCTGGTCCGTGATGCTCAGAGCATCCTTCTCTGGTACCTTTATTTTTTCTGAATAATTGTTTTCTCCAGCTTCCCTACTTCTCAGAGCTCCCCAGTATTATTCAATATCCCCAACCCCAGAGTCCCTAGAGTTCCCCCCCCTCCTCATCCAAATGCTAATCTCTGTCCCCACCACTGTTACTCACTGGAAGGAGGAAGAAAGATTTTGTCTTTGAAGCCAGGCCCTGGTCAGTCAGGAATAAGCTGAACAGGTGCTTCTGGGCCATCAAAGTCTTGAAGCAGTTAAACTTGCTTTCACCTTTGTTGCAGTTCCTTTAAAAGAAATAGAGAGATCTTCAAAAGGTGGAAGGGGTGGCAGGCCAGAAACGTAAAGTGTGTGCAATCACTCAGATACAAGTGGCACCACTAAAAATTGCCTTCATATATCAGCTTATGGTTTACACACTCTGGCAGAAAGGACACTAAAAGGTCAGCAGAAAAAAAATTTATATGTCAGGCCTGGAGCTGCGACTCCAAAGGTGGTAGGAAGACATGATCTGAGAAGGGTTCTAGAGGGACTGGCTAAGTGCTTGATGTGGCAGGATTTTTTCCCCTCTTTATTTTATTTTTAAGGAAGTTGCTTGCAAACGTCAGCAGAGAAGCCAAGGTATAGACTCACAGTAACCTCTTGCTGTGACCCCCAGTGACAAGACAGATAGTTCCATTCATCTATGGGTGAACAGCAGAGACTTCCTGTAATTTTTTTTTTTTTTTTGGAATCCAGGATGTATTTTTTTTTTTTTTTTTTTGCAGAGAGAGATGTAGCACTTGTGAATGCCCTGATCAGTCATGTGCCCATGATGAAGTGGGGAGGGGGAAGGAAGGGGTAGAGAGGAGAGAGAGGAGGGAGAGAAAAGGAAAAGCCAAGTTATACGCTGGGGGTCTGTGAGATGCCAAATCCTATCCAGCAAAACATCTCCAACCAAATGCTAATGGAGAATGTGACTTCCAACCAGAACGTTCAACAAATACACCTTAAATTAATAATGCTGCCTTTTAATAACAATTGCTTTGCAAGAATGGCTGGTGTGTTACTCCTTCCTCTCTCCTCCTCTGTGCCACCCCCCCACTCCCCCAATCCTTCCCAAGGAAAGAAGTGGGTCTCGGTGGAGTTTTGTTTAAGACTGACCCCCTACTTTATTAACCGTGTAACATTTTAAGGTTGTTTTTTCCTCTCTGTCTCCTCCAGCAAGTCTCTATTGATCACTGTTTACAGTTATAATCCCTTTCAAATTTATCATCCATGACTAACACCTCACATATTGATTAGTGTTGACGGATGTCCCTGTACAGTATACAGCCACAGTGATCTTGGCCAGTGAAATACAGTAGAGGCATATATAGGTATATGTGTGTGTGTGCACACACACACACTTATTTTCCATCTCCTTAATTAATTTGCTTTTTGCTTTTGGAATTTTCTGTCCTCTTTTTTGCTCTTAGAATGTATAAACTCTTTCCTAGAAATACTGATTTCAGTATGTAGTTGCTATGTTTATATTTAGTTGATTAAAAAATTTTTATACAATACTTTTTGGGAATGAAAAGGCAGTGTCTGCTTTGCTACTGGGTGGCTACTGGGGGGGCCAGACAGGCTCTGTAGGAGATCAGATTTATGAGGGATATCCACACGTCTTAACCTAAAGCCTCAAGTAACAAAGACGTAAGGGCTAGTTTTTTAGGGACAAATTAGATGTCACTTGTGACTAAGGACAAGGTGTCCGAAATATGGACTATAAATGGAGTCATTTGTCAACAGTGCATTTTTTTTTTTGCTTGCCTCCTGTAACCTCTTCTCTGCTTCTTACAGACACCGTATGCTCAGAAGCCCTGATCAGACTTGTATCAGGGTCACCTGGTACCTTTGGGGAATGGTCTTCTAGGCTATACCATATTCTTGGGCGTGGTTTTTAGGGGCTATCTTAGGGATGGTATCTCAAATGTTGCCTTATAATACGATGACCACTGGTGCGGCCTAGAGGAATGAGAATTATATTTGGGGTCAGGAAAGAATGAACAGATGCTAAACAGTTGTGTACATTTAGAGGAATCACGTAACTTTCCTGAGTCTCATATAGTCCAGAGGGCCAGTGATGAAGAATGTTTCCCACCTCCTGACAGGGAAGTGATAGACTAAATGATGCAAAATGAAACAATTTTGAGACGCAGGTAATATGGGAATTCAATTTGCTTACCTATGTATATTTGTCACAAAAATTTGGGGTTTTTTCTTTCTTTTTTTCTTCAGGGAGTGGTGAAAGTAAAAGAAAATAAATGTTTATTAATGGCAAAAATAAAATTTATTAAAAATAAAATGAGTTGAATAGAACCTTCCTTGTCTATTTCATGGGGTCTTTGTGAGGTGGTGAGTGTGGAACTTGGAAAATATTACAAAGTGCTATCCAAATAAAGGCCACTGTCGTCATTATTCTTGAACCTTGCTTTTTTTTTTTTCTTTAAAATTCCAACTTGCCTTGTTTTAGTGTAATACCTGGGAAGAGATCTCTACTAGATTATGAGTGTCTTACGGACAGGAATGGACTCTTTGTTATTTTTTATAAATCTTTCCTGTGTCTTATATATAACAGGTGGTTAATAAATGTTTGTTGGATAAATAAAAGACTTCAGAGATCATCAAGTAAATCCCATCATTTGAGATATGAAGAAATAGACTCAGATAAGTTAAGTCAAATGGCCAAGCCTTTTAGAAAATTTTAGTGGCAGACCTCAAGCACTAATGCTATCATCCAGGAAACCAGAAAGGATGAGCTTAAAAAATCAAAATGAGAAAAAAGAAACAAATTTCTTTTGACCCACTAAATAATTCTAAAGGATAAGGTATGTGTGTGTGTGTATGTGTGTGGGGTGTTACATGGACCTCCTGCTGCCTTTTTTAATTTTAACTTTGCCCCCAGATTTCAGCAGACCCACACAGACTATGGCAACATCACCTTCTGAAGCCTTTCATGTGCCAGATGCCATTTGGGTTATTTTTCTGTTTTCTTTCTGTCAACAGTTGGGACAGGCAATCTTTGCTTTCCAAAGGATCTATTTCCGTAAGTTTCACAGCCCATTTGCAGTCATGTTTTTGGTTCTGTGAATGACTTCAAATTAAGTTTCTCATCTAGGTTTTTAGTACACCTGAATACAACTCAGTTATTTGATGACATAGTTGTTAATCCTCAATAAAAAGATTTTTTAATAATCAGTTGGCATTTATTTAATATACTACCTCATCCTATTAAATCTATCTCTTTAGATTTAATAGGACAGTTTATGGTGTCAGCAGCGTAATAGGGATGCTACTGGGATGGTTGAGAAAGCATTTTCATTATAAACTCTTTATTTCAGGCATTTCTAATTTTCTGAAGCAGCATATTTGTTTGAATGTATAATTACTTTATGTTTTCTCCTCTCCATATTTTATATATATATATATATACATATATACATATATATGTATATATATATATATATATAGAGAGAGAGAGAGAGAGAGAGAGAGAAAGAGAGAGAGAGAGAGAAGAGAAGAGCAAGAGGGAAAAGGCGAGGGAGAGAGAAAAGAGAAGAGAGAAGAGGACAGGAGAGGAGAGGGTAAGGAAAAGGAAGAGGGGAGGAAGGAGGGAGAAGAAGAAGAAGAAGAAGAAGAAGAAGAAGAAGAAGAAGAAGAAGAAGAAGAAGAAGAAGAAGAAGAAGGAAGAGGAGGAGGAGGGGGAGGAGGAGGAGGAGGAGGAGAGGAAAAGAGACAAGAGAAAGAGGGAGCGGAGGAGAGGGAGAGGTAGAGAGACAAAGACAGACAGGAGGAAGAAAGTGGGGAGAGTGGGGGAAGGGGGGGAGAGAGAGAGAGAGAGAGAGAGAGAGAGAGAGAGAGATGAACTCAAAACAGACACGCCCACCCCCCCAGGGTTTAGAGTTGGGAGGACCTTGGGTGAGTCTCTTAATCCCTTTCTAAATCTGGAAATCACAACTAGATTACTGATTTGCATTTCTGGAAGCTTCTTCTTATCAGGAGTTCCCTACATGAATATATCATAGGTATAGACCTGTTTTATTTGTACATACATAGGCACACAGTGTATTTATATATATATATATATACAAATATGCTTGTACATGCATGTTTATATATTCATACTGGTTTATACATATTTATACCCATACATATGTGTAGACAAGACACACCTGTGTATGCATCTGTGTAGATGTATGTGTACATGCATACACACAATATACATAGACACACAAACACATACATGCACGCATACGTTAGACTTGTGATTTCATCATTGTAAGCAATGACATCCTCTGCCACAGCATACCAGCACCTATTCTGTAATTTATAGTCATAGTCTTTGAGAGCCGTGGGGGACAGAGAGGTTGAATGGTTTGCCTGGGCTTATTTAGCAGTGTATGTCAGAGGCGAGACTTGAACCCAGCTCTGTATTGACTATGATTAGATTTGTACCCTCATTGGAGTGGGGAACTCCCAGTGAGGAAATCCCTCCACCAATAGAGATGAGCACCTGCCCTGAAGTATATAGTCTTATAGAATATTAAGTGGCTGATGTACTGAAATTATGGACATGGAACCTGAAGCCAAATTTTCCTAACCCTGAAGCTCACCCTGCTTCCATTACTGTATGTTGTTACTCAGTTGCTTGAATATGTATGAATGTATGTGCATATGCAGATCTGTACATGCAGATATCTACATGTATGTGTACGTATGTACATATACCTACATATGTGTGTGTTTGCATGTGCTTCATACTTCTCGAAACCTTGGGAAAAAGGGGTGTGATTGAGAGCTATGTGCAGATTCTGAGAAGTTCAAATGCCCCTGGAGTGTCAGCAAGATACATTTCTTTAATAATAGCTAAAATTTACATAGTTTAAGGATCACAAAACACTTCGTAAATATGAACTCATTTTATCTTATAAATAAAAATTAGTAAACATGCTGTTAATATTAGTTAACATATTCCATATAATAATATCCTTATATTTACACAATGGCCTAAAAAAAGCTTTCACATTTAGAATTGCATTCATCATGTGATCTCTGAGTTAAAAGGGATCAATATTATTCCCATTTTACAGATGGGAAGAAACTGAAACATATAGAAGTCAGGACCCCAAAATTCAATACTGAGTCAGGACTAGAACTCAGATATCCTGACTCCTCTTCTGATATTTTGCCTATAACATGACAGATCAGTGAGGTTATTTCTTGGAAGTAAGAAGCTTTGAGAAGGTCATGGAGTTATTCACAGGCAAGAAGTGTTTCAATCATTATGAGGTTCTCTAGTGGCTTCATGGAATTTATGCCCTCCCCCAATTTACTACTGATCATCCTGCATTTGGTATCAGATTTTGGTGAGATATCTGGTTTCTTGAGGGAGGGACTGATTAGATTTTCACACTCCTAGGTGGGAAAAGGAACTAGTTGGAAAACATCAGAAAGCCTTTAGGCTGTGGGTATAAAAGGACTAAGGTATCTAATTACCCAAAGGGAGAGATTGAGTGCCTACTTCCCCTCTTTCTCTTGAACGTCTATCAACCAACTGGTCATCTCATGGTACGACTCTTCAAGTCCATTGAAAATGGGACCATGACAATTACACTAAAGAACTAGTAGATTTCTCATTTTTTCAAAATAGGTTTTATTAATGCCTTTTGTCCTTATGTAACAGATATTTCCCATCTCCTTTTGGAATGAACCCTCTCTTGTGACTCCCCTTCCCCAAACCTCCTCTAAATACCCCCCTCATCAATAAATCCCAAACAACTATGTGAAAAAGTCTGAAAACCTTCTCTAAAAATGTTTGTGTTCAGACAATCCCCAACCTCTCTGAGATAAGGGAAGGGGTAGCTTTCATTATCATTTCTTTGGGATCTTCATTGGTTTTTATATTACTCAGAATTCAACTTCCTTTTAGTTATCTTTTCATTTACAATGTTATAGTCAATGTTTTTATTGTTTCCTGGATCTGGTTTTAAACATATATATGTATGTGTGTGTGTGTGTGTGTGTGTGTATGAATGTATACGTGTGTGTGTGTGTTTTAGTTCATGCATATCTTTAGGCCAGGCAAATCAGTCTCCCTGAAACAGCAGGGCACCCTAAAGGAGAGATAGAAAGCACTAAACAGCAGGCAAGTCAAGCTACCACCTTGGCCTCCATCTCCACTCAGACACTGATGGAGACAGCCTAGGACCCTGAACCCAAAAGCCTTGGGAAGAGCAGGGTCCCCCAAACCACCACCAGAACCTGCTTCCAGTTCAGCCGCTAAAGCCATTGTTGAAGGAAAAATCATTGTAGAGAAGAGGCCTCACCTTCCTCATCACCACCAGCAACAACCGCTAACCGGCTTCCACCAATAGGCACATAGGCATAAGAAACCACCCTTTGGACCAAAGGTCCTGCTTTCAGCATTGCTTTCATAGTCATCATCCACTGAGGCAGCTCCTGTGGAGAAGGGGGCCAGCCAACTGCCACCAAATGTCAGCTAGGCTGATAAGCAAGCCTAGCTGAGTCAACTGGGCACCCTGAGGGAGAAAAAAGAGAAAGCAGGTGCTAGACAACTCAAACCATCTCCCCTCACATCCTGATGGAGGTGGTCCAGGACCCTGAGCCCAAGAGACCTAGGAATAGCAATGCTTTGAGCCTAGTGTCCATAGCCATCATCCCGGGGAACAATCCTTGATGAGATGTAGCCAGGCAATTGGTCCTGCAAGTGCTGTAGCTACATTGCTGGAAGACACCACAAAGAAAGTTCTTATAACCACAGTCCTTGGTATCCTCAAATTGAAAAGTGATGCAGATTTTTTAAGAATGTAAATTTATTATTTATTTCTAACATTTTTTTTTAATTTTGAGTTCTGAATTCTCTCCATCTCTCCCTGCAGTCTCTCTCTCATTTATTGAGAAAGCAAGCAATGTAATATCAATTGTACATGCAAAATAATGTGAAACATATTTTTACATTAGCCGCATTGGGGAAAAAAGCAAGAAAAATAAAGTAAAAAATTATACTTCAATCGGCATTTGAAGTTCATCAGTTCTCTCTCTGGAGGTGGATAGCTTTTGTGTTGTTTTTTTTTTTTATCATGAGTCGTTCAGAATTATCTTGAATCATTGTCTTGATCAGAGTAAAGTCTTTCACAGTTGATTATCCTTACAATGTTGCTGTTATGGTGTACAATGTTTTCCAGGTTCTGCTCACTTCACTTTGCATCAGTTGATATGTCTTCCCAGGTGTTTCTGAAATCACACTGTTCTTTTTCTTTTCTTCTTCTTCTTCTTCTTCTTTTTTTTTATCTCTTTGGGATACAGACCTAACAGTGATATTGTTGGGTCAAAGGGTATGCACAATTTTAAAGCTTTAGGCATAGTTCTAAATTGTTTTTCAGAATGGTTGGACCAGTTCACAACTCCATCACAGTGCAGTAAACTGATGTAATTTTATCAGTAGAGATAATATTAAAGAAGAGGCATTAATATAAGCTTTGCCTATGCACCCTAGGAACATGGGCCCTTTTCATCTGATTGGCTGCTGAAACTTTCCATGAGCACTGTCTCCCTCATTGGAATGTGATCTCTTTGAGAACAGGGCTCTCTTGCTTTTCCCATCTCTGGCTAAAATTGTTTAAGCTGCTAAAGGCTCAAGAGTTTGTGAAGTGAGATCAATTTGTGTGCCTCCTCTGCCACTCTTCATGTGACCTTGGGCAAGTCATAAAAATTCTCTGAGAAAGCTAGGTGGTCCAGTGGATAGAATAGTGGGCACAGAGGCAGAAAGACCTTTTTAGGAAAATAAGGCAGTAGTTAGGTAACGAGTAAATAATGACCTGTATGGGCAGCTAGGTGGCACAGTGGATAGAGTGCTGGCCTGGAGTCAGGAAGACCTGAGTTCAAATACAGCCTCAAACAATTATTAGCTGAGTGTGTGACCCTGGGCAAATCACTTAACCATGTTTGCCTCAGTTTCCTCATCTGTGAAATGAGCTGGAGAAGGAAATGGCAAACCACTCCAATGTCTTTGCCAAGAAAACCCCAAATGGGGTTATAGAGATCCCATAGGACATGACCAAAACAACAACAATAACGGCCCGTACTGGGATGCCGGTAATAGGAATAGAGAGGAAGAAATGGTTTCAAAAGATCTTTTGACTTAGGAGTTGGTAGTTAAACGGATATGGGAGAGATGAATCAAAAATAATGTCTAGGTTTTGGGTATAGGAGATTATGTGAATAACTGTGCCACAAATGCAAATAGTGAAGAGGGAAGGAAGAACAGGTGGAAAACAGGTAGAAAAAAACAGCAAGAATGTTACTTTTTCTACTTAAATATATTTAAAATAATTTTATATGAAATACTGCATTTGGGAATATGTTCCCTTAGCATAACCAGTGATACATCCAAATGTGGATATCCCATAGATAGTCATAAATGTAGTATTGGAGCTGAGGCGAGCCATCAGGACTGAAGACAAAGATTTAGGAGTCACCAGCTTAGAGGTGATGTCATGGTGAGGAATGAGTTTCTCAAGGGAGAGAACATAGAGGGAAATGAGAAGGCCAAGGTCAGGGTCCTGGGAATCATCCATGTTGACGGGCTGGGAAGAGGATGAAAAATCAGCTAAGGAGATAGAAGAGGAGTCAGAAGCATAGGTAGAGAACTATGAAAGTAAGGTATCTCTGAAGACTAGAGAGGAAAGAGTGACCAGTAAGAAGGGGTCAAACAGTGTTAAATACAGTGGGAATGTTAAGGAAGAGTTCTAAAAAAAGGTTATTGAGTTAAAAAAAACACAAACCAATAATATACTTTATTGATGGTTTCTGTTTGCAGAAAAATAGTGTAATTTCATGAATAGAAAGCTGATCTCAAAGCCAGGAAGACCTAGATTAAAGTCTTGCTTTTATCTACGCTGCTTGTATGGCCCTGGGCAAATCACTTCTCAGTACTCTGGGTTAGCAGAGCCAAACATATGGCCTACCTGGGGCCCAACACACCCCCAAGTACTGCTTGAACCAGATTAAAATGTAGTTGGGAAATAGTTAACAAAATAAATTAAAAAAATACAATAAAGAATAAAGAATATTATGTTTTAAAACAAAGTCAACATGAGACCTACAGGGATCCTTAAGTGGAGATTAATGGTCCCTGTTTCTATTTGAGTTTACACCATGGCTTTAGGTAACTTTCTAAGACTATAAGTTGCAGATAAAGTGCCAACTTGCATCGGTCAAGGGATTTTTCTCATCACACTCATTTCCCGATAAAACTTCCCTCCATGAAGGAGGACTCCATGAGTCCTTCCTCGTAAGAAGGAAAAGTAGCGAAGCAAAAGCAATCCACTCAGTGACTGTCTGACAATTTACGCAACATTTTGTACCCATACCACCCTCCCCACCCCGCCACAAAGGAAGTTCATTTCCTCATATCTTAGTCAGAGACAAAAAGGATCAGTGAAATTACTAATATATTTTTAATTAATAATCATATTTTATTTTATTTTCAGTTCTGAATTTTCTCCCTCCTACTTCTCCCTCACCCAACTGAGAAAGCATGAAAACCAAAACTCATTATGAATAGGTATTTCAGTTGTGTCTGACTCTTTGTGACTCCCGTTTGAGGTTTTCTTGGCAAAGGTAGAAGAGTGGTTTGTAATTTCCTTCTCTAGCTCATTTTACAGATGAGGAAACTGAGGCAAACCGGGTTAAATGACTTGCCCAGGGTCACATAGCTAGCAAATGGCTGAGGCCAGATTTGAACTCAGGATGATGAATCTTTCTGACTTTGATACTGTGCCACCGAGCAAAATAAATTTCCACATTAGCCGTATCTCCCCCACCAAAGATGCTTCAATCTGTACTCTTCATGTATTACTTCTCTATCTGGAGATGGGTACTATGCTTAATCCTGAATCCTCTGGAACTGTACTTGATTCCAGCATCGAAATTATTCAGCTTCGAACTCTTAATGTTCTTTTCATTTACATTATTATAGTAGTCAATATTGTTTTCCAGGTTTACTCTGAGTATTTTCATACACATCTTCCCATGTTTCTCTGAATTCCTCATATAAGCCACTTCTTATGGCGCAGTAACATTACCATTCATATACTACATTCTATGACTTCTATATACTACAATTTGTTCAGCCATTTCCCAATTGCTGGGCACATACTTTGTTTCTAGGTGTTTTTTTTACCGCCCCCCCCCAAATGCTTGCTGTGAATATAATTAGATTTTTTTTTGTCTTTGTGTTAAGCCTCTTTGGGGAGAGGGGAATGGTGGTCTCTATACCCAGGAGTGAGATCTCTGGGTAAAAGACTATGAACAGGTTAGGTTACTTTTCTCACATAATGAAAATTGTTTACCAGAATGCTTGAGCCAATTCACAGTTCCACCCACAGTGTGTTAGTGTGCCTGTCTTCCTGAAGTCTCAACAAGTGTCTATTTCTGTTTTTTGTCATCCTTGCTAATTTGCTAGTATAAGGTGAAATTTCAGGGTTTTTTAAACTTGTATTTCTTCTCTTATGACTTAGAGCAATCTTTCATATGCTTAATGCTAGTCTGAAATTATTATTATTATTATCATTACAATTGCTGATATTTTTGAAGGTCGTTGGACTTAATGATTAGGGGGATCATTAAGTAAGAGTATGCTTTCAGTAGAGTGGGAGAGTAGGGAGTCATTGAAAAAAACTGAGAAAAATGTATCTATTTAGGATGTGGAAGTGTCAAAGATTTTTTTCAAGAAATTTAAGACTGAAGAGGACAAGATGGAGTTTAGGGGACCAAATGAAGGCACTTTTTTTAGGAATAGGGAGATACAAGTGTGTTTACCATGAGTGATGGGACAGTTAGTGTAGTGGAAAAGAGGTAGCTTAAAATGATAGATAATGTTGGACTTGGAGACAGAAAGACTTCAATTCAAATTCCGCCTGAGGCACTTGCTAGCTATGTCCTCTGGACAAGTCACTAAACCTCTCTCAGCTTCATTATTGTCATCACAAAGTAGAGATAATGATCTCAATTAACTCACGGGGTTGTTGGGAAGATCAAGTGAAATTATACACACATATATGCCTAATATTACATATGTTCGAAATATGTTTTTATTGATGTCTTCTGTTTTTTACATCATCATCGTTATCCCCAATAGCCCTCCCTCTCAATCAACCAATCAACATTTATTAAGTGCCTGTTATGTACCAATATTGGGGGTGCGAAAAGAGGCAAAAAGCCCCTTTCCTCAAAGAGCTCATAATATAGTGAATGTACACATGTCTATGTGAGTATGTGAGTGTATATCTTTACACACATCTATATATCTATCTATATATATCTATACATGTATGTATGTATGTATGTATTTATGTATGTATCTAATCCATCCAGCTAGATGGCACAATGGATACAGTGTCAGGCCCGGAGTTAGGAAGACTCATTTTCATGAGTTCAAGTCAAGCCCCAGCCACTTTCTAGCTGTGTGGCCCTAGGCAAGTCACTTAACTCTGCTTGCCTCAGTTTCCTCATCTGTAAAATGAGCTGGAGAAGGAAATGGCAAACCACTCCAATATCTTTGTACCAAAACCCCAAATGGGGTCACAAAGAGTCAGATATGACTGAATTAACTGAACAACACGTGTTGAATTAACATGAACAACATATCTATATCATCTCTATCTATATGAAGCACTTTGTGATCCTGTAGAAATTACATGATACTTATTACGCTTACAGGATCATTATTATTATTAATACTACCATTCTTGTTCTTGTTGTTACTGTTGAGGGTGATAGCTTTTGGATAGCAATGTGCAGTGAGGTTTTTGAAGGAATGGGATTAATGATGCAGGTAGAAGGATCAGTATTCCATGATCAGAGAGAAGGAAGGGAGAGTCCATGTTGAAGTCCATAAGTTTTGAGGATCAGAGGAAGGAAGTTAAGAAAGCATCCCTCTTTCCTCCTTAAGAAGATTTAGGCCTTATTGATACAAGGAATGATGCAGAGAATCAAGATGGCAGTGGGAGGATAGTCGGGTAACATCAACGGACTAGGTGAGGACGTCCAATTTTGGTGCTGGAGGTGGGCAAACAGACTTATGAAGGTTGACGTTTGAGAGGAAGAAGCACCCACACAGGAGAAGAGATGCAGCCGGAAGCACAGTGTGTGTGTGTGGGGATGTGTTTGTGTGCAAGAGACAGAAAATGGTGATGTTCTCTGCTCTGCCACCAGTGTGTTGATATTGTTAGAGTGTGGCAACAGCAAGGGAACACAGCGATCGGTTTCCTGTTAGAGATGGCATGGGGGATGAGTTTTTCTTCCAAGTTAGATGGCTGCCTGGAATCCTGCTTCCCTGCTGTCTGTATCCAAAGAGGGTCTAGAGTGGTCCTCCTGAAAGTATGCCCAGGGCACAATTCTGCAATATCGTGATAAATCTCAAAACATTTATTTTTTTTTAAAAAAAGTCGTTTAGCTTAGCTATTAGCCTGAAAGCCAAATTCATCCTGTTCTCAGTTCACTTGTGAAAATGAATTACAGTCTAAGCATCCATCCGGCAATTTCTTTGCCACCTCGTCTGTTGGCCCAGATTCTCTCTTAGAGGACTTGGGAAAGGTACTTTATGATTCCAGCATGTCAAACACACATCCATGTGTTAGGAAGACACGTCGCATATGGCAATTAGAAAAAGCAGATTAAGTTATTAGGAATAACACATTTTGAATGCATTCTTTCTGAAATATTTTTCAAGCAATACTAGGGAGCAGAAAGTCTTGATGAGGTGCCACCTATTTTTAGATCAGCTCCCTGTCACTTCCTGCCTTCTCTCTCTGACTTTACCACCTCATTCCATTGGTGTAGGGCACAGGGTTACATGAAGGAATTTTACACCCGTGAAGGCCAGAAAGAGCTCTGAAGCACAAAAAACGTAAGTATCCAGGGAAGGATTGGGAGGGGTATTTTCAACTGGATCCTGGTCATTGACCAATGGGTTATTGCTTTCAGTTTGCCCCAAATGATTACTAGTAAGGTGAAACCATTCAAGTCAGGTCTTTGAGGGGAAAAATACATTTTGGGGTTCTGGGGGAAAAGGGATGGCTTGATGTCTAACTGCAGTAGAAATGGCTATCAAACTCATCTTTCTGGGTTTGGTTGCTTTTCTTTCTGATTTTCCTTTTGGCGTATTGGGGAAATTGGTAAGGGGATTTCAGATCATTCCTCTAAGGACTGATTAAAGTAGAAGGAGGCAACTATCTTGGAGAAGAGAAAGTTTCCTCTAGAGGCAGTGGGTTCTTTCACACTGGAGATTATCAAGCAAAGGTTAGTTGGTTATTTGCCTGACCTACCAGAGGAAGGATTCTTTTTCAGGTAAGATTGGACTAGATGGCCTCTGAGGTTCCTTTCAACCCTTGAGATTATGTGGAGACAGGCAGGACATGATTGCCATCTTCAAATACATAAGTGAAGGGTTGTCATATAGAAAAAGGATTACATTTATTTTGCTTGGCTCTGAAGGATGGAATTAGGACCAATGGTTGACAGTTATAGGGAGTAAGATTTTGGATCATTGTAAAGTAAAAAAAAATCCACAAAACTTCCTTATAAATTAGAGTTGGCCAGAAGTGGAGTCGGTAGTCTTAAGAAGCAGTGAGAGGCCCATTACCATGAGTTTTGGGTGACTGTTTGTTAGAGATGTAGGATAGGGGTTTCCTTTTTTAAGTACTGACCTGGACTGTATGATGTCTTCCATCCCTTCCAACTTGGAGATTCTGTGTTGCAGGTTGAAGTGGCCTGAGTGATCAGTCCATGTGCTGTTTGATCTTGTTACCTTTTGCTTTGAGAATCTCCCCTGTAACCTCAAAGTGAGCAGATTGGTTTGCACTTGAATGAATAAATGAAACTCAGGCATGCTAGCACAAAGGACCTGATGGAGAAAAGAGGGAACCTGCCAACAATGCTTTTTTTTAAAGGATGGCCTTACCCATCTCACCTAGTCTGCAATTTCAGGGGTTATTCACAGGTCTGATTCCATTTCTCATCAGCATGGGAGCTTTGACCTACTCTGTTTACAGCTTGGTCTGATTCACCTGAACTTAGGCAACCTGTTCTCAAAGGATTGTGATGTTCACAATGACCTTAGTGAGGACCCTTGTTAGGCATATATATATGTATATGTCTATAGCATCTTAGAACTCTTGATTCAAGAGATCTGCCAGCCTCAGTCTCCTGATGGCACCATGCTTGGCTCAGCAACTCTATTAAAAATGTCCCCTATGAGTAGGGGGAAAATTAATATGCACATGTATAATACACATGTATAGTGCACACATATATCATATGTATACTATATATACATGTGTACATATGCATATACAGTATATGTTTATATATTTATGCATCACACTGAACTCACATTATGTTACTGTCTCGGATCTCGAAGTTCTAGTTTAGGAGGGTCCTACTGCTTAGGAATGTTTACTTTGGCATTGCTTCAGTTGGATCGCCAATTCAAGGAGAATCTTTTAAATTTGCCAGACCCTTGTTGGATCAGAAGCCAGGGTCACCAAAGTTCAGCCATGATGGAGATGTTATAGTTGAATAAATCAAAGGCAGACACTGGGGGAGATTGAGCCAGTAACAGACATAAAGAAACCAGAGGCAGTTTTGCATAGTGGAAAAACACTGGACAAGGAATTGGGAGATGTGGGATCTAATAACTATATACCTTAGCTCTACAAGCCTCAGTTTCCTCATCTGTAAAACAGATAGCTTGGTCTAAATGCTCTTTAAGGACTCTTCAAGCTCCACAATTCCATGAATTGAATTGTCTATGGATTGAAGAAATGATGTCATTACAATTGGATTTTCCCAGTATGCATTGAACAGGAACTCAAGGGAGTTTCACCTATGATGATTAGAGTGGAGTGACACCCACTCTAATGAGAAGGAAATATAGCAAGGGGAGATTAATCTCCTTGCTCTGAGACCTCTGGTATAGTGTTATCTTATCTAGTGCCATGCTTCCTGTTCTTTGGGGTGGTTAAGACAGAGCATCAAAAATTAAGAACCATAGTAAGACTTAGGAGGAGAAGAGAAAGAGAGCTTCATTGGGGGAAAGAAAGTCCTAATCACTACAGTCTTTATCTTAAGGACCCAGGACACAGATAATTAGTTTCTTATTTTCCAGCTCTAATAATTTTTAAACCACAGATGCGAAATGGATTAAGGGAAAAAAATGGATGAGAGAATCTCATTGATATAAATCTAAGCCTTTCCCCAACTTGCATTTAACTTTTCTTGCTGTCCTGAAAAGTCTCAGGAAATGATGTCCTTTGTTTCTTTATCTATTTAGGGTCTGGACTGCACCTGAAACAGTAAGACTCACTTTGAATGACCACTTATTTATACGATAGAACTTGTCTTTGGCTGTTCCCAGACCTCCCTCCTTTGTCTTCTTCCCTCCTTTTCTTTCCTTTCTTCCCTTCCTCCCTTTTCTCCTTCCCTCATTTCCAGGTATCTGTTGTGCCAAGCATTGTGGGGAATAGAAAAACAAAAACAAAAGAAAAAATGATAAGACACACCGTTCCTGGTTCATAGAGTGTTTACAACCTAGCCCAGAAGATAAGACCTGTATACAAATAATGATAATAAAAAGAAAATTTAATACAGATGTTAAATATCATTACAATTTAGGATAGAGAGTGATCATTTCCGTCCAAACTGATGAGGAAAAAAAAACACTGGGGATCTGAACCTCTTAATTGCTGACCTCCTGGTGGCACTCATAAGAAGCCTCCCTCAAGTTCCTTCTTCTCCCTCCAGTATGTAATCACCAGTAGCACCACTCCTTTGTTCCCACAGACTAGGTATCATCTATCATTTTGAAAGACTGGATCCTCTCAAGGTGTGAGTTGCAACTCCAGTGGCAATCTCTTCCACAGATAATTATGGAATCCCATGGGGAAGGCACCTTAGAGAAAATAAAGCCAATCCCCTCACTTTACGGATGAAGAAACGGAAATTTAGAAGGTGCAGTGATTTTCTCTAAGTTCCGTGGCTAATAACTGGCAAGGTCAGGACTAGAACGCAAATTATCTTGGATGATTCAGAGTACATTAAGAGTATATCTTGGAGTGCTGGCTACTCTTCAGATCCCGAATAGGCAGAGGTACAAAGAACAATAACTTACCTCAAAACTCTTGACTTCTAGCCCAGAGACTGTCCATTACTCTGTGCTGTCTATGGAAAAGGCCAGACCAGGCTGCCATACCAGTACTTTGAGTCACCTATAAAATACCTCCTGGGCTCACTTAGAGAGCTCCACATCTTGCCTCTCCTCTACTCTCCTGTCGCTCCTCCCCCAACCTCTACCTAAGATTTCCACATTGATGAAGATACCCGAGGTCACATGACCCTGGGAGACCATTCTGGTCCCAGGAGTCCCTCATTATTAAATTTAATAAATATTTATTAAATATGAACTATGTGCAAAGGCACTGTATTAGGCACAGAGGATACAAAGTTGAAAAAAAAAGGAAGCAATAGTTTCTGCCCTCCAGGGATTCTAATCTACAGGGACAGTTGTAACCTGTACATAGAAAAGGAATCCGTGCTCGGCCATGAACTGGTTCAGAAACAGCTGGTGGCTGAGTGTGTTGCTGATCTCACTCAGCCATAGTATCCTTGGGTCATCCTTGGCAATGTGCTTTTAAGTCCCTGGAAGCAGCACTGAAGTTGGCTAAAAATACTCGATAGACTATACCGTCCTAGATCCTGATGGGAGTTTAGCACAGTTGATCTCTCCCTGTCTTTGCAATTCCTTTGGGTGTTTATCCCTGTGCGACTGCAGTAGAAGCCTATGTTGATAAAGCAGCTATAGGTAGCTCTATGAATTAGAGTCAAGAAGATCTGAGATCAAATCCAGCCTCAGACACTTACTGGGTCACTGCATGACCCTGGGCAAGTCATTTAACCTCTGTTTGCCCCAGTTTCATCAAAAGTATGATGGGGATGATAGTAACATCTTCCTCTCAGGGTTTCTGTGAAGATCAAATGAGATAATGTTTATAAAGCACAGTGTCTGGCATGTCACAGGCACAGAACAAGTCCTTCCCTCCTTCATTTCTTCCCTTCTTCCTTCCTTCCTTCCTTCCTTCCTTCCTTCCTTCCTTCCTTCCTTCCTTCCTTCCTTCCTTCCTTCCTTCCTTCCTTCCTTCCTTCCCTCCTTCTTTCCTGGGGCTGGCTATACTGCTGCTGAGGTTCCTGTGAACTGCCTGAATGTCACTTGGCCCTTCCTACTTCTTTCCCTCTTTCCTTTTTAATTTGGAAGCTGCTTCTGCCATCTCAGATTCAGCATAGGGAGCAAAGAAGAAGTACTGGAAAGAGAAATCTGGCTGAGGGCAGTCATCCTTCAGGAGCTCAGACAGCTCTGACTCCCAGGATCCTCATGAATAAGAAACATGAATCCTCCTCTTACTACAAAGCTAACTTTTGTTACTCTGAACTCAAATCATAACCAAATAAATCAGCATCTGGCAGGTTTGATGTCCGATCGGGCTCTGATCGTGTGGTCTTTCACGTTCAAACATGACCCTGCCCCAGTAACATAAAGTGGGTTCTGGTTTTCTAGTTCTTAAAAAATTCCCTTTCTTCCCCACTAAGTCCTAGCAACTGACCAAGCAATGGAGATGCATTGAGATGAGTGGGAACAACAAACTCAAATTTGCCTGGGGCAATGTGCAGGTTTTTTCATTTATTCCCCTTAACTTCTTCCAATCCTCTAGTGTGTGTTTATAATGGATAGGGGGGCCAGATTTATCATGGTGATCACAAGGAGATGCTGTGGCTCCTGTCTTTTAAATTTTAATGAATAGACAGCATTGCTTTCTAAAATTTGGTAACTTCAGAGTACTATGTAGGCCTACAGCTCCTGGCTTCAGCCCTTCTTTTTTCCCAGGCCCGGTTATCAGGCAAACCTTGACATACTTTAATTCCCAAGGAGCATTGTTAGACTGGTACTATTATAAGGGATTAAATCTGAACTTCTCAGATTTTTTAAAAGACCATAAGATCAAAGATTTAGAGCTAAAAGGCACCTTATTTAGTCCAAACCCCTTGCTTGACAGATGAGGAAACTGAGATCCAGAAGGTTAAGTCACTTACCCAAGGTCATACAGAACTGGGGTTACAATCGAGGTTATTTGACCCCACTTCCTGCTCTCTCCCATTACCTCCTAACATAGTTTGCTGAGGTCAGACTGGCCTCTTCACTGTTACCCAAATTCTCTAGACTCATTTTCACATCCATGGGTTTTCTAGTTGTTTAATTCCTGCCAAGAATTCTGTTTTTATTTAAACAGTTATTTAATACCTACTATGTGTATGGTACTATGATTAAATGGCATTAAGGTACTGAGGCTGAATGGCCTTCCTGAATATGTCAAATCAGAGGCATTTTTAAGTGTACGTTTTGTGCCAGGTGCTGTGCTAAGTTCTGGGAATATAAATATAAGCAAAAAGAAAGACAGTTCTTCCCTTCAAGGAGCTTACATTCTAAGAAAGACTACATACAAAAGGAAGCTGCAGAGGGAAGAAGGTCAGAGGCAGAGAGATACATATGCAGGAGCAGGGTGGAGGAAGAATTCCAGAGAGTCAGGAGTGGAGCTCCAGGAGGGATGAAGGATAAACATGGTTGGCCTGGACACTTTCCTGAAAATGGAATTTCCATATCAGCTGACCATTCTGAGGAAGGAGCTGCAGGGGCAGAATGATTGCCCCTGGGGGAGAGGGCTGCTGGGGTGGAGCAATCTTCCAGGGTGATAAGGCTGCTGAGTTATGGCAGAGATAGAAGACCGGAGTCAGGAGCTTGACTATCTAAATCCTTTCCATATGTCGAGGTCAAGTTCTGTACTTCTGGGAGGACTCAAGGCCTGAAGCATCATGACAGCAATTGTTAGTTAACAGGAGGTAATGTGGTACGAAGGAAAGAAGGCTGGATCTGGCTGGAGTCAGAGGACCGTGGTGAAAAGCCAGGCTCTGCTCGTTACTGCTTGCATGATATTGGGCAAGCCAATTAACTTCTCAGCTTCTGTTTTCTCAGCTGTAAATTGGGTGGATTGGATGAGACCGCATCTAAGCATCTCTGCCATCTCTAAATCTATGATGCTATGGCGTTATGGTGGCTAAGCTGGATGACCTGAGTTCCAGTCCTGCCTCAGATATTTAGTAGCTAGGTGACCTTGGGTTAATCACGTAATCTTTCCTAGCCTCAGTTTCTTCATCTGTAAAATAGGGAGAACAATTGCATCTACTTTATAAAGTGGTTGTGAAGATCAAATGGAATCACAAAAGTAAATCAATTTGCAAATCTTAAAGGGCCATGCAAACATTAGCATGAGCTATCATCATCATGGTCGTCGTTGTCATCATCATCATCATCATCATCATCATCATTAAAACCAGGCTGGGAAGGGCAGCTAGGTGGCAGCGGTGGACAGAGCACTGGCCCTGGAGTCAGGAGGACCTGAGTTCAAATGTGACCTCACACACTTACTAGCTGTATGACCCTGGACAAGTCATTTTATCCTGATTGTTTACAAACAAACAAAAAACAGGTTGAAAAATTCAAACTCAGTTCTTAATATTTCCTTCATAAGATTTTATAACATGGATTTCCTCTAGGGCCCCTCTAGGTCAAGAAAGGAATTCAGAGTTGATGGGTTTTAAGAGGAGGAGGAGAACAGAGATTCTGATTCCTGTGCTGTGGCTGATGGGCCGTGCCTTCTGAGGCTCCTTCCAACCCTGAGATAAGATAATTTAGTCCCACCTCCTTCAAAAAAGTCTTTTGCGTGAATCTTTTTCTTCTGTGAATTCCAATGGCCCTTAGAATCTATGCCATTCATTTTGGGGTTTAGTCAGATATGCACATACGGTGTTGTTTCTCTGGCTCAGGTGTACGTATGTGCATAAGCACGTTCATGTGTGTGCTTGCTCGAGTTCTGGTGGGGAGGTGCGGGGGGGAGACAAGGATTCCAAGAGGCAGAGGAAAGGAGAGAGAATATTCCAAGCCTAGGGGATAGCCAGAGCAAAGACACAAAGAGAGGACGTGGTGTGTGTGCTACGTGTGAGGAATAACAAGGGGGAAAGAAAAGGAATACACATTTAGATAGCACCGACTGTATTCTATAAAAAGTGCTTTTTTTTTTTTTAAACCAACATTATTTCATTGATGCTGTGAGGTGGGTGCTACTATCCCCATTTTACAATCAGTGAAACTAAGGCAGAGGTTAAGCGACTTGCCCAGGATCACACAGTTAGTAAGTGTCTGAGGTCACATTTGAACTCAGGTCTTCCTGACTCCTGGTCTAGTGTTCAGTCCACTGAACCACCAGCTGACTCTCCTGCTAACAAGCAGGCTAGTATGACTGCATCCTAGAGTAAATCAGGAGTTCTTAACCTTATTTGTGTCACAGATCTTTTTTGTTGGTATGGTGACTGCCGTCTATGGACCCTTTCATAGAATAGTGTTTTTAATAGGATAAAATATATAGGATTACAATGGAAACCACTTATATGGAAATATAATACATATACCTACATAATATATGTATACAATAAAATGTACATATGTAATCTACATATGCATATACGTGTATATATATATGTATAGTGTGTGTGTGTGTATATATATATACATGTGGGTATGTGACATGGTCAGATATGAGTATGTTTCCAAATCTCCTTAATTAGTTGTCACATATTATGTTTCTTTGTCTGAATGTATAGGCATTTGCTACATCTAACCCTTTACTTTTTCATATCCATTAGAATATATCCCTTTCCAGCCTGATCATGGATCTGTCTTCTTTTTATTTTTTTTGGAGGGGGAAGGGCAGGGCACTGAGGTCAAGTGACTTGCCCAAGGTCACACAGCTAGTAAGTGTCTGATGCCAGATTCGAACTCAGGTCCTCCTGACTCCAGAGCTGGTGCTCTATTCACCATGCCACCTAGCTGCCCCTGGAACTGTGTTCTTAATGAATGGACAATATGGCATCAGCAATGGGAACCCCATCTAGTCCTTGCAGATTATTAAGAACACTCAGTGACTCGCTCCTAGCAGCCCTTAAGTGGGGGAGAAATTGTAACTGAAAATGTCTCTCCAATTCGCTTTTGAGCCTTTTCTTCACATGGGGACATCTGAATGTCCTCAGAAAATACCACCACCAAAATCTTTACTGGTGGAGACATACTTTTGCCATGAAAAAAAAATAAACACTAAAAAATAGGAACAGTGACTATGTTACTCATTTGCTATGTGACTTTGGCCAAGCCATGCTACTTCCTTCCTCATCTCTAAGAGGAGGAGGCTGGTCCCTAACATCCCTCCCAATTCTAGCATTCTTTTATCCTATGATTCTATATTAAGAATGATGGTTTATTCAATGTACTGGGAATCCATCCTGGTCCATTCCACAGTGGACAAGATCAGTAGGTTGAATATGGAAGTATGGATGATAACAGAAATAAGATGAATTTAAAAACTTTTGTGGAAAAAAAAATGCTCCATAAAGTCTACCTTCTTTTCCTTCCATATGGAGTGATTTTTAAACAGAATTTCTCTTAGCACCCCCATGGGCCACTCCCTAGCTACAGGAGGACAATATAGAGGTCTGGGCATTCCAGGGCTTCAAACAATTCTTCCTATGAACGGTTGTTTTGATACCCTGGGGAAATATGCTATTTCCATGCATTTGCCCTCCTTTTTTTCCCTTCTTTTTTTCTCTCCCCCTACCCCTTACCTCAGAGGTAGCAATCCTCGTGCTATTAGCAAGATGTCTATTATAGTGTCATTAAAAAAGCTATAGTCAGAGCAGAGAATGACTCATATCATGGAGGAGTTAATAATTCACCGTAATAAAAGTATAAAGTTTTATGATAAACCACTCTCAGGGGAGTTAAATATAATCCTTAGCGGGTCACACACTGACTACAAAGCTTACATTTGTAATGGTAATTTGAATTTACTACATCGCCTTTAGTTTTTAAGCGTTTGTATGTCATTAGACCTTATAAATTGATTTATATGTTTCAACTCCAGTATAATTCTGCATAAAGGTACAATAAATTTTATGGATTGGAGATACGGCATCTAAAACATTTTAATAAAATTATTTTTTCCAAATTCACTTGGACAGCATTGATGAAAAGTCACAAAGATGTCAGGATTTCTAAACTTTTATGAATTGTATAAGATGGGAATGGGCTGCTGATTCTGGAGGAGGATCTGGTTTTAACTGACTACCTCCCTATTCCTTGCCTTCTGGGTAAATATGTACATTTGGGGTATCTCTTGAAAGTGGACATGGCTTCCACACATGCTGTGTGGAACTTCAAAGCTCCAGTTAATGCACTGCTGATGAGTTTACCTGTGACATGTTAAGGTTACTTTCCTCAAATGGATTCTCACTATCATGTGTGAAAATAAATGTAGTATTCTATTTTTTTGTAGAAAAACAGAAAACACCCCAATCTCAGGGACTTTCCCATTAGGGGGCACATTTAGAAGAACCTTTCTTTGCTTCATTCATTCAATTAACTAATTAATTCCTTCCCCTCCAAAGGATCATTAAAAGGAGCAATTTTTTAAAAGTCGGCCTAGAAAGTGAAATCTAAGAAGTGAATAAGGATTCTCCTGTGGGTTATGGACAGAGCAGCCTTTGGCCTCACCCATTATATGTTAGAGGAATGTGTCTGCCACATTTTCCCCTTCATTTTCTGAAAAATAAAGTTCAAATCAAGCGGATTATGACAAAAATGAAAACCTAAATTCACAAAAATGAAGACTTGATTATTTCATGGGCTAGGTTCCACAACGGCATAAATACAAACACAAAGATCAAGAGGAAAAAAAGAAATGTCCCTTCCCATATACACTGTCTCCTTGTCACCAGCCCTCCCACACCCCGCCCCCCAAATTACAACCCATTATTAACTTTTTCTTATTTGAAATACTTCAACTACATGGCTAGTAGTGAGTGGTGATTAATTAGATTTTCCTTCTGACTTTGCAGATTCTGAGGAGATTGTTCACTGGCTTCCATCCTGTGAGAACTTTGTTTACATTTGGCAACGTGCTTTTAAGTCCCTGGAAGCAGCGCTGAATTTGGCTAAAAATACTCGATAAACTATACCGTCTGTTTTAAAGGGCTTTAAATAATCACCCAGCTTTTTTTTTTTTGAATGCTGCTTTTCTTAAAGCTGGTATAATTTCAATGCTGATCTTCAAAACCCCTTTTGTCTAATCCTGTGTATAAGCTTTCCCATAACGAAACTTTAAAAGATCCTGACACTCCCTAGTGGGCAGTTATCATTGTATTCCCCATAGCCCGGGCACATTAGAAAAGCTTTATCCCATCATGGTGGGTAGCTTTTTTTGTTTTGGAAAGCACTGAGGTAAATCTCTAGGGGCATCGTGTACGCAGTGGGTGTGTCACTTGCTAAATGACCCAGCCAGCTGGACAGGTTGAGGTACAATTTACTGGAAATGTGTTAAAACTGTCTTGGGAAATGATTCTTAAAAATGTTCCCACTGTTGGTGTGATGCAGATTAAGACCTTGGTGAGCTAAGGAGAAAAATTAAATGGTAATAAGAAACCCCTGATGGTAAGGTAATGGTTTGGGGGTGGGGGTGGGGGCGGGTGTTGAATTCATTGAACTAAAGTGGGGGAAATTCAGCCCAAGCTGCCATTCTGCCTGAGTTTCAGCAAGGCCTTGACTGGGCAGAGAGCGCTGGAATAGGTCGGCTTGCCTAGTGCTTTAGAGGTCAGCAGGAAGCTTTCCTGTATATGCAAGCTGGGGAAGATGATGGGGAGGAGGAGAAAGGGATGGTAGCTAGTTGTCAGGCTCTACCTATTGCAGTGTTAGATCTGTCCACCCCCAGTGACATCACTAAGGACCAGAGATCGTGCCCTAAGTAGTCAGTTGTTTCTGAGTATACTTCAAGGGATGTCTAGAAAGGGTTCCCTTGCACCAGATTTTTGTCCCAATGTCTAAAATGCCCATTATTGGAGATTTCATCATTGCTTTAGGTTAAAGCATGGAATTGTCAAGATATTCCAGTTCAAGCGAGATTGCTTACAGGACAGATAATTTAAAAAGCCATCATCAGGTATTTACATCTTAGTAACGATTAATTTATTAAGGATGGAGGTTGTCTGGATCAACGGTTTCTAAAGGAATAGGGTTGGTTAAAAGCTTCCTGGTTGGAGGATTGGAGACCTAAGTAAAAGGCTGAAGTAGAAGGCATCTGAACACCAGGAAGGCCAGTGGGGCAGGGGCAGGAAGAGACTGGAAACATCAAGAGAGAAGGCACCAAAGAGAAATTCTTCTGATTTCACAGTTTTGCCCTTATTTGGCCCTGCATGGTACATTGCTAAATTCAGAGGTCCTGTGCCTGGAAGTATCACCTCCTGATGGCGCCATCATGGCATTTTGGGAGGCTAATTCCCCTTGTCCTTAGATGTTAATCAGTCAATCCGCAGACATTTACTAAAAGCTTGTTATTCAAAGACACTGTTCTGAGGAGTGAATTCTCTTACCTTGATACAATGGTGAATCTAGGATTTCTCTGGTGGGGTGTTATCATCGCTTCTCACACACAAGTTGTTGGGATGATACCGTGGCTTAATTATGCCCATTTGGGGATTATCCTTTGGGTCATTCCTAATTTTCCTTTTTCTGCGATCGTAGTATCCCAAGATTTGTAACCACATGCACCACTGGGAGAATATAAGTGGCATAGAGATGTGTCATAGAGGCAGAGCAGAGGGCAGTTTGAGATCATTGAAAAGATATATGCAGTTGCCCTCATTGTGATCCAGACCTATTTTCTTTCTTTTAGTCAATTCTGAGGCCAATTCATTGGCCATCCGCAGGGCGTATCCAAGATATACATATATACATATACATATATACATATATATATATACACATAGATATAGATATATATACATATATATATATATATAGACACATAGATATGTAGATAGATATAGATATATGTATATGAAATGAATCTTCAATCCTGTTAAAATGTAGCATGTAAGGGGGAATTAAAGACATAGTGGATTATTTGTATGAAAGTCCTTTTTCTTCTAAATCTGGGCTGCTGGATTTCCTGCTATTCTGGGTACCCAGTCTTGATGTAAGCCCAGTATTTGCAAGGGTATAAACTTCTTCAATCTCCCTCCAAAGGTAGTCCAGTGTGGCTTGAGGGAGGACTTTTACTTTTTGTATTTCATGGGGAGGCGTGATGCTCAAGCCCTGAGATCCTATACCTTTTCCACTATGGCCTGGCACCATGGGATTTTGTAGATTACTTTGCAGATATGGTTTGTTTCTGTTTTGGAGTTGCACGTATTTGTAACTCAGCTCAGATAGTATTGCATACGTGCCAATCCCTGGTTCATTTGTATAGTACTGGGGCAGGTCTGCATCTGGAGGCTGAAATGCTAGACCCGTTGGCTGCTATTTCCCTTAGTTTCACTCTCCTTGTTTATTACCATTCCAGCTTAACCCTGAAAACTTTTCCAGTTTATTCACAAACACTTCATCTGAAACATGAAGATGACAGCATTTTTTTTTTTTTTGGTTCTTTCCTCTGATGGTTTCTGTGCTTGACCTTGGGACTTAGCACATTTCCAGATCTCTCTACAATGCCTTTTGGCTCCACTAGCTCATTTGTAATGTCTCACAAAGCCCATTTAATTTTACTCTAGCTCGTGTGGGCTTCATGTGTGCAAAAGTCACATGGGTGTGCAGGAAGAGAGTGTGCAACTATTATCTTCTGTCAAAGCAATTAGCCATTTGTATGCACAATTAACTGGCTGACCCTTATATTGAAGAATAAAAGACTTAATTGCAAGTAAAAACTATACCCACATAAAAAAGAGACTGGGCTGAATACAGGATGACTGGGCTAGTTGATTTTTTTTTTTTGAGAAATGGCTTGCTTTCATTTAAATTATAGATATACCTTCAAATAATCCATGACACTCAGTATTTCTCACCTTACATTCAACCACATTTTCCCACCTTACATTCAACCAATATCTCCAATCTTACATTCAACCAAAGTCCTACCACCCATCCTCCCCATAAAGGTTTGATGTAGACTATTACCCTTCATATAATGTTTTCTCCCTTCAATCTAAAAACCTACCATGGTTCATGGTTGAGTTTTTTCTCATGTATTTTATGTTAACTCCCAATCATCTAATAATAGAATTTGAGAGCTATAAGGGTCTGAGTCTAGTCCCCATAATTTTACAGATGAGGAAGAAAGGTCCAGAGAGAATTAATGATTTAGCTGGTAAGAGAGGTCAGACTAGAAACCAGTTTTCTGACCCCTAGTCCTAGGCTGTTTCTATAATAGTACGCTTTCTATAAGAAAGAATCTTGGTCTAATTTAATACCAAGCAAGTCTTTTAGCTTCATTTATACTGTTGTAGTCTGAGCTGTAAAATCGGAGTTTAATATAGTAGGAACAGTGAATTCTTTCACAGCTGAACTCAGACTACACAGCTTAATAATATCAGGAGAGCAACCTAGAACCCAGGTGGTTTAGTCCTTAGCCAAACAATTATGTAGGCAGACTTGATTTTCACTCTGGTGGGATCTCTCTTTCCTCTTTTTGCTCTACTTCTTCAGGCACCAATAGCCCTAAGATAGTTGGGATTTTCATTAAGTACCTCAGCTAGGCCTGACCTCCTGAGGGAGCACCCAATGATCCAGACAATCCCCTCCTTCCTGCTATCAGCCAAAACACACTTGTTATGAAGGGTCGTGTCCTAACCCTTCAGTGCACTTCCCTTTGCTTTCCAAGTTGATCAGATAAGCCAACCTTCACTCATCCTAGGCTAAACGGGTGCGTGTCAGGGCTTCAAGCACTTCATTTCCCATATTAACTGTGACTTTCTGGAGACATAGAGCCTAAACCCAAAGAATTATAAGATCAGAGATTTAAAGGTGATGTCAGAGGTCCAACAATGTTAAGTGACCTGATTGATGGTCTGTAGGTAGAAATAGCAGATGTTGGATTCAAACTTGGGTCTTCTGACTCCATATCTAGTATGGTTTTTGGTAACCCATGTCTCCTCATTAACTCTAATCATAAGAACTTCTAGCTCAATGCTGGCAATCCATATGATTAGGTTTGGGGAGCAGGGTGCTGATGAATCTTGTGAATGTGCCTTAAATAAAACTAAGTATTCGGGCCCACCAGGAGACAAGCTCCCAGACCATATGGAAGGAAGGTGGTCGGATCGAAGGCATAGATGGAAAACTTAGGGAAAGGAGGAGGGTTATCTTATTTTTTGAGTCGGGAACACACGCCTTTTTTCGTTCTACATCTCCAAGTTCTGTCTGTCGTTTAAGGCCTGTTTCATGTCCTCGAAACCTTTGCCGAATACTCCAGAGCTCATGAATTTGTCTCTTCTCTGAATTCCTGTAGTATTTACTACACAATTAAGTGCTTCTTTATGTACGGCCTTGAATTTTGCCCTGCCCTGTGTGTTAATACTGTGTTCTTGACTATGCTGTAAGGTCCTCAAGGGCAAGGAACATATTATGTAATAGTAACTCACATTTATACGATGCTTTAAAGTTTGCAAAGCACTTTCTTTACGAATTTTTATAATGCTTTAAAGCCTGCATAGGGCTTTCCTCTTATGGTTTATGCTAATGTAAGTATTATCATCTTTATTTTATGGATGACAAAACTGAGTGAGGTTAAGTGTCTCTTACATGGGAGGTTAAGTGACTTGCCCCTGGTCATACAGCTAGTGAATGTCCGAAGCAACATTTGAACCCACATTCTTCCGTCTTCAGACCTGAAGATGGAAGGACCTGGGTTCAAATCCTGCCATAGACATTTATTAGCCGTTTTGGGTTTTAACCCTTAGGTCCTGCCACCTCTCTTCACCTATATTCCTGCCAGTTCTTGGCACATTGTAGATACTTTATAAACACTTGTTGCTCGAAGCTAACTCTAATTGACCTCCATTTTTATTTGCCTGTGTTTGTGAAATAGGATTTGCTGGTTGTTAGATGAAAGTCGTATTCCCATGCTCTTTGGCTCTGAACACTTTCACAGGTGTGCTGGGGTGGGTGTGGAGTGGGAGAGGTGGAGAACAAGCAGGAAGCCTCCTGGCTGCTCGGTTTATGAGCCCTGAGTACACAGGCAGCTCTGGTGGAACTGAAAAAGGTTACGTCTTGGTAGATTTTAAGAGAACGACCAGGCTTTGATTCCAACTTTATTTGTCATGATGTACTAGGAGGAGAATAACAAAAGCTGATGGTTAGAGAGTGTTCTCTGGTTACGGGGTATTTGTGCACGTATTATCTCATTCTGTCTTTGCCATAAGCCTGCAACTGGGCAGGGCAGATCTGGCATCCTTGCAGAACTGTAGAACTATAAAGTGGAAAGGGATTTTGCTAACCCCTGACGAGGTTATAAATGCTTCCAAGTGGTCATCCATCCTTCCCTAGCACCATTACTCCCATTTTACTGAGGGGGAAACTGAGATTCTGAGAGATTGAGTGAATTGCTCTGGAAGTGGCCGACTTGAACTCTGGTTCAATGTTCTTTGTACTGTCCTCAAGGCAGCTTTGGAATAAGCAATCAAAATGAGAGCTCACGGTAGAGGGACAATGGTTGGTGAGCCATTATTTCAATGTGTGTGTTGGTTTTTTTTTTCCTTTTTAAAAATCATACTCACAGTTTGTAGCCCATAGTTTCCTCTGACGGATTGGCACATTCAGTACTTAGCCAGTAAATGTGGTCAATGTCTCCTCTTGTTTATCTAAATACACAATTGGACAATAAACAGTGCCCACGAAAAATACACGGGGCCAGAGGTCTTCCTTCATTGTTGATTTTAAACGAACCTTGATGCATACGATGAAAAGAACCATTAGCAGGAAAAGGTTTAAACTACATTAGAGAAGGGAAGAAAATTGTCCAACATTTGGTCCTTACAACAATGCAAAAGAGAATAGGGAGGGGGCTTAGTGGAGAGAGAGGAAGCTATTAGTGAAGCAAAAAACTTACACACAATGGTCAATGGGAAATAGGCAGAGGGAATCATAAAGGACCTGTGTGGGCTTGAAAATAATAGATAAGTTCTTTGATGGTTATCAGGCAGGAGAAGTGTTCTTTTGCTACAGTTAAAAAAAGTGATCATCTTCCCATCCATTCTCCAACCTATCTTCCCCTTTGTCAAAGGCCTCCTCGGCCATATAGCTGGGCACATTTAGAGAGGTTGGAAGAAAGGCTCCAACTGCTGTTTAACAAGTCCGACCTAATTGTTGTTTAGGACTGGATTATGGGCTGGATTATGGAATTAAAATGGGGTTGTTAAGACCTCTGTTACTGCTGCCAAAAGAGTTAACGAGTGCAAACTGAACTGTATGACCCACGACCGAATGATTTACTACTTTATTTCAATGGTTCCTGAAAAAAAAAAAAACCCAAACCTAAGTAATCATTTTCCTTTTGTTTTTATGCTTAGTTTCTTCATCAGAAAAATGAAGAAGCTCCATTGTAATGTTTATCATAGAGAAAGTATTTTTATACTCCTCAGTTAGTGGGTGTTTGCTGAGTATAGCGGGCGTAAATATTTGAGAAAAAAATCACAAGCTAATTTGGTGATAATGACTAGTAGGGGATCGGTAGCATTAGTAATTTGAGGTTAATTTGCCCCTAGAGAGTATCGATGGTGACTAAAACTCTCTATGTGTTGGTATTTGCCTGCCTAGTTGCCATTTTTGCTTGGGAGTATGACAGCACACTTGGCTAGAGAAAAGAGGAGCATGGTTTATATTTCCTGTCTTAGTCACCTCAGTTTCCTTGGTAGGTACACTTTGATAAAAGTGATTAAGGTACCGGTAGGAGTTGAAGGGGAGAGGGTCAGAGAAATAGGAGTGAACTGCGAACAATTCAGGTATTTTGAGTGGCTACCTAGGGGTTGATGGATGCCAAACTTCTTGTAGTCAATTTTTGTGCTTCTTTATGGGTAATATCAGGGAGTAACAGGAAAGAATACTCCATATCAGGAGACCTGGGTTCAAATCCTACCTCAGATACTTATTAGTGGAGTAATTGTGACCAAGATGCTTAATTTTTCTAGACCTGTTTCCTTATTGATAAAACAGGGCTATGAGTGCTTGCATGAGTGTAAAACCTGTGAAAAAAGCACTTTGCACTCTTTAGAGCACTGTAAGAATATAAGTAATCACATACTTGTCTTCATTTCCCCAGTAGCTAAAGGCTTTTGATGGCTGCTGGTGAGGCAGGATTCGAATCAGTGACCTACAAGCAAGAAGTCCAATTTGTTCTTGCCAGTCTCCATATTCCCAAAGCCCAACTTTGGATATCTCAAATTTAAATTGTATATGTCTTGTTTGTACATTGTTGTTTGCATGCTGTCTCTCCCATTAGCTCCTGAAAATCAAGGACTGTCTTTTGTCTTTCTTTGCATTCCCAGCACTCAGCACCGTGCCCGGCACATAGAAGGTGCTATAATAAATGCTTATTGACTAACAGATCCTCTTCCTACCCCCGATGGCACCTCAGAGTTAGCATTCAGACTCTGTTAGAGCTGACAGATGGGGTTTTCTACTGAATCTGGTTATCGGTCCAAAATTCTGCCCACAGAGTTTTAGAGAAACTTTTATTTAAAAACTTTTTATTAAAAGATGCTACTCATATAAACTATGTTTAATGTACTTTCATGATTGTGTACACAAGGGAGCCCTAGAAAATCCTGTGCACACAAGGTAAAAGATAGCAATCGAATCTCTTTAAAATATCACTTAAGAATACACTTTATGATTCCTCTCCTTAAGTTTTATTACAGACTTTAGTAATTCACAATAGAGCAACTGCATTGTGGGAACGGGCAGTCCATTAAGATGTGTATCATATGTACTTGGTATTACATATAATATTTAAAAAAAACCTCTTACTCTTTAACCTCAGTACTACATAAAGGTGCAGAGGATCAATTATAGATAAAAAGAGGGGAGATCTCAGAGGACTAGCAAACCTATTGGCAGTTTCTCAAGGTACAGTTCTGGGTCTGTATATATTGGTATTTAGCTTTCCAAGGCTCAGACAAGTAGAGACGTTGTAATTGATTTTATTTGAAAGCAAGAGATGGGGCCAAAGGGGAACTTTTGGTCTCGAGTTTTTGCTTTCAACCCATATAAAGTAAGCATTAGTACCAGAGGTGTTTAATGGTGTTCATTTTTTTTTTTTTTGGACAAATGTGTGAATGGGAGCCTCAGGCGAAACAAACTCCACCTCCCTAAACTTCAAAGGCTGTGGGAATGATCCCTGCCCTCCGACCCATCCTTAATTGGCCTATGCTGCTAGAAGCAATTAAAACTAAGGGTCTGATTCATAAAAAGTGCACATGCCATTTAAGTGTGCAGGGGGGTTTCCTGTACTTAAATGGGGGTGGAGGGTAGGGAAGGGTACAAGGCTCTTTGTTGTTCAAGGCCAATGTTTAGAACCTCACTTCACCTTTAATGTCTTGGGGATCTAATATCCTTCTCTCCCCAGGAAAGCTAGAGGAAGCCTCAGTGACTCCCATGGTCTCCTGCTTCAGGGGCTCAAGTCAGTAGCAACCAATAGAGAAAAGTTGGTTGGAATGGCCTTTCTTGGCTAGTGAAGAGACCCTCAGAAGGCCCTGTGGGTTAGAGAAAAATTAGCTGCTTTGGGGGTGAAGTAAAAAGAAGAATGTACCCCAAAACAGATAGCAGGGAAAATGGCTTACTGCCTCTTGAAATTTCACATCATCTCTACTTCAAATTTAGTGTCTTTTTTTCTCCTTTCCAGCTCTTCTCTCATCTAAATGTGTGTATGTATGTGTGTGAGTATATAATACACACATATACACTCAGATGAGAGAACTGGAAAGAAGTGCATATATGTATGTATGTATAGACATATACATGTGTTTGTACATTATATATGTGTCTATATGTATATGCATGTGTATGTGTGTATATATGAGTATATATACACACGTGTATTTCTGTGTTTATATGTATATGTAAAATGAGATTATATGTAATATCTGTATCTGTCTATATATTTTTTTATCAGAAGCACAAGATGTAGTATGCTATAGTGCATGGACTGCTATACTTGGAGTCAAGAAGACCTAGGTTCAAATCTCTCCTTGGTCACTTACTCGGCATGTGACCATGGAAACTTCTTTCAACCTCGATGAACCTTGAGCAACTCTCTAAGGCTCAAAGTTACAGACTTTGGTGACCTGTGTGAGTGGAGGATGTCCTTACCCTCACATAATTACCAGACATTGACCTATTGAAACTGCAGATCATTGGCATATTGGTATTTTGCCCCATAATATATGAGAAAAAGCAAAAGGAGGTTGCATTGAGTTAGCTGGAAAAACACAAAGGAGATGAAGGTACTCGAGCTGTTCCCACATTGCAGCTTCTTTGGAGGCATCAGAAGTTCTAGGAAAAGTAGGTCCTTTAAGGAAAGCATCAGAGATGGGCTTGTGGGAGGGAAAGTGTGATACAAGTTTAAGACTTTTAATTATAATTAACAGGGAAACACTTATTTACATTAACACAACTTCTACCTTCCCCCAATTTACATTTTTATGGGGTCCTGTTGTTGCTAAGGCACCAAGTTACTGTAATTTACACTTGATTTCTGGCAACCTGTTCATAGTTCTTAGGAAATGCTTGGTAAATGTACTCCTTATAGCCCAGAAGAGCAGACAGAGGCTTCAGCATGAGATATTGATGCATGTAAAGGCACTTAAAGCCTGTAGAAGTGCCTCCGGGGACTCTTATGTCCAACTTAAAATTGTCCTTAAGCATGAGTTCTTTGCCTGAAATAAGCAAGATCCATAATAATCACAATTTTTTGAAGAAAAAAAAACCTCTTGTTTTCTTAAAAATGGTAGAATAATGTTTTTGCCATAGTCATTTACCACAACTTTAATAAGGCAGGGAGCATCTAAGGGAGGGCTACCAGAATTGTGGAAGGCAGGAGTATACAGATAAACACTTAACATCCGACTCTCTTAAAATGTACCACACACTTTTAAGTTTAATCTTCATTTTTATCACTTTCTTAAGTCTAGAAAATCAATAAAACTATAAAACCCGCTATGATTTGTAGCATTTGCTGGTTTGCTAGGCTTAAGTGATCGCACTGAAAATTTAACAATAGACTTTCACAAGTTGGAGTGAGCTGGCTAGAGTAAACTCCTGGATGCAGGATTTGGTGATTATGTCATTTGACAGGGGTTCTTAACCTGGATCCATGAACTTAAAAATAACAATTTTTTTGATAACTGTTTCAATAGAAATAATATCCTTTGTAACCCTGTGCATTTTTTTTTTTTTTGGAAGGCGTAGGCAAGGCAACTTGCCCAAGGTCACACAGCTAGTAAGTGTCAAGTGCCTGAGGCCTGATTTGAACTGAAGTCTTCTTGACTCCAGGGACAGTGACCTCTTCACTGTACCACGTAGCTGCCCCAACCTTATGTATTTTTGTTCATTTAAAAACATTATTCTGAGATGACCTCTATAGGCTCCATCAGACTGCTTAAGAAGTCCATAACACATAAAACAAGTTAAGAACTGCTCTGTGAACCTCTGTGAAACCTCTACGGAGGTTTAGCCTGGAGAAGAGACTAGAAGAGGACCAGTTACACTGAAGATGGATCATGTTGATTCATTTGACCCCAGAGGGCAGAATTTACAGGAAATTTAGGTTTTTGAAATTGTAGGATTCATAACTTAGAAGTGGGAGAGACCCCAGAAGTCACCTTGTCCAACCCTCTCATTTTACAGTTGAGGAAACTGAGGCCCAGAGAGATCAAGTGACCTGCCCAAAGCCTTAGTGGACAAGAGAGATGGGCCACTTTCTCCCATTGAGACGCTTTCTACTTCACTGTGCAGAAATGTCAGAAATGAGCTTGTAAAAGGGGATCTGGCAATGGTGAGATGTTTCCAAGAGGCAAATTGAGGTTTAATGTTAGCGGGGGAAAGAAAAAAAAAACTTTCCACTACTTAGAGGGGTCCAAAGGTATAATGGATTGCCTTGAAAACTAGTGGCTTTCTTGGAAGATGCTTGAAGAGGTCTTCAAACATAGGCTGCATGAGTACCTGTTAGAGATGCTGAAGTAGAAGAGATATTAATTCAGATGTAGCCTGGTTAGATGGGCACTTAGATCTCTTCCAAATCTGATAATTTAGGATTTTGTGAACATTTCACACACAAAGAGTACCAGAACCTTCTGAATCTTATAAAATATTTAGAAGGTGAACAATTTAGTCTATTTTTCAGATCATCACATGTCCATGTAGGTTGTATAGATCCCAGCTCCCAGAACACTGACCATATTTGTCACTTTTTACATGGGTGCTTGATATTCTGTAGCATTTTGGCATTGTATGCCAAAAGAATAAACATATGAACTAGTACTCCACTCTCCCTCCCTCCTTTTCTTCCTTTCCTCCCTTCCTTTACCCTTTCCTTCCTCTCTTCCAGAGTCAACTAGTGTATAGAGTACTGGGTCTGAAGTCAGGAAAACCTGATTTCGAATTTGGCCTCAGACTCTTACTAGGTGTGTGTTCCTCTCTTAACCTCTTTCTGTCTCAGTTACTTTGATTTTAAGATGGGAATAATAGCAATTGGCTTACAGGATTATTGTGAGGATCAAATGAAATACTGTTTTAAAAAGCTCAATACGGTATCTGGCACATAGTAGGTGCTTGATAAATGTTCATTTCCTCCGTTTCTTCTTTCCTGATTTGTTGATGCTTTC
>CM053625.1:263839171-263912501 GCA_028646595.1 Phalanger gymnotis
ATGCTTTCTGTCTTAACATCAGTCATTTCCAGTTACATCCTCCTCCCCCACATTGAACCTTCACTTATAAAAATTAAGCAGATAAAAAAAAATCAACACAGTCAATTGATATAGGGATAACACCTGATAGTGTCTATACTATTTGTACCTATAACTCAACACCACCCCCACCCAGGATGACAGAGATATATTCTACTGGCTGATCCCAATTTTGGGTGTAATTGCTCAAAGTTTGCCTTTTGTCTAGTGTTCTCTTTGTTTATGTGATTATAACCCTCATGTTGACTGATTTTCTAAGTATGCTTATTTCACTCTTTATCAGTTCATACAAATCCTCCCATGTTTCTCTGAATTCTCCATATTCATGATTTCTTATGGCGCAATAACATATTACTTTTATATGCCATGGTTCATTTATTCTCCAGCTGATGGGCGCTCATCTTGTTTCTGGTTCTCTGCTACTCCCCCCAATACCAGCACTCTTTTCCAGGAACAAACCTGAAGCACGATATACTAAACTCCGGGATTAATTTAGCCTTTCAGAAGCAAGGTCACTACTACAAAGTCAATGATGGGGGATTCTAGAAAAAAGGTGGGGGAAAGAGAAGAACGGGAGGGAAGGAAGGAAGAAGGGGGAGCTGGAAGTGGGGAGGGGTTTGGAGTACGAGATGGAGATTTGATAACGGGAATCGGGTAACACTCAAAAGTTGGGGAATACTTTTTTTTCTTGATTCTGTAGAGGTCAGAAGCAAGTTGGAAGAGTTACCAGCACTAAATGAAAATGAAAACATCAAGAGGCTTGCTTGTCTGTCAAAAGTATCACTAAATCTTTTTGAACAACCCTGGGCAGTGAATTATGGAAGCATGGAATTGACTTACAGTTTATTTCTAGTAACAGTCAGTTACTATGTCAAATTTGAAACCATCAGAAAAGCCTATAAAAATATATGGCAGAGTAACAGGCTACCTTGAGCTCTTTTTAACATGTGTAAAACTTTCAGGAGCATCCAGTTTGTACTCATAAAAATGGAGAGATGCCCTTTATCTCCTCCCTCCTTCCTCCTTTCTTGTCACCTTATTTTTGGCCTCTCCCAAGTCCCTCTGGGATCATTGTTGGTGAAGAAAGCAAAAAATGCTATTAGGTAAGAATATAGCATTATTTTTTCTGCTGGTTCTCATTAACTCATTCAGAACTTAGCTGATGATCTTTGAATACTTGAGATCTCCTTATAATGGAAACAGTAGGTATGTTGGTAGATGGTCACCATCTCACAACCACTCAGAATGGTATGTTGAAAAATGGAATAGATTTAGATTCAGTCAGTTAAACAATAAACATTTATTTAGTTCCTACTATGTGCCATGCCTTGTGCTAAGTTCTGGCAAAGCTAAAACAAAAAGAGTCTTTTCTTTGAGGAGCTCACAATCTAATGGGGGAGGCAGCTTGTAAATAACATACAAGATACAGAAAGTAAATGAACATAGTCTGAAAGGATAAGGCACTAGAAGAAAAGACCTGTACTTAGGTCCCATCTCTCATACTTATTATTAATCAATTAATTAGCATTTATTAAGACTCTAATAGTAGCCATTTCTAGGGCAGGGGTAGGGCAGGGCAGGAAAAAAAAGAAAAACTACTATAACTTATATAATTCAAAGGAATAATAAGTTGTAAATAATAGATTTGCAGTTTCATATGCAATCATCTTTTTTATTATACTGTATTATGGAAATGCTTCTTGTGTTCCGTAAATTAAAAACAAAATAAAAATTTTAAAAAGTGCCTACCGTGTGTCAAGCACTATGTTAAGTACTGGGGAATGCAAAGAAAAGCAAAAAACAGTTTCTGTTTTCAAGGAGTTCACAGTTTAATGGAAGAGCTCCATGACTAGGAACTTTAGGGATAAACTTAGTGATAGATTGAAGTATTAACTTTTTTTCTTTTTTAATGGGATGAAGGATATGGGTTTTATGAATTATTTTCCCTCACACTTTAGGCAGGGTGATGCTGTGGCAAACACTCTAGACTTAGGAGAGAGCCTGGGTTCAAATCTTTTGCTACTAGGAATGTGGCCTTGAGTAGATAGCTCATTTAGTTTCTCAGAGACTCAGTTTCCTCATTTATAAATTGACTCATTAGCATCTGTATTATGTTCCTTATAGGGTTTATTGACAAGATGGTAAAGATCTAAAGAGATACTGAATATAAAGCATTTTGCAAATCATAGTGTGCTATTTAAATGACTGCAACCAGTGTTAATGCTGTAACCAGAATTTCCAGTGGACGGACCTAGTGGAGCACACATTTGACCTGGAATTGGATAAGTGATATCAAGTTATAGAATCACTGGGGACTGGATCAAGGCATCACCAGATTTATCACTGAGGTGTAAGATAAGGATATTTACTATTTCTAGCTGTGTGCATGTTAAATATGGCATTAAAATTTGGTCCACAATTTGACTTTCTTCATTTTGGCAAAGGCATGTTGTTTTGACTTGAAGCTACCAGAAACATAAATATGTCCCATTTGCCTCCATTTTGAGGGCAATTTAAGTGATCCTTGTGATCTAATAGGATTATTTTGGTCAGGGGATGATAGCACAATATTTAGATGTTCCTGTGGCAGGTAGGTGATTCTGAGCCGTAGGTTGTGTTTCCATAACAGGCACTGTGAAGCTATCTCACAGCCCTCTATGCCTATGGTAGTGGTTGGGCAGCTGTAGACATGACAGGGGTACAAAGGTCTCCCTAGATTTGAATTTCAGTCCCAGGAATCTGGGAACAGAAGTCCCCTTTGGAATCCACCCTCTTCTTGCTCCTACAAAAGGCCTCTGTTTTCTGGAAGAATAATGAAAAAGACTCTGGGTTAGGGGATGGAAATTCAGTGAAGATTTACCCCCACATAACATCTGAGGCTATCAAAGGTAATTATAAAACAGGCAATGAGAAGGTGTTTTTAGTGTATTTTTAAAAAAAGCATTTGACAAAATACATGACATAATGTGATATGATATGACATGACATAACATAACATCAAAGCATGTTATATGTTTATAATAAAATGTTACATTATATTATGTTATAGTATATTATATCATATATCATAATGTATCATATCATGTCATAGCTGCTTATACATGTTCATGCACTTTGGGGAATCATAAGGTCTTTTCTAGGGTCGTATTAGTGGTTCTTAAAATTTGGGGGGTCATGGACTCCATTTTTAGTCTTGTGAAACCTTTAGACCCAATCTCAGAATAATATTTTTAAATTCACAAAGTAAAATATATAGGATTACAAAGGAAGCCAATTATATTAAAATGCCTTTATCAAAATATTTTTAAAATGCAAGTTTATAGACCCCAGGTTAAGAATCTATGGACTAAATGACATATGAACATATATATTTATATTTGTGTAGATCTGTGTGTGTGTGTGTGTTTAAAGGAATCATTTATAGCACAAGGTTCCCCTCTCCATCAGAATCTATTTTTACAAAATTGTCCTCTTTTTAAAAACTTCATAGAAGGGTCATGACACATTTGGCTGAAGTACAAGCCTGGAGACTTTGGTCATTCTGTGCACAAGAACGTGCTCATTTCAATTTTTTAGTTTCGGGCTCTTTGCCTCAATGTTCATCCTTGGAACACAAGATAGAGCAAGGGAGTCATTGCCAAAACCATCTCTCGGTGGTATGGTATGGCATGTCATCCTTTTCAAAAATTATTTCATTGACAACCCCTTCGCAGTTCAAATGGAGTAGTATTGCCAGGGCCTCTCCCGGAGCTGTCAAAATGCTGCTTGAAGCAGGACAGTGAGGTGATAGCTGCAAAAGAAAACCCCTTACCCATGGCTTGCTGCTCTCCCTCCCCCACTACTTCACAATTATTGAGAGATTAATTGAAGGATGAATGAGGCCACAGGGCAAATGCTACACAATCCAGGCATAATGGGATACCAAATATAATAAGGTAACATATTGTTAAAAGTCAATGCCCTAAAATCTAACAAAAGGGTGGCATAGATTCATAAGCATGTAAACACATAATACATAATTATTATCTGTTGAGAGCAGATCTAATTTTGATAATGCATATTGAGATCGGTTGTCTGAAAAATGCTTATGCCTCCATAAGGTTTGACACTCTCAAATATCACCGAAACCATGCCATGGAAGAAAATGCAAATGAAGAGGGGCAAAAAAGGGGGTGCTTTCAGGGTGGCAGGTATTTTTAATTCAAAGAACTGAAGGCTCTCGGACTTCAGAGAGCATTAAGACGATCGGTTTATTTTACGAGTGAAGAAATTGAAGCTTAGGAAGTTGAACTGACTTGGCTAAGGTCACACAGACTGGATCACAGGACCACAGCGTTAGAGCTGCAAGGGGATTCAGTGTTTCTCTAGTTCAGCACTCCCATTTAACAGATAGGGAAACCAAGGCCTGGAGAGGTTAAGCTACCGTGCCAAAGCCATACAGTTAAGGTATGCAGGTCCAAGACTTGAAACAAAGTCTGTTAACTCTAAATCTATCCCTCTTTCCCCTGAACCAAGTTAATTCTGATGTCAGATTTGAACCCAGGACCTCTGACACCTTATCAAGGTCCCTTGTAATACGACCTAACCTCCAAGATCAAATGTAAAGTCCTCTGTTTGGTTTTCTGTACAGCTGGGTGGCACAGAATCAGGAAGACTCATCTTTGTGTGTTCAAATCTGGTCTCGGATACTTCCTAGCTGTGTGACCTGGGGCAGGTCACTTAACCCTGTTTGCCTCAGTTTCCTTATCTGTGAAATGAGCTGGAGAAGGAAATGGCTAACCACTCCTGTATCTTTGCCAAGAAAACCTCAAGTGCGGTCATGAGGAGTTGGACACAACTGAAATGACTGAACAACGACAATAACCAGTTCAGTTTTTAAAGCCCTCCATAACCTGGCTCATTCCTCCCTTTCCAGTTTTCCAATACCTCATCCATCCTCTTCTCCATCCCCCACACACTCTGGTGCAAAGACGCTGGCCTCCTTACCTTGCCTTGCACAGGGCGCTTCATCTTCTATCTTTGAGCGTTTTCATTGGCTGTCCTCCACGTTTGGAACATCAGCTCTCCTCACCTTAGCCTCCTGGCTTCCTTCAAGTTCCAACTAAAATCTCATCTTCTACAAGAGGCCATTTCCATTCCTCCTTAATTTTCATACCAAACCTCTGAGATTGTCTCCAGATTAGCCTGGATATGTCCTGTTGGTCCATAGCTGGCATGTTGTCTTCCCCCATTAGACTGCGACCTCCTCAAGAGCAGTGATTGCCTTTTGCCTTCCTTAGTATCCCCAGGGCTAAGCACAGTGTCTGGCACATAGTAGGTGATTAATAAGTGTTAGCTAATTGATGATACACTGATTTCTGGAGCCAAGGTGCATATTCACTAGATTCTTAGTGGAGGCTGTCTTTGGTAGAGCGATACTGTTGGACCATGTCATAAGGAAAAGTGTAATAATGAGATCTCTTAGAGAAAAATGAACAAAACAAAACCAAAACCTTAGGCAGGTATCAAGATGGATCCAGATGCTCATTACCTTGCCACAGCAAGCTGATGCTATAATGAGGCTATGACATTTTAAGTTCACATTTCATTCATTTCGAGTCTGTATTCCAAAAGAAAACAAATAGAATAAATTGTTTTGTGTCCTGTCTGGGCTTCATGTGGCAGAATTTTGGGGGAAGGAAGGGTATGTATATAACTGATTTTATTTTTGGGGAAGGAAGGGTATGTATATAACTATGATTTTATTTTTGTAGGAAACTCCCAGAGAGTAAATTCCCTCCATTAATGCTGATCATTGCCTGTGTTGTGGTTTAGAGTCTTAGAGGGCTGCCTGGGACAGTGGGAGGTTCAGTCATGCAGCTGTTATGTGTCAAAAGTGGGAAACGAACCCAGGCCTTCCTTGACTCTGAGGCCAACTCTGTATGTACTACTAGCAGCTCTTAAGCTAAGATCCATCAATCTTTTTTGTAATATTTCAGTAACTACATTTCAATATAACTGGCTTCTTTTCCAATCCTATGTATTTTATTTTATGAATTATGAAATATTATTCTGAGAAAGGGTCCATAGGATTTACTAGACTGTTGCCAAAGAGATCCACGACATAAAACAGTATTAGTGGCAGTTGACATTTATATAGTAGTGCTTACTAAGTGCCAGGCACTGGGCTAAGTGCTTCACAATTATTGTCTCATTTGATCCTCAGAACAACCCTGGAGGGTTGGGGGGGGATTTCTATTATTATCCTCATTTGCATATATTTGTAAATACACAAATACATATTTCTATTTCCTGCAATTAGCACAGTGCCTTAACACAGAGTAAGTAAATGTTTTATCTAATCTCATATCATATCATCTTCCTCAGAGAGCATGGTGTCCTCAAACATGGCTTCACATACCTTTTGTCTTTTCTGGAGCAATAGCTTATTCTGTTTCTAGGATGATGACTTTAGGGGTGTAGCTGAGCACCATATAGTAATTGCTTCAACAGTTTGATTGATTTCAACTTATTCAACCTAGTCAGGAAGAAACTGGACGTGAGAGCTAATGATCCCCAGCTGAACGTGACCCCTCCTTCTCCTGAACTCTTAGGGTCTTTTATTTGGACCACTCTTTGGGTTTTGTTGTTGAGTTGTTTCAGTCATGTCTGATTCTCTGTGACCCTATTTGGCGTTTGGCGTTTTCTTGGCAAAGATACTGGAATGGTTTGCCATTTCCTTCTCTGGGTCATTTTATAGATGAGGAAACTGAGGCAAACAGAGTTGAGTGACTTGCCCAGAGTCACACAGCTAGGAAGTCTCAGAGGCTGGATTTGAGCTCATATCCTCCTGACTCCAAGGCTGGCACTCTATCCACTGTGCCACCTAGCTGCCCTACTCTTTGGGTACTTATAATGTGTATTTTAGAGTTATATATGTGCATGTTTTATTATCTCAATTCAATTAAAAATGTATTTAAAAAGGAGTCATTCCCAAGACACAAAGTTTAGCTATGTCATAGCTTCTGACCCTCAAGGATCTTATAGTCTCATATATTGCCTGTCCATCCCACATGCCTGGAATGCACTCCCTCATCACTGCTACCTCAGATTGTCGATTCTTTTCCATTAAGATTCTGCTTGAGTGCTGTCTTCTTCAGCAAGACTTTCTCAGTCCTCCTTCCTGACTTCTTAAACTACTTAATCTTTAACTACATTGCATATATTTGTATTTATTTACTTTCTGCTACCAATATTTTATATTTGTTTGTTGTCTTTTCCATTCTTTGTAAGAAGGGATTGTTTCATTCTTTGGACTTGTATATCCAGCACCTAGCTCTGTTGGTTAGGAAAATGGACTCTTAGCACTTAGTTCAACAAGTGCCCTTGAATAGTTTGGCCTTTGTTTCCTTTGAGTAATTCAATGTATTTCATTGAGTCTTACTAAGTGCTAAGTCCCAGGCTCTAACCCCTATTGGGTGTTAACCTAATCTATGTGGATGTGAACCTCCCAGAGTCCTAAGGGGAGGGGCTAACTCAAGAGCCAATCACAGCAGCCTAAGTTCAGGTCATTCAGATGACGTTGATGACATCTAAAACCCTATAAGAAGAGAAGGCAGAGCCATTTGCGCAAGGCTCTCTCTCTTGGTGGCGTTTGGAGACTCCCGGGCAGCTGTAGCTAAGAAGCCCTCCAGCTTGTAACCCGGATGCTGGGACTTTGTTGAACTCCGGTAACTATGTATTGGGATTTGAATCAGACAAGGTCTGTCTGTTGATGTTTGTACTTTGTTTGTATTTTGCTCTGACGTTCAGTGTGCTGGCTTGTTCCCCTGAACTAAGTGAATGATATTTGTGTGCTGAATTAAAGTAAGCTTGTCAAGCCCTTCACGTAGCTTTCCTTAGTTAAGCAGATCAAAAGAACCTGTGCTTTTGCAGTGTGCTGGCAGCTTTCTGGGTGCTGGCTGTTGGTGGATCTTACACCCTGACAGAAGCTGCTAGACGGATTGTGGAAACACTAGCACAGTGCCTGGCACATAGTAGGTGCCTAATTAATATAGCTGATCATTTGATGAGCGATGAGACACAAACGCAGACATAATATTATAGTTATTATCTGATAAGTGCATTAGACAGTTATAATACTAGATGCTATTTGAGAGATGATAGGAACGGACCAATAGGAGGGAAAGGGTGGGAGATAGGTTCAGGGAGATCTTCAGGGAGAAGGCGCCATGAGGGTTGGGAATTTAAAGGATAGTTAGGAATTCAGCATATGGAGAGGTCAAGGGAAGACACCTGGGCCTTAGCATAATCAGCATCTTCCCTTTGCTCTTTAACAAAGAGGCCACTGGAGAGGAAGCAACATTGGATTCTAGAAGCAGGAGGACAAATTAAGAGGCTAGTGCAGTAGTCCTGATAAAAGATAATGAGTGTCTCAACTAGACTGGTGGCCATGTGGATGGAGAGAAAAGAAAGGAAATCATGCGTTTGGTGTTTCGGAGGTAGAATCGACAAGACGTGGCAAATGATTAGATGTGAGGGAGAGGGCAGATTGGGGGATTAGTTCAAATTTGTACACTTGAAAGCTTGGAAAGACAGTGGCATTCTCAACAGAAGTAGGGAAGTTAGGAGGAGGGTTATTTTTTTTTTTAAGGGAGGTGGGAAAGATAATGGAGATCATCTTGGATGTGTATTTTGGATATGTGGGTGGTGATGTTTAACCGGCAGACTAGAGGTTGGGAGAAAGGTGAAGATGGAGTATGTAGACTTGGCACTGTAATCATCTGCATAGAGATGATCTCTGCCTCTTGGCTTCCCTGGCTTCTTTCAAGTCTCAGGTAAAGTCCTGTCTTCTGCAAAAAGTCTTTTATGATCTCCCTTAATGTTAGTGCCTCCCCTCTTGATTATATCCAATTTTTCCTCTCTATTATCTTATTTGTACATTTTTTTTTTTTGCATCTTTTCTCCCCCCCTGGACTAGAAGCTCTTTGAGGGCAGGGAAAATACTTTGTCTTTCTTTGTATCCCTATCCCAGGAATGCAGTACAAGGCACACAATAGGTACTTAATAAATGCTAATTGATTGACTGACTGAACCCATGAAAGTCAATGCAATTACCAAAAGACAGAGTGTAGATTAAGAGAGCCTTAGAGGACACCCAAAGTTTGGGAGGAAGACATGGGTGTTCCTCCTGTCTCATTCTAATTCTCTGATTGGTCAAGACCTACATACTCTTTCCCCCCATCCACAACATAACCTACTCCTCAGTAAGGATCTGATATATAGTACTGATGCCAAATCCTTTCATGCAAATTTATACCTTAGAGTCTAGGTATTACCTTTCCCTGGGTTATTACGATGATTGTTATCATCATTATTATTTTAAGTCTTTTTTCTGATTGTGAAATTAAAGGCTTTGTTTTCTGTGAAGGAATTTTAGGAATTACTAGGCAAATGTGGGGAAGTTGTTTTTTTTTTTTTTGTACATTTCACATCATACCATATATGTAGTAGGATAATTCCACCTACGTGTAAGGCCAAGTCTGGTGAAGAGATCTAGAATGACGAGACCTGAGTTTGCGTCTTATCTCCACTAGTTTATGATTCTGGGAAAGACATTTAATTTCTCTGAGCCTCAGTTTCCCTATCTGCAAAAGAGAGATTTGGACTATGTGATCACTAAGTTCTTCTAGCACTAACAGGCTGTGATTTCATAGGAATCCTTTTTCCACACATCTGTCCTTGTTCCAAAGTAGCTTGGGAAGGCACCGACTTCCATTCCCTGGGGAAGAAATCAGGTACCTGGCAAAGGCTAGTCTTATTAAGCTGTTTGATGAGCTCTTTGCACTGGTACTCGGTTCTAGTTCCCTGATGATATAAACACAGGATTGCAGCTAAGTGAGTACCCTGTGGGCGGGTTCCCCATTCACTCTCAGGCAGCAGTTATGTCCTTAGGGAAGGGTGGTGAGGAAAAAATTGTTTAAACACTGTCTTATGCCCAAAATATAGTTAAGATGTATTAAAAATAATAGTTAAGGTATTCAGAAAGAGGAAAAAAGGTTTGGCCTCTTTAAGAAAAGGATTTACAAAGGGAAGCTAAAGAATCCCATTCCACACTAAATACGTATTCTTTTGAAAGTGAGCTAAGGGAGGTTAGTGCAAATTCAGCCACTATTAATGAAAAAAAGTTTTGGGGTGCTCCTGTAGAGGAGTGGGGTGGGGTTAATGGGATGGCTTCAAAAGTCCTGCCTTGTGCAATATTGACACAGTGGTTAGAAGGGAAATTTAAGAGCCTAATTATCAAGATTGAAACCCTTCATCATTATCTTCAATGGTGGTCTGATGCCCTTCTAGTCAGGAAAAACAGGAACCGGTGGTGATGGAGAGGAGGACAGTTTTCTCACTTGATCCTGAAAGCTTGAGCATTTTTAGGAACACCCCGATGAGGGGTGTTGACATTATTCCCCATATACCAGTAAAGGATGTGAAGATCTGCATGTTGGCATAACTTTTCTTAAACATTCCCCCTATTTTCCTAGACAAAAATAAGAATTATTCAAAGTGCAAAAAGAAATAATTTTGGCTTCAGAGTCACAGGGAAGCTAGAGGAATGCAGAGAATTATTATTGCCTGATTATTCTTTGCTAGAAACTGATGGTGTACATGCCGAGAACAGACTGAGTTCCTGTTCTAGTCTCTCACAGTTGCAAGTCATATGAAACAACTGAGGCATGAAGCCACACTATGGTGTGCAATCTTAGAGCTTTGAAGGTCTGGGGAGCAAAGGGAAGGGAAGAAGAGTTAATGGGCTTCCCGATAGATAGCAGTTTTCAAGAGAAAGCTAACTGAGGCAAAGCCACCTGATGTCTGAGAATAGAAGAAACCATTGCAAAGACCAGGGAAGGTATGAAGAAGAGGCCAGAATATATTCTGAGATGACAGGCAGGCCAATTAAGGCTAAAGGAAAGACTGAGGAGATGACTGAAGAGAGCCCATGACGGCATCCTTAACAGATTAGAACTAGTAGGTATAACCATTCTATGATTCATAGAAACCTTGGAATCCTAGAATCTTAGAATTAAAAGGTACATTCAAGATGATCTAGTCTAAGCTCTTTGCTTTACAGTTGGTGAAACTGAGTCCTAGAGGATGAGTGATTTTCCCAGGGTTAAATAGTAAGTTGATGCCTGATATGGGAATGAAAGTCAACAAAGAGATTGAAAGAAGAGCATGAAAATGGGCCATTAAATGTGCGCTATGAATTCAGCTCTTTATCCTACCTTCTTCTCTGTCTGCTGTTTCTTCCTAATTATCCATAGCTATGTTACACTTTCTTAAAGCTATCCTTGTGTAGGTTCGCATCTGCCCCATACAAGAGGTGATTTTAAAAAGTGAGAAAATTGCTTTCAATGAGCTCTTAATTCAATTAAAAAAGATTTGGAAGCATTTGTGAACTCTGTATAAAATCCCGATCTAGGAATATATGGACACATTAGGGAACTAATTGTCCCTGCTCCAAAGGAGGACACTTAGGAGGAAAAGCATGTACATAGGTAAGGAAATACAAACAATTCTTCTCTCCCTTTCCCCCTCTGTCTCTCTCCTTCCTTGGTCGAGCCTTGAAGGCAAATAGGAATTCCCAGAGGCAGAAAGGAGAATACTCTCCTTCCTCTCTACTATGGTTCCCAGCTCTCTATGGTCCCTACTATGTCCCAGGCACTGTGCTAGGTGCTAGATATCCAAAGAATGAAACAATCCCTTCTTATGAAGGTTGGAAAAGACAACAAACAAATATAAAATATAGGTAGTAGAAAGGGAATAAATACAAATATATACAATGTAGTTAAAGATAAAGTAGTATAAGAAGTAGGGAAGGAGGATTGAGAAAGGAGAGTATTCTAAGTACCAGGCAGCTAAGGCATGATGGCAAGAGATGGCATTTTGAATACAAGAAATGAGAAGCAGTTCATTTTGTCTGGAACATAGAGTGAACAAGGAGGAATAATGTGAAATCAGTCAAAAAAGGTAATTTGAAGCCACGCCAGACATTTTTTTTAATCTTAGAAGCAATAAGGAATCATTGGAATTTATAAAGTGGGGGAGTGGGATACGGTTATACTTGTGATTTAGCAATATTGATTTGACAGCTGTGTAGAGGAGGGTTTAGAGAGGGGAAAGAGTGAAGACCATCTAGAAGGCTATTGTAGTAGTTTAGATGATGGCAAATGAGGTCTAAACTAGAATAAGGGGATAGATTGAGAGATATCTTGGACAAGTTGTGGAGGAGGGGATGGAGGAGATTGAAGAATCAGAAATGGCTCTAAGTTTGGGAACCTGGGTGGTTAGAAGGATGGTGATGCCCTCAGTAGAAATAAGGGATAAGAGGTGCAAGTTTAGGTGAAAAAAATGAATCTGGTTTAGGCATGTTGAATTAGAGAGGGATTTGGAGTATCCAGGTGGGAACATCAAGCAGGCAGTTGGATTGCCTATAGGATTGGGGCTCAAGGAGAGAAATGAGGTTGAAGTATATAGATTTGGGAGTTGTCTGCATAAAGGTGACAAATGAACCTGTGGGTATAATGAGAACTGATGCTAATAAATTATTATTAAGTGAAAGAATAAATGACAAGATTACCAAGGGAATATGGAAAGGGAAGAAAACAGTCTACAATGGAGTCCTAGGCAAATCAATTTTTTTTGTAATTTTACAAATATATTTTCTATTGCTTTGTGATTATTGTTTCCATTGCTTATTGTTTTCATTGCTCTGTTTGCTTCATTTTTTAACAATTCATTTAAGTATTTCTGTTCTTTACTGTATTCATGATATTTGTCATTTCTTAGGGCCCAGTAATATTCTATTATATTCATGTACTACAGTTTTTAAGCCATTACCCAGTTGATGGACATTAACTTTGTTTCCAGGTTTTGTCCTCCAAAAAGTACTGCTATAAATATTTTGGGGTGATGCATGCTTTTTTTTCTTATCAATGGCCTCCTTGGGGTATAAGCCTAGTGATGGAATCTTGGGATATGGGTATTTTATCCCTTTTATATACATCATTCCAAACTGCTTTCTAGAACGGTTTTACTAATTCAGCATTCCAATAATGCATTAATGTTTTTCTACACTTTTTCCAATATGGACTATTCCTGTCTTTGTCAATTCTGCCAATTTTTTGGGTATAAGGTGAAACCTCAGGGTTGCATTGAAAATATTTAGTTTAATAGCCCATCTCATTCTCAAGACTTTTGCCTATTTGTTTTTTGTTAGTTTCTTGTTAATAAGCCAAACCTTCAAAGAACGAAGATTGGTCACCAATGAGGATATTCAAAAGAATATACCATAAACTCTTAAAACAATCTCCAAAGAAATTCTAAAAATATGTTGAAAATGACATCTTCAAAATAGCATCTTCATAGCTTCACAAAGTGACTTTTTGAGGACAAACTCTCATTTGGATGTATAAGTAGTACTGTGTGTGTTCAAACTGTCACATTTCTTTTTAGATATACCTCATAAATCTAAAGACAAAAAAATCTTAGAGCATCGTATGTACCTTGTGTAACATGGAAGTTTAAAGATGCCAGAGACCTGGGAATAGTATCCTTGTCCACATTTCCCTAGGTTACCCCTCCCTACCACCCCTTCCTCTGATTGGCAAACCATACCCATACCTTTCAAACTGACAATGACAACCTGTGAGATATGAACACAATGTCTTCTATGAAAGCTTTGCTATGAACAGCAGCAATTTCCAGGCATGGGTTATGTTTCTCCAAAGAAGCCAACTGAACACATGACAGACGATATATCATTGTTTCTGAGAAATGATGATGGCCACATCACACCAGGCTGTTGACTCGGGCCTCCAAAGGGCTCCTTAGGTTGATACTGAAGAATATTTCCATTGCTTCTTCCAACAAGTCTTACCCTCACCACTTTAGAGGGCTGGTATGCTACCAGCTGGAGTGACTGAAGAAGGCTGTGAGCCAATTTGTTTGCTGTGATTATCACCAATCTTTTTAGGGCCACTGGAGGGACTCAGGCCAGATAAACAATTCGAAAACTGGGTCTGGACAGTGGTTTTGAAACCATTAGTCTACCTCCTCTAATTTTAAAAATTTAAATACAATGTAATGCATTATTAATTTTCTTGTGAGTGATTTAACTTTCAAGGCTACCAAGGGACTAATCTACTTTTTACATGAGATAGAAAAGGATTTCAGATTTGCACAAATAAAACAGTCCCTGGAAGCAATGCAACTGAAATGATATCTGCAAACATCACAGCTTTACTCCTCTTCTGAGCAAACATCAGAGTCTCTACAGAAAGTTAACACTTTAATTAGATAATATGTCATTGTACTGTATAAGGTTCGTCTGCTAGGAGAGGAAATACTCAGTGAAGTTCTTGTAGGATTACCTTCTAAGTAGTACCTTGGGACCATTGGTGTATAGGCTAAAGGTCTGGTCCTATGAAAACCTCATAGACTTTGGAATATGTCTTTACGGTAGTCGGGCTGGCTTTTCCTTTTTTCTTTTAAGGGGCAGTCTGCCTAGTAGGTTCTATAGCTGGTGCCAGCCTATCTTCTAGGCTGATTATACATTTATCCCCCTTTTACACTCTATGTTCCAGCCAAATTGGTCTGCTTGTTTCATTTTCCATCACTGTACCTGACTCTCTGCACTTCGCTACCATTCCCCCTTGGGCACCTCCCCCTTCCCTTTTATGTCTTTTTTTTTCCCATTGAAATATAAGCTTTTTGAGGACAGGAACTATCTTGTGTTTGTATTTGTATCCCTGGCACTTACCACATTGCCCCTCTTAACCCACCCTCCTTTTTCATCACCCCCCACCCCGACCACTTTCTTTTATCCTCTTCCCTTCCTACTTCCATGTTGGGTAAGATAGATTTCTACACCCGCCCGATCATGTAAATATATTTTTACCTCTTCGAACCAATTTCTATGAGAATAAGGTTTAATCGTTGCCTGCCCTACCCCATTTTCCCCTCCACTGTAAAAGTTCTTCCTTGTATGCCCCTTTTATGTGAGGTAGTTTTCTCTATTCTTCTTCCTTTCTCCACTTCCCAGAGGGTTCTCCTCTTCCCCACTTCCCTCCTCTTTCTCACCCCTTCTTTGTTTTTTTTTTTTTAGATCATCTCAGCATAATCAACTCACACCCATGCCCTTTATACAGATTCCTTCTAATTACTCTAATAATGATAAAGTTCTTAGGAGTTACATATATCATCTTCCCATATAAGAATGTAAATAGTTTAACCTTACTGAGCCCCTTATGATTTCTCTTTCATGTCTTATGTTTGAAAGTCAAATTATCTATTCAGCTCTGGTCTTTTCATCAGGGATGATTGAAAGTCCTGTCTTTCATTAAATGTCCATTTCTCCCCTCCTCCCATCCCCAAAGGATTATGTTCAGTTTTGCTGGGCAGGTTATTCTTGATTTTAATCCTAGCTTCTTTGCCTTCTGGAATATTATATTCTAAGCCCTCCACTCCTTTAATGTGGAAGCCACTAAATCTTGTGTGATCCTCTACAATGTTTGAATGGTTTCTTTCCAGCTGCTTGCAATGTTCTTTTTTTTTTCTTGACCTGGGACCTTCTTGACTTTGGAATTTGACTATAATATTCCTGAGAGCTTTCATTTTGGGATTTCTTTCAGGAAGTAATTGCTAGATTCTTTCAGTTTCTATTTTACACTCTAGATCTAAGATATTGGGGGCAATTTTCCTTTACTTCTTGTTTCTTGAAATATAATGTCTAGGCTCTTTCTCTGCTCATAGCTTTTAGGCAATCCAATAATTCTTAAATTATCTCTCCTCGATTTATTTTCCAGGTCAGTTGTTTTTCCTATGGTATAGTTCACATTCTCTTCCATTTTTTTTCATTCTTTTGACTTTGTTTTATAGTTTCTTGATGTCTCATGGAGTCATTAACTTCCACTTGCCCTAATTTTTAAGAAATTTTTTTTCTTCAGTGAGCTTTTATACCTTTTTTCTGCATTTGTCTAATTCTACTTTCTAAGGAGTTCTTTTCTTCAGTGAATTTTTGTGCCTCTTTTATGATTAAGCCAATTTTGTTTTTTAAGGTATTATTTTCTTCAGCATTTTTTGTGCCTCTTTTACCAAGCTGCTATTTCTCTTTTTATAAATTTTGTGCATCATTCTTATTTCTTTTCCCAGTTTTTCCTCTACCACTCGTCTCTTTTTAAAATAGTTCTAGGGATTCTTGTTGGATTTGTGTCCAGTTTGTATTTTTTTCTGAAGCTTTATTTGTAACAATTTTCATGTTGTTATTTTCTTCTGAATTTGTATCTTGATCTTCCCCGCCACCATAGTAGCTTTTAACGATCAAGTTATTTTTGTGTTGTTTGCTCATTTTTTCAGCCTATATCTTCACTTGGAACTTTATGTTAAATTTGGGCTCTGCTCACCTAAGAGTGGAGAGGCAATGTCCCAAGATTCAGGCTTTTTCACGCTGCTGTTTTTCGAATTAGTTCTGGGGGGGTCTGCAAATTTATGATGCTTCCAAGGGGTTGTGATCTGGGGAGAGGAGTGGTTACCACTTTCCTGGTCTGTGATCTGGTCTTTACTCAGGAAGTGCTCCTGCTCCCATGTAGTTGCAGGCCCTAGTGCTCCTCTTGGCCCTGGAACTGCGACCAGGTTACTCTTGCAGCCACAAGTGTTAGGGCTCCTTTCTGCCTTGGAACATGACCAGGCCCCTGCTCTGACCAACCACAAGATCCTCTTTGCTCTAGAAATGCATATAGGCAATAAAGGGGCCAAAGAGCACCAAGTCTTGCATCCAGTGCTAGCAAAGGGTCCTCTGGAATCTCTTCCTGACCAGTTGTCTGACCACCTTACTGTCTCTGGGTTGAGACAGCTTTGCAAGCTGCTGCTGCTGCTGTCGTGGTTGCCTCCAAGGCCCACCATAGATGTTGTCACTGTGTGCAATCTGGTCCCCCATCTTGGTATCACAGACCTCTCTTGATGACCTCCTTAGTTGTCTTAGGCTGGAAAAATGTGTCGCCCCAACCTTTTGTTGGCTCTGGTGCTCCAGAATTCAATTTGAGATATTTTTTTAAACTCATTTATAGGGGAATATTGGGAGAATTCAGCTGGGTCGCAACCTCTACTCCACCATCTTGACCCCACTTCCAATACAGTATTCGTTACAGGTTTTATTTTTTTGATCTTCAGTATGTTGTCAAGTTAAAAAGCATGTATTAAACATGTTTTAATGTGTCAGACAGTATATTAGTGCTGGGAATCCAAATGCAAAAGAAAGAAAGACAGTCCTAGTTCCCAAGGAACTTAAATTCTAATGGTAGAAAGGTAGCATATAAAAGGGAGCCAAAAAGGGGATGGTGGGAAAGTGATGTAGAAGTGAGTTAGCAGTGCAGCCTGGGGAGGAAATGAAGATGTGGCAGGCCTAAGTCTTCTTAAATCAGAAGTTCTGAGAGAAACATCAGACAGGGAGGCCTTGGAATGGGGGTGGAGGTTGGTGGGGGGGGGTTAAGGGGTATTTCTAATGTGAGAAATGTGCAGGGTGTGTAGTGAGCTTCTAGTGTGAAGAAGTTTCTAAGGCATGGTTGTCCCATGGTGATAAGTCAGCGGTGCAACCTGGAGCAGAATGAGAACATGGCTAACCTAGGCATCCTTCTTAAAATGGAGGTTCTGGGAGGAAGGCTAGACATGGATTTGAGTACTGCCTTGGCTCCTTCCCGCATGTGGGATCTTTTGCAAATGGCCCAATATCTTTAGGCCTCAGTCTCCTCATCTGTAAAATGAGGTTGGATTAGATGACCTGAAGGTCTCTTTCAGCTCTAAATCTAAGAACTCAGGATGTGAAACCCATGTTGTAAGGCCTCACAAAGTCCACTTATCTTCTCTAGGTTTTAATGTCCTCATTGGTCCAAAGAAAGGCTTTGACTAGACACATTCTAAGGTTTATTTCAGGCCTATCTTCTATGACTCCATGAATATCTGAGGGTCTGGTGTAAAGGAATAAATTAGCAATTTATTAAATATTGATTATGTACTGAGCCCTGGGGTTAGAAAGACTTTTAAAACAAAACATTTTCTGTTTTCAAGTAGCTGAAGTTCTACTAGGTAGAAACAACATATAGAGATGAGCAAATATATATATATATGTATATATATACACACACATACATGTATACACACATATACACACAAATGTATACATACATATACATACACACATATATACATATGCATACACACACATATATATGTGTGAGTGTATGTGTGTGTGTATATATATATGAATTCTGGAGGCAGGGAGAATGATGTATAGTCCCTTGAAGGAGTTTGTACTTGATCTGACATGTGATTACAAGAAGTGGAGGTAAGGAAGTAGAATATTCCTGCCACAAAGGGGATCTCCCCCTCCCCCAAGTGAAAGCATGGAAGTGGGGAAAAAATGCCAAACAGGCTGGCACATTGAATATAGAGGAGGTGAATGTGAAATGAGCCCTGCATACTTGGTTGGAGCTACATTGTGCAGGGTTTTACATGATAAACACAAGAGTGTATTTTATCCTGGAGGCAACAGAAAGTCATTGGAACAGGGGAGTAAAATGGTCAGATCTGAGCTTTAGGGATGCTGATATGGGGGCTATGTGGAACAAAATATGGAAAGAGCCAAGACTAGAGTCAAGGAGTTGAGAAAGGAGGTTCCCGTAGTCTAGGGGAGAGGTGATAACAGCCTGAACTTGGCTTGGGAGCAGAGGGAGTGTGAATGTAGAGAAGGCAATGCATGCAAGGAATTTTGTGAAGGTAACTGTAGAATCGACAACTCAGTAACTGAACAGATGTTGTGGGGTGGGGTCTGGAATGAGTGACAGTGAAGATTTGACGATAATTCCTAATTTGGGAACTTGGATAACTTGAAGATTCATGGTGCCCTTAACTGTTATAGGGATGTTAGGTTCTTCCTAATTTGTTGTAATTGGGGAAAACTGGATTATTTTGGAGGAAAAAAATGAGATCGAGATGCTTATAGGCCATTGAGATAGAGAGGTCCAGCAGGTTCACTAGACGCACCAGCTGCAAAATACAGGATAAGAGCTCAGGAAAGATATGAGGACTATAGATGTAGATTTGGGAGTCATCCTCATAACAAAGCATTTTAATCTAAGAGACTTCAAGGTGAAAGAGGTCAGGACAGAGCCCTGACGTTAATCTATTTAAAGGAAGGGAGCATATTTAAATCTGCAAAGGAGCCTAAGAGGAATGAATCGGGAGGAGAACCATGACAAAACAGTGTCCAAATCCTAGGGACCCTCCAGTTCAGAGGAAGGGGATTGTCAACAGTGCAAAATGCTGCAGAAAAGTCAACAAGTATGAAAACTGGAAATTGGCTGTTGAATTTAGCAATGAATATGTCCTTGCTGATCTGGGAGAGAATGGTTTTCATGGTTAGTGGTTAAAGAAGTTAGATCCCAAGGGGGTGAGAAGTGAGTGGGAGGTGAGGAAGAAGAAGAAACAAGTATGGGCAGCTTTTTCCAGGAGTTTGACTATGAACTAGAGGAAAAACGAGGAGTCATAGCTTGAGGCGACCACAGAATTAAAGTCCAGGGGTTCTCAGCTTCTTTTGTGTCATACACCCCTCTGTCATTCTGCTGAACCCTTTTCAGAGTATTATTTCCTTCAGAATATTTTTTTTAATACACAAGCTAAAATATATAGGATTACAAAGAAAATCAAGTGTGTTGAAATAATTATCAAAATATTTTTTTTAAATTGGTTCCTGGACCCCAGGCTTAGAACTCCTAATAAGACTAATACCCTCAATTTGTAGTTGAGAAAACTGGGATCTAGAGGAGTTAAAATTATATTTCCCTAAAGAGACTACAAATGGTCCCTGAAAGCAGGAAGTAGACCTTTCCCTTCTTGGTGTTCCCTAAAGCAGAGGTGTCAAATAAGCATTCCCAAAATGTACCCCAAGCCAGATGAAAAGAAGATTGGGAAATATTTCACAAAAATAAGACAAACAATAAAACAAATATCATGTTAATATGTGGTTTTCTAAGTCAATATGTACCCACAGGGATCCTTGTGTATGGTTTAGTGGCCTCTCTTTCTATTTTAGTTTGACACTGCTGTATTAATACACAGTATTTGTTAGTAATATATAGTATTTGCTACTAATACATAGTATTTGCTACTAATCTATTTTTTAATTTGAAGATGTGATGAGAAATCAATTAGTGAACCCAAATATCAAAATTTTACTGTAAGAACTCACCATTTGAAAAAAATTTCTGGGGAAACTAGAAACTAATTTGGCAGAAAATAGGCATAGACCAACATTTCATGCTGCATACCAAGATAAGGTCAAAATGCATAAATGATTTAGACTTAAAGGGTGGTATCATAAGCAAATTAGGGGAGCATGGGAAAATGTACCTGTCAGATCTACGGCTAAGGCAAGAATTTATCACTATACGAGAGATGGAGAGAATCATGGGAAGTAAAATGGATTATTTTGATGACATGAAAGCTTTTGCACAAACGAAACTATTGCAGCTGAAATTAGAAAAGAAAAGGTAGACTGAGGGGGAAATTTACAGCAAGTTTCTCTAAAAAAATGGCCTCCTTTCTCAAATATATAGGGAACCAAGACTACTTTATAAAAATTAGAGACATTCCTAGTTGATAAGTGGTCAAAAGATATGAACAGGCAGTTTTCAGAAGAAATCAAATTTATGAATAGTGACATTTAAAATGCTCCAAATTCTTATTGATTAGAGAAATAAAAATTAAAAGAATTCTGAGATACCACTTCACTCCTGTCAGATTGGTTAACATGACAAAAAAGGGAAATAATAAATGCTGGAGTGGATGTAGAAAAATTGGGACACTAATGCATAGTTGGTAGAGTTGTGAACTAGTCCAACCATTCTAGAGAACAATTTGGAACTATGCTGTAAAGGCTATAAAACTGTGCATACCCTTTGACCTAGCAATATAACTACTGGGTCTGCATCCCAAAGAGATCAAAGAAAAGGGAAAACGACCTATTTGTACAAAAATATTTATAGCAGTTTCTTTTGTGGTGGCAAAGAATCAAAAAATCAAGGAAAATACCCATCAACTGGGGAATGGCTGAGTAAGCTGTGGTATATGATTGTGCTATAAGAAATGATAAGCAGGATGATTACAGAAAAACCTGGAAAGACTTACAGGAACTGACACAAAGTGAAGTGAGCAGAACCAGGACACCGTATAGAGTAACAGCAAAATTCTAATAATCAATTGTGAAAGACTTCACTACTTTGAGCAATGCGGTGGTCCCTGACAATTCCCAAAGACCTATGATGAGAGATACTATCCATCTGCAGAAAGAGAACTAATGAATTCTGAATACAGATTGAAGTACACCGTGATTGTGTGTGTGTGTGTGTGTGTGTGTGTGTGTGCGTGTGTGCGTGTGTGTGTGTGTGAGAGAGAGAGAGAGAGAGAGAGAGAGAGAGAGAGAGAGAGTGTGTGAGACATGGCTTATATGGAAATGTTTTGCATGACTTCATATGTGTTGTTGGTGAATCTTTTCAGTTGTATCCAAGTCTTCATGACCCCATATGGGGCTTTCTTGGCAAAGACACTGGAGTGGTTTGTCATTTCCTTCTCCAGCTCATTTTACAGATGAGGAAACTGAGGCCAATAAGGTTAAGTGACTTCCCGGGTCACCAAGTAGTAAGTGTCTGAGGCCAGATTTGAACTCAAGAAGATGAATTGTCCTCATTTGGGGCCCAGCACTCTATCTTCTGTGCCATCTACCTGCCCCTTCATGTGCATAATTGATATGAAATTGCTTGCCTTCTCAAGGAAGGAGGAGGGGTGGGAGGGAAGGAGAGAATTTGGAGCTCAAAATTTAAAAAAATGAGCATTAAAAATTTTTTACAGGTAACTGGGAAATATTTAATGAAATAAATAAAAATATATTTTCCAAAATCAATTAGTTAGAAGATGCTTAGGGATAGAGTTCTTCGTAATCCTCAAAGCAGAGTGTCCTGTTCTAAACTGAAGATTTTAGTGGAGAGAATCTGGCTGCTAATTTGAATTTTGCCTCATTGAAGACTATTTGTCAGAGAGCTCTTTTTTTTTTCTTACATGTCAGAACATGAAGTGCTTTTAAGTCATTCTGGAAGAGGTAGAAAATCTAGGAGGTTTAAAACGTTTAAAAAAAAAAAAACAAAGAAAAGCAAACCGTGTACAACAGTAGTCACCAGAAATACTAGTTTTGTTTCTCTCCAAGTGCCCATGAAAAATTAAATTATGGGTCCATCCTCTGCCGACATGGGCTTGCCTGGGATTGGCACATTATTTACCTAATCTACACTCTATTTGTCCCCAAAGCCCTGATAAATGTTGGTGGATTGTTATATCTTTCCTCTGTGTAGTTCTTTCTTTCCTATGGTGAAATAGTTAAATGGTACTCAGACTGATATTTGCATCTCTCCCAGCCTGTGGCGATCTGATTATTAGTGCAATAAATACACAACATTTAATAACTCTTCACTTTCCCACTTTGGAGACATTAGTCGTCTCCAGGTTGACTAAGAAGAACTTCAAATCCAATTCATTAACATTTCTTTAAATAGTCCTCTTAACAATGCAGGTCTAGTTTTCCCATTATGTACTGTCACTAATAATGGTTTTTACTCCTAACCTATTATTAATTAAAAAATTAGAAGGGGTGGGGGGAGAGAAAGCTCTCCTCTCTCCATTTCTGTCGAAGGTTTAGAGCCTTTCTGCTTGAACTGCTGAGAGGCCCTTCTAAGCGTAGCCTGTAGTGGTATATAATTGCTCTAAGGGTAAATAATTTAGCTGGTCAGAGAAAGTGTACTCCTCTGTGTGCCTGGAGTGGACAGTCCCAGTCACAGCCAGTCAGGCATACCAAATCCAAGGCAAAGAGAATCAAAGCCGCATGAAACTTTCATTAGAGGCCGACAGGAAAAGGCAGCCTCTCTTAGGGGAATCCTCAGTGACCCCTGAAGCTGACCATGACCACTGGGGCACCCCCTTCTCTGTTCCCCCTCCCCACTTCCCTACATCTGCAGCCAGACCCAGGCTCCAGGAACTCCCCACAGACAGGGGCATCTTTTCATAGAGGCTTAAAGACTTCTTTGCCATGAAGGACAAATGAACAGGCACAGATAGTCTCGACTCCCCCTAATCTTTTTTCTTTCCCCACTTCAAAGTCTTCTGTGTTGTATCTGAGTCTGTAATTACCCTTGAGGTATTTTAGACTTGAAGCGACACTGGCAAAATTACACTTCCTGATAATGGGAGTCCACAGTTGTGTTTAATCAATTATGGAGCCAGTCACGAGATGGAGTTTTTTAGCTAGAACCATTAAAGGGGAATCGAGATCAAGCCCAGCCCCTCTTGCACAGGGTGAGGGACACCACAATCTGAAATTAAAGAAACACTAGCCATTTGATGTGGTTTAATTTAGTCTCTACCTACCTAATTAAAAACATACCATTACCCACCCACATAACAAACTGACACTTTTATGCCAGGCTGTAACTAAAAAAAACAAAAACAAAAAACAACCCAACAACAACCAAAAACAACACACACTCGCACATGTACATACAGACACAGACAACATCCATGCAGGGGTACACACACACACACACATATGCACACACACGCACACACATACCCCCTACTGCAAAAAATTAAGTGAAGCTAAAACTCTGAGATTTTTAGATTAGAGGAATGGAATCATCCAAAAAACAGGCTGGGGATTTATTAGAGACTACTTCTGATAGGGAACTTCAGTCACAACAACCACAACAACAACAGATAACGTTCGCATAGCACTTTAAAGTTTGCAAAGTGTTTTACAAACACTATCTCATTTGATCTTCAACAACTCTGGGAGGTAGGTGCTTTTATTATCCCCATTTTACAGATGAAGAAGCTAAGACAGACAGAGATAAAGTGATTTGTCCAGGGTCACACAACTAGGAAGTGTCTGAGGCAGGATTTGAACTCCAGGGCCTAAGATTACCTCATTTCTGAATTAATACCAATTGGAATGGTACTCAGTCTCCCACGTCAGGACTCTGGCTCCTTAGTTTTGGGGTGAGAGGGTGTTTAGGGGAGGACTGGATGTCTAAGTATCAGGCTTTGGAGGAGATCCAGTGGGAGGGGGATACCAACTAGCCTGTTACTGGACATAGGCTAAAGGGCAGAGTTGGGGATGGGGTTTCAGCTGTTTGGTGAAACATGTGTGGGCTGCAGTTGGGGCAGGTCATATCCCAGGACTTCCCATGTTGTCTAACAGATCATGAGAATGAGTGGTTGTTTCCAAACCCTGTGAAGAGACATCCAGTATCCAGAGGCTTTCAGTGACTTTAGCAGCAAAGGTAAAGCAAGGGAGTCAATTCACACCAACTAGGACCAGGAGCTCTGGTTTCAGATCCCTTGCTACCGATTCATTTGGGATAGCAGAAGCACCAGGGAGGGCTGTTGGTTGGAGTTGAAAGTGCCCTGACAGCATCACTTCTCCTCTTGGATTCTCTTTTCCCTTTTTCTCATTGACTCATTCCTCATTCTTTACCCCTCTTCTTCCTCCATCGCCACTTTTTGCCCCTTGGATACAGAACTGGCCCAAATCCTACTTTAGAGTTGGAAGAGGGCTGAGAGGTCAAGTTCAACACACTCATTTTACAGTTGAGGAAACAGAGTCTTAGATTGCTGCTGTGCCTTGCACACCATCACCCAAGTGGTGAGTGTCAGAGCCAGGTTTCAAACCCGGTTATCTGACTCCAAAGCTGGGCACTCTTTCACCTGGTCACAAGTGAGCAGGCAAACCTATAGAGAGGAAAGAGTTCTTGATAGGCACCAAGTCCCCCTCCTCCATTTTACAGAGGATAATGTTATTATATCTCAGAGACATGGTGTGATTTATAAATGTTTGTGGATTGGACTTGACCCAGGGCACGTGGCTGGTCATTTCCAGGTTTTCTGACTTTCTTTTCAGCGTTCTTTTCAACATGTGATGCTTCCTTGTCCTATACCAAATTCCGTCGCTTCACAAATTCTTCCTCCTTTCCATGAAGGAGGACCCTTTGGAGTAAGGAATTGGTGGGGACCATAGCTCTACCTGCAGGATTTGGGAGTGTTGTGGGGTATGCTTTTGGCAGAATAAGGGTCCTCTTGCAGTGCTGTCCCTAAGTATCCTAGGAGTAGATAGTTGCCTACAGTCTCAACGTTTCTTCCTCATTGTAGTTTTATATCCTCCCACAATCCTTTGGGATTTAGGACCTTATTTAGCATTTGGTTCTCTTTTAAAATGTGAATAGCTTTGGAAGGTATAACATACGAAATCCACTAAAGCCTTAGTGTCTGTTCCCCTTTATTCTTGTCTGACCTTTTCTTTCCCCCTTGGCCCGATACTGTCAGTAAATAAATGTTGACTGACAGATCTGGATATAGTCAGGCTTTAGGTATTAACAGCCTCCTTACAAAATGATTAAAAAACAAACATTATTCGTGAGTTTCAGTCAAATTGCATTTCATCTCAGAATGGAATGAAATAATGACATGAAGAGACCAGCTTGGTCCATTGGAATAAGACTCAGGACACAGTCATAATTTTGGCTTTTATAGTAAATACTTGTATGACCATGGACAAGACATTTCACCTCTGTGGGACTCAGTTTCTCCGATGTTCAAAGAAGAAATTGGACTAAGTCATCTTGAAATTTCCTTCTAGCTTTGACCTTTTTTTTTTCCCGTTTCCCCTCTTTTCTCCACCATCCTTCATTTACAACTAACCTGACAGGATCTACGGCACCAGGTTGATAAGAGCTAACATTAGACTGGCTTCGCCACCCATCTGGGGCAAAGATTCCTCCATCCTCAGGACAGCTGCTTTCCTCAGACAATTCCACCCGTCCTCTGCCCCACCCGAGCTAAATCTAGTATCCTGCTAACACTCTCCTTTGATTGAAGGTTCTGGAAGTCAGACAACATCTGGGCTTGCATGAAGTCATACAATTTTATATCTGGAAGGGGCCCAAGATCATCTGGTTCAAGCTATTCATTTTTCAGATGAGGAAATAGTCTAAAGGAGGTGAAGTGATTTTTACATAGGTAGTGAGGGGCAGACCTGAAGGATTCTCGACTCTGAGTTCGCAGTAATGTGGCTAGTTAGTGAAGGCACCCATATTAAACTCCAGATTTCCTGATTCTCAGGGGTTCTTAACCGGGTGATCCAAGGTCTCTTTATGGATTTCAAGGGGTCCATGAACTTAGATGGGAAAAAATATACTTTTATTTTCACTGACCTCTAACAGAAGTTTAGTATTTCCTCCAATTTTGAATGTGGGCAACAAATTGCAAATACCGTTAAGAGAAACTATTTTGTCACCAATAGAAATCAAAGATAATTTCAGGTCTCATTTCAGTTGTTTCAGATACCCCAGAATAATATTTATGTTTATTACTACTTAAAATTATTGTTGCTAGTATATTACTGTTATGTAATTATTGTAAATATATTCATAACTGTATTTTAATATAATTGGTTTCCTTTGCAATCCCGTGAATTTTATTTCATGAATTTTAAAACATTAATCTGAAAAGAGGTCCATAAGTTTCACTGGACTGTCAGGAGTGTGGGGGGTCCGTGAGACAAAACAGGATAAGAACCCCTGTTCTACACAATGCTACCTTTCTATAGAAGTGGGGGCTTTTAGGTAACTCAGCTTGAACTGAAACCTAGACTGCTTGAATGAGGAGTTGAAAGGTTAGTTAAAACAAGCAGTCATTATTTTGACTTTATTACCAGGAAATATTCCTAAGGCATTTCTTTGATTTTAGTCTAGAGTGAGATGCAGAGCTGGATGGAACCATGGTAGTTCAGTTGTTTTCAGTCGTGTCCCGCTCTTTGTGACCCCATTTGGGGTTTTCCTGGCAAAGATAAGGGAGAGATTTGCCATTTCCCTTCTCCAACTCTTTGTACAGATGAAGAAATTGAGGCAAACAGGGTTAAGTGACTTGTCCAGGATCACACAGCTAGTAAGTATCTGAGGCTACATTTGAACTCAGGAAGATGAGTCTTCCTAACTCCAGGCTGGGCTCTCTCTCCCCTATGCTATATAGTCCAACCCTTTCATGCTGTAGATGAGAAAACTAGAGATGACATCACTTCCCCAGGTCACACAGTCAGAACTGAGGTGCTCTTGACTCCAAATCCATGAGACCAGATTGTGGCGCCAAATTAGCTGTGTTGAAGCTGTTGGAGGCAGGGTATCACTGAGCTCAGATCTAGTGAAGAGAAAGGTAGAAGCTTCAATGTGACTGAGCAATCGGGTCGATCCTTTCCATGACAAGGCTTTCTGACCATGTTTTGAGGGCTTATTTACTCGGAAACAACCTTAGAGCTCTGGGTATGATTCCAGGACACTCAGTCCTATCCAAACCTCGGAAGGTGAGCGAGAGCAAGAACAAACACGCAAACTGTACTTTTCAGAAGTTCCCGACCCGTACTCAGAGCACTTAAGGATGAAGGGATAATTGGCTGTCCTGAGCTTGTTTCATCACCCAGTCCTTCATAAGAAAGGATAAAATAACTACAAGAATAGTAGCATTTGTGTGATGTGTTTAATTGTTCAAGAGTGCTTTCGCTTGGATGATCTCTTTGTACGCTCCCCAAAAACTTTCGAGCTAATTAAATGCGAGCATTAACATCATCCCCATTTAATGGATGAGGGGAATGAAACTCGAGTTGAAGTTTATTTCAGAGCCTGGATTAGAACCCAGATCTTCTGGCTTCCAGATCCTGTATTTTTCCTGCTAGACCTGAAAGCAAGGGTCCGCACAACCACGAAAGCAGCTGAAGCAGGCGCTGCAGAGTACATACAGCTTGGGCAGGCATCGAAGATGCCAAGGTCATCCACCGCATCCAGTCTTGCCTTCTGTCTTGCCACCGGACTTTGCCTCCTCATTCTCCGGAAGAGAGAGCGAAGCTGATGACTTTGTTCAACTATTCCTACGCAATTCAAGACATTACCCACGATGTTATTTGTCCTCTTCCAAAATGAAGGATCAGCGACAACAATTCTGCGCCATACTGGGGGCTGCTTTTCTTTGGGAAGATTGAACACCTCACCTTGAAATTGGCTGGTGCTATTGCTCTGCCAGAATGTGAAAGGGAGGTTGAGCTCAGAGTCAGGAAGTCCTTGTAATCAATTGGAAATGGTAATGGAAGCCTGATGTCGTAGAAAACATGTTGGATTTGGAGTCAGATGACCCGGTTCTGCTGCTCATTACTCATATGACCTTAGACAAATCTCGTCCTCTCTCTGGGCCTCAGTTTCCTCATTTGAAAAATGGAGAGATTAGATGGATGACCTGTAAGGTTGCGATTCTGTGAAAACCTACCTCACCTTCTACCCATGCTAGCCCTTCTCTTCTCTTCTCAAAACAGGCCTACTAAGGGTTTCTGAGCATAGACAGAGTTGAAGGGTATATCAGACGAGCCAGTATACTCTCTATGCATCCCTAGGGTTCTGAAGTTAGAATACCATGCCCCCCTCCCCCAAAGGGGGCCCATATCTGGTTCAAGGACTCCGGACTTTCCCTCTGGGAGCCTTGGTTCTGAGAGCGTTGTGTTGGTTATTGTTTCAGTTGTGTACAACACTTCATGCCCTCATTTAGAGTTTTCTTGGCAAAGATATTGGAGTGGTTTGCCACTTCCTTCTCCATCTCATTTTACAGATGAGGAAACTGAAGCAAACAGGGTCACATAGTGAATAAGTGTCTGAGGGCAGATTTGAACTCAGGCAGATGAGTCTTCCTGATTCTGTTCATTGAGCCTCTCAGAAATAGAAGAAATAAAATTGGCCATCCTGAGACCTCGCTTGAGCTCCTTAAATTTTAGTGCACGCCATTCAGTTGTGAGGACATCTGCCCATCAGAGGTGGCGACTTTGAGGGCTTTGTTTAAAGGCACCGACGCGCAGGGGGTAGTTTTCTCCTTGAAGTAGTCTTGAACCCTTCTGACTTTGGACCTCATCCTAAACCTTGTGGTCCTCTACCATCCCCTGCACCAGAGTCTGTCTCACCCATAGACCAACAGTCCTCATACCTGAACTTCTCTTGGTGCTACTTACTCTCCAACATTTTATCGTGTGTCATTCCCTCGGTCCCCTGGTCCACAACTCAATTTTCCCTGGGAGAAGAACTATTAGTTATAATTCTAGTACACCCACACACACACACATGTTCTCTCTTGACCCTAAAGTTCTGACTAATTCAGAGAAAACAACACAAAAATATATTCCACCTAAATGTTACTCTGATGTCTAATAACAATATTAATAATACTTCATAGCATTTTGCTTTGCTCAGTGCTTCATATGTGGGTTTCTTATTTGACCTTCACAACTATTGTGTGAAGTAGAAGTCTTTCTTATTCCCATTTTATAGATGGAGAAACTGAAACTGAGAGAGGTCAAGTGATTTGCCCAAGTCACAAAGCTCTCAAATGTCTCAGGTGTGAGTCAAACGTGGGTCTTTCTGACTCCAGATCCAATATTCTATGCACTGCACCACCTAGCTGTTTCACCGGGAAGTTATACTTGGCCTCTCAAGGCTAAGTCTGTGTAATCCGAGCCTCAGGAAGTTTTATCAAGTTGGAAAGACTTTAAGTACAGGGGTAGCCGTGGACTGTAATCTGTTGTCTGAAGACCAGACTCCCAAAGTGGGGACTCATTCTCCATTTTGCTGCTGGATAATAAATGTTTTTGGCCACAGCAGCTCCAAAAGACTATGCTATAGATTGTGATTTGCATTGGTGAAGAGTGTCTGTATTCATGAAATGAAAGAGTTCTGATATTTTGAAGAATGTGTGTGTATGTATATGTATGTATATATATATATATTCATACATGCATGTATATACACACATATGTGTGTGTATTGGATGATATGGTTTGTTAACTTTCTTCTATTCATGCCTGATGTGTAAAGGAACAGGAGGGATTTCTGAGTAAGTTTGGATGTTACATTCATAAATAATAATTAGAAATACAGTAAAGCCCTCACCATAGAGCCCTTTCTTATCCAAATTCTTTAAATCAAATTATGTCCCACAAGTTATGTCTGCATATAGTGTGTCTTTCTCACCTGAAAGGTAAATGTTCTACCCTCTCAAAACCAGTACAATCAGGTTTGATTACAATGTATATTTCCTTGGAATCATGTGTGAGAATCCCATGGTCTAATTATCTCTTCTCTATCATTAAAAAAGAAAGAAAGAAAAGTCCAGTGCTTGCCTATGAAGTTAGTTTCTGAAGTGTAGCCTGAACATAAAGAATGATGGTTACCGGATCAGTGTCAGTCTGGAAGGTAATCCTTAATAGTTTTATTTCAGGGTTCTGTCCTTGGCTCTGGGAAATACTTTTTATTAATTAGTGACCTGTTTGGAGGCATAAAGTGATTTCTGAAGTTCCTTCTAAATCCGAAATTCTAAGATTACGAAAGGTTTCAAGTAGACAAGAACTCTAATAGCACCAGACACTAACAATTAGGGAAAGGATGAGAAAGAGAGGAAGATATCAAAGTAATGAACTGGGGAGGCAATTTAAGAAGGTGAGCAGTACTTACTGAAGATTTGGGCATTGACATGTACGAATGGATAGTAAGACTTAGAGTCTGAGATGTCTCCTGTGTCCCAGATCTCTCATAAGTCATTAGTAGCAGAGGGAACAGCAGTGTGTTATGGGATCCCTGAAACAGAGGCTGGGCATGCATCACAACTCATGATCTAAGTGATAACTGGGCTCTCCACTTATCTGGGAAACCTAATGGCATCTCAGCCCTAGTTGGTATGACTGGTAGTGGAGAAAAGCGGTGGAAGATACAGTGTCTTAAGATAATTCTCCACTTAGACAAAAATCACCATGTTCAGATATATCCTTCAAACTTCCTCCAGATTTGACTTCTAAGACACAGCCCTATGCACAGTCACAAATCAATTCTGAATTCATTGAGCAAATGCCAGAGTAAGAGAGTAAGAACTATGTGTTCTCTCACCATGCCCTCCTTCCCTTCTTCCTCCTTTTTGTCTTCTCCTCCTTCCTTACTTCTTCCCCCTCCCTCTTTCCTTCCTTTTTTTTTCCTTATGGTTGTGGACCATCGGCATTGGCCATATGGCTTCTTTGCTGTCTCTAGTACATAGTACAGCATTAAGGATGTTCGTGAGGCTCTTTTGAATCAATTTATCTTGCCCTGCAGCATGCAACATCTTGGATATTTGCATTTTTTAGTTTAATCATTATTTTAGTGTTTGGTGGACATTAGTTGTAGAAAGCTAATCTCATTCACTTAGCTGCATTTAAAAACATTTTTATAGTCATGGATTTACCTTTGTTCGTCCCTCCCCAATAAATAAATAAGTTGAGTTCCCTTGCCCATTTCCAAGGTGATACTCTTGTCATTCTGCAATTTTTCAAATGAAGACCAAAGACTGGAATAAATTATTAGTTCAAAACCTACTTTTAAGCCTATGGGGAGACTTGGAAAAGCTGGTTGGAGTCTACAGAGAAACCACGTTTATGTATGGCATGGGAATGATTTCAGATCTCACCTGAGGAGGCCTGGATATGCTCAATTTAAAGAAGGGGAGACATTTATCCTAGTTATAAGCCTCTGGCAACCCTAGTTCAAGGGTAATTTCCCCTTTGTTGCAAACTAAGGGGTCTGCTCTTCAGGTTCCTGGACAAAAAGGAAGGGTAGTTTTCTTGGACATCGGGTCAACCTATTGTTCTCTGGCCTCTGTAAGCAGACTCACAGCAACTGTCACATCCAACCTCCAAGAAAACAATGGGCATTGATGATACAGCTGATTTTTTTATTTTCAGTGATAGTTTTTCCAGTGTATACACGCACACGATACACATACATGTATGTGTATATATATATATATATATACCTATGCATACACATACACATATATATATACACACATATATGTGGATATATATATATATGTATATATGAACCTATTGAAAAGTACAAAACAGTTTAGCAACATTAATGGCTGAAATTTGTATAGCTCTTCGAGGCTTGTAAAATCCTTTACATATGTTATCTCATTTGATCCTCACAATAACCCAGGGTGGGGTAGCTGAGATTATTACCTTCCTTTTACAGATGAAGAAACTAAGACCGACTAAGAAATACTCATTGATCTACCCAGTCTCACCCAGCTAGTAAATTTTCAAGAGATGATTTGAACCCAGAGATTCCTGACTCTAGTGGAAAGATCATTGGCTCAGAGAGTCAGAGGAGCAAGTCAATTTCTCAAGTATGGTTTTTTCAAGCGTAAAATGAGAGGATTGAACTGAATCACATGTTGGGGTCCTTTCAGGCTCCGGGGCCTTTTTTGCATCATGGATCCCTTTAGCAGTCCGGTTTTTAATGTAATGTTTTAAAATACATAAAATACAATGCCTAAGATTACAAAGACAAACTGATTGTATTCAGACAGTTATTAAACTAAGTTCACCAACCTCAGGTTATGATTCTCTGATCTAAATCAATGAATGGTACAGACCAAAAATGCAACAGGATTTTGAGCAAAGGAGTTATCACAACAAATAGAGGAGGGCTCGTGGCAGAGATAGTCCTCAGACTAGATCTTCCTTGAAAATTAGATTTTGGGTACTACGTGGGAAAGCATTCCATTTGTGGAGGAACGGTGTGAGTGTGTCAATGGAGGCAACACCAAGCAGGCACGCTCAAAGGATGGAAGGTAGACCAGCCCGGGGGTGAACACAGGTGGATGGGGCAATGCCTAGTCACACAGTTAGAAATGAAGGATAGGGTCAGATGACTGAGGACATGAGAGATTTGTCTCTTGGAGGTTTCTGAGTAATGAAGAAATGAGAATCAAGTGATGTTTCACAAAGACAAATCTCACAGCAATATGAAAGCTGATTGCTACCCGCTTTCTTTGAAATCCCATTTTGGGTCTTCCTACTCTAAGGAAAAATGCTTAGTGTTGGTAAGAGGATTGGCCAGTTCACTAGCCATAGAGCCCACCATGCTCTATAGTGCAACAAATGAGCAGAAAAGCAAAAAACAAATCCACTGTACTTCACAGAGTTTGGGTTCTAAACAGGGAAATCCCAAAGCCCACAGTTTGGGGAAGACTTCAAATACTCCCCAGATGAGTCCTTTTTCCATTTATAATACACTCCAAAGTCTTGTACTTAGTAAGAGTGGAATAGAAAACATACACACACACATACAAAACAACTCACTCTGGATTTGTTTTAATCTAGACTTGAACATTCAAGAGAATACTTGAATAATACTTACCTACCACAGTGGGGTGTTGTTAATGATTAATTAGTTAATGTTTGGAAAATACTTTGCCAATGTAAAGTGGTTACATAAGTGATAAGTATTATTACTATTATTAATAATAGTAAGCAGATTTTCTGCCAGTTTTTTAAAAAAAAAATCAGACTTAATTGTAAATAAATGAAGATTATTTATAAAGAGTAATTTTCCTTCATGGTAGCATCCTGATTATTATCATTTAACTAATCTTTTATTCCAATTAGGGTTAGAAATAGATCCTCCTTTTCTTGAATTAGTCACTATTTGGGGTATTTCCAGAACTATCCTGGGAAAACAAACCGTAATAGGTGTTATTTAATTTCCCCATTAAGGTAGTGAAGGATATGTTCCCCTAGCAAGGACTTCATACCCACCAAGGAGAATGGTACTTGATCCAGATTAGGTTGAAGTATCCTTTGGAGAGATAATGTCTAATATAGGCATGGGGTATTTCTTGAAAAGAAAAAAAATCTCATTAAGTAAGTTTGAAAGAATAAATCTGTTGTATTTTAGAACTAAAAATGTTATTGGAAAGTGGGGAGTAGGAAGAAAACTTTTCTTCCTTCCCATCTCCTCTGATCCCCATCTTTCTTTGAAGGAGGGAAATGAGGATGAAGCAACTGAAATGGTTTTTCTTTTCAGAATAGTTTTCAAAATGTCCAGTTGAGAAACGGTATTAATGAAGTAGTGAACTCTCTGAGTAGCCTGTAATACCAGGAAAGTTCTTTCTTTTAGGGCCTCAGGCAGTACTGCAGGAGCCAAGCTTGGTCTTTAATGAACTTGGAAGACTATAAATCAACAAAGGATATGACACTATAGAGGAAAACTAAGAGAGAGAACATAACAGAAATAGGCTATAGCCACTACTCCTGTACCAGCCATGTGCTCTCTTGTATTTCAGACATTGACAGATGGTTGTGGTGGCGGATGGACAGCCACAGTAGGAGGTGTGTTGGGAAGTTCCTGCGATTATCCAAGGTAAGGTTGTCAGTGATGTGGCAGTAGCTACTTTTAGCACAGCCTTAACTTGTCCAGTGATTGGCTCTGTACCACGCCAGAGTAACATGTTTAAAATGCAATTCTGTGGTAGGTGACAACAATCACACTGAATTACTGACATTGTAAGGAAATGAAAAGTCAAACTGCTGACCATGTGTATTTTATGGTATTTAATTAAAAGTAGATAACAGCATGAATGAACCACAAATCAGATAAAAATGGCAGAATTTTCTCATATTTAACACATATTTGACTTGTGGTTGCTTGACAACTTACCAGAACGGGGCTATGACGTCTCCAAATATAAAATCAAGAGTGTAATTAAAAAATACTGCAGGGGAGAAACAATATTAACTTCAACCCTGAACAGAGTTAATCACAACCACAGCTGTATCATTTCCATTCCTGTTAGCCCAGTTTAATTTTTCTTTTTCTTTTTTAAATAAAGGGGAAAAATACCAGTCTCTTGCTAATTCTGAATGTCAATTTTAAACTTCCAATGGGGGTATTTTCATAAGGGTAAAAGTGATGAAGAGGTTACAAGGGCCAAGATTTACTATTTATTGAGAAATCTGGGCAGGCGCAACCAACCTTATTGAGGTCTTTCAGCATTACTTTTTCTCCTACTTCTCACACATTTTAGGTCTTTATCCCTTAACCAAGACTCAATTACTATTCCATGGTGGAATATTATATATCATATTCTACTGGTATATTAAAGTTTGTTTGTAAAATGAGGGTGTGTGACTAGATGACCTTTAAGGTTTCTATCAGCTCTGAATCCAATATTCTTCTTTAGATCATGTGATCTTATCTGACTCCCAACCCATGATGAGGACCTTAAGCCTCCTTCTGAGTCGTGATCTGCTGTTCTGTGGTGGGATGGGACAGGGAGGTCTAGCAGTCAGCTGAGTGGCTGTGTCATGGCCTACACGTTTAGCCAAAAGCATCCAGATATAGTGAAGTGAAACCAGGACACCAAAGTCTTGGGAGCAGTTATGAATTAAAACCAAGAGGGTTCCACTCTATGTGGAACATCAGAGCAAAAGAAAAAGCAAAAGTATTTTGGAAATTCTGTCCTTTGCTCAAGAATAAGTCTAAAAGTGTGTCTGATAGGGAAATAAACTATCTATCAATAGCCAATGCTGGCTTCCTTTTCAATGGAGAAAGGGCCTGTGCAGGCCCTAATGACTTCCAATGTATCTCCTTTCATCCTACTGACTGTATGAAATGTTTCAAGCACCTACCGAAATACAGCCTTGAAAAATAGTTCAATGTATATTGTGCCTACTCTAACTCTCTGAATGAGACTGTAAGGGTGTCCTTGCAATTGAGGCTTAATGGGGAGGACTTTGGAGGATTTCCTTATACAATATAGTTTCATTCATTTATAGACATTTAAAGTGCCTACTATGTAGAAGGTGTTATATTAAGCTTTGAGAATACACACAGAAATAAGAATTCACAAAGCTTATAGTCTAGGGGAGATTTTATTTTCAATAAATATTTGTAAGTCCTTCTTATGTGGTAAGGTGTGGATATGGACATAAGAAAAGAACAAACAAATTACTTGGGGTTCAGATGAGGGAGAGATTATTTTTAATGTGATCAGAAGGTTTCATGAAAAGTGATGTAAGTTGGACTGGAGAAGATTGGTAGCATTTTGAGAGATGGCGATAAAGTCGAAGAAATTCCTGACATGTGGAAGGGAAAGTGTGGGATGTCTTTTGGGGATGGTAAGTAGCCTAGTGTGAGGACATACAGTATATGATGGGGAAGGTAGTTTGGAACTTCTTTGTGGAGGGACTTCTTGAAGGCCAGGCTAAGGATTTAGGAGACTTTGTTCTACAGGCAATTTTCTTGAGTTTGATAACTCTGATTTTTTTTAGGGGGAGGGAGTCTCCAAATCCTCCCATTATTATTTTGTAAAAAAATTGTATTTGTATAGAACACTTGCTCAATAAATCCTTATTGACTTATTATTTTATCATTGAACTGTCATATTTTAGATTGTCAGGATCCTCAGTTTGAGCCATTAACGATAGCCACACCACTGTTTCCCAACTACCTATCAGAACATTTCTTATATTTTTTCAAACTGAAATCCAGGTCTTCCAAAGTTTTCCTACATTCTTAACCAAAAACCAACCTGAGTTCTGCTGAAACATAGAATGACTTTGGACATAATTGCCAGTGGGGGAAGGAATTACCCATTGATTGTCATGTAATGAAGAATTGGTGAGGAAGTGCGGGAGGGAGCCTTTTTGTTTGCTGGCTTATGATTTTTTATGTCACATGAGAGGCTGGAGGACAGAGATGCCCAGGCAAGAAATTTCTCCAGAGCTGAAACAGAGACATTTTAATGGTAGTAATGGGGGAGAAGGGCATTTACTATGTATGGAAGAAATTAATGAATATGAAGTAGAATCAGATAAAGGCTGAGGAAAGATTTAAAACAAAGTTTTTAAAGGATATGATGTGGGGTTTGCTGAGATCCTCAGCCAGAAGAAAGCTTAAAGAGAAGGGCCACTAGAATCACCATAAGATCAGAAAGTGCAGCGAGGGAGGAAAAGATGAGTCTTCTATCCTAAATGGAGGTAAGAGACAGAAGGGAAAGGCTGGGTTTCATGGTAGTGGTTGAAATATTGAAAATGACTTTATCTAAAGAAGTTATTCATGGAATATTTGATTCAGGTATTGCTTTTGGTGGAAACAGTTCTGCACTGACCTCCCTGCTAGTTTCATGCTTCTTGTGGTACCATGGAAAGTGTGCTGGGTTAAGAGTCAAAGGAGCTGGGTTTGACTTTCGACTCTGCTATTCACTATCTGTGTGACCTTAAAAATCACTTCAGCACCCAACGAAGGCACCAGATTAACTTCCTTAAAGTTCTAAATCTATGACTGAATATTTTCTCAGAAATCTAGAGGACAGTTAAGAGTCAGAGGCAGAGAGTTAGTCACTGGACTTTGAAAAGACTGAGATAATACCATACGTTAGCAACCCTTGCATACCCTCTTGAGCAAAGGGAGAAACCCTGCCCCTGAGCTGAGTTCATATTTTTGAGGCATGTATATGCTTCACATCCCACATTTCCCATGATTCTCTTTTGGAGAAATCAAGAATCTAAGAAATAGGTAATTGTGTCTGTTCAGGCACCAACCCTTTGTCTCTTGAAATTGAAATGAAGGCTCTGTCCTCTTCTATTCCCTTCCCCATCACCCCTTCAGGGAGCTGTGCATGTACATTCACCTACAAACCATATGGCAATTATTCTTCATCCTCCATTAAAAAAGCATAACCTTTCCTCCAGCAGCGATATTTTCATTGAAAGTTTCAGTCTCCTTATGCTGGCTGTGGATTTAGAAATCTATATTTATATAATTATGAGATAACTCTTAAATGTTTTAAATAGATTCATTATTAATAGTACAGTAGTAACTATAATTACCAAGGTTATCACTTCAACAAGTTTAAACTAGCTGAAAATGTTAACAAAAGAAATCAGCCCACCCCTACATGTAGGCAACTCCTAATATGGTCCTCTCATTGCTTAGGAAGGACAGTCATTCTAAAGAGAATCTGGGGAAATGGATATGAGTCACTCAACTATCTTTTAGGCCAGCCTCCATTAATCCCTTGAATCAGATTCACTTTCGGAACAAAATTAATCACTTGAGTTGTAGCATTGTAGACCTGTTCCAGTGACTCATGGTCATTCTATGGGAAATTAAACCAGAAAATCTCTGTTGTGGCTAATCAGAGCCATAACCAGGGAAGAGTAGTGGGAGTTTTATCCCAGGGAGTGACATTAGAGTGGGGTACACTTCCTTGGGCACGGGGGCGGTTGTTGTTGTGGTGATGATGCTGGTGATGGGGTGGAATTCTGTTCTTGTTATATTCTATAGACTCCATCGTAGAGCCTTGCATTCCTTTGTTAACTTGGGCCACCGTGACAGTTGGTAAGAGAAATCAGCTTTTAGAGAGGGTTAAGGAAGCAGGATTGGTGGTGGAAGAAAAGGGAAGGATTGCCCCCTTCCTTCTTTACAACATTACCTACAATCAGACTGTCTCTTCTGGGGACTGGCCGTATTTCCATCCAACTTCCACAGGAGCAGAGGCCTTATTCTCTGGGGAATGAGGGCCCTTGGCCTTACTACCAATGAACTGAATTTGTCTCAGGTAACAGGATTCCTACTTACCACTCTGTACATAATCCAATAAAATCCAACAAGTATTGTTCCTCAAGGCACTGGGGATACAATGAAATTCAGAAATGTCTCTAAATTTTAAGACAACTGAAAAGGTGGAGATCATATACAAAATGAAACTCACTAAAGGGTTTTGATGTTGCTTTAGGGGTTGCACATTATACTGGGAGTTTGTATTATAGACGCAAATTTATAGTACTGTCATTTTCTTTGAATGATTCCTAAGCACTCAAGAAGGATTCTCATGAAAATATATCCAACCTATTCCTACAGGGAAACCAAACTTTCTCTCTGGATTCCCAGCTTATTTTGTGGTGATGGCACCCAAAATTCACTTGATCCTGCTACCCCAAATGCATTTTTTCTTCATTCCACTAAACTGCTAGAAATTGACAAAAACTGAAGAAAACTGAATGTCTTTTGACCCCGATAGTTTGGTTTGGTATTGATATGCCTTCCTGACGTGGTGATGATCAAATATCGCTTTTGCAAAGTCTCATTAAAAGTATTTTTCATTTTCTTAAACTAGAATAATCCCAGAAAATCTGAACTAGATGGTCACCATGGCAGTTGGCGGATGTACGTTTGTGTATTTTCAGAAGTGAAGGGAGAATACCTATTGGAATTTGAAAGAGGAGATGGATCTATGAAAGCAGTATCTACATTGTCATGTAAGTTACACTAGAAACTTAGATAAATAGATATTTATATATATATAAATATATATATAAAATATAAAATATATAAATATAATATATAAAATATAATATATAAAATATAAATAGATATTTATATGCTCTTTTAAGGTTAATGACTTGCATGTATATGTTCACACATGCATAGATTCATACATATATTTACACATTCTGTATGTGCATAACTGTATATACATGTACATATATATGTGTAGATATTGATATATTGGGGAATAAATATATACAAACATATGTGAACATACCATATATATATATATCCCATATATACACATACATATCCATAATACATATACCCATACATGCATATATACATATGTATATATACACATATATGTGTACATATACATGTGTGTTTGCATACTGAGAGATAGAGTCCCCCAAATTTTAGTGTTTTCTTTAGCTTTAATAACTTAAAAAGGCATTAAAACTTTTGGGACACCCTGTATATAGGTTTGATCTTCACAATAACAACCTTCAAGAGGCAAATACTATAGGTATGATACTATTTTATAGATGAGGAAACTGAAGGTCAGAGAGGAAAAGTGACTTACCCAGAGTCATATGCCTGGTATGTGTTAGAGGCAGGATCTGAACCAGATAGCTCCTGATGAAACTCTCTATGGATTTCATTATCATCTTCATGAAGATGACTCACAGATTTATACATACAGTCCCAATGTGTCACTTGAGCTTCAGTCTCACATCACCAATTGATGTTTGGATATTTCAAACTATACATTTCACAGGCATCTCAAAAACTTAATATATCCCAAACAGAATTCATTGTTATTTTCCTTCTAAACATTCCCTTCCTCTAAACTGCTCTATTCCTGTCAAATGTACCATCGTCATTCCAGGCTCTCAGGTGTGACCTCAGTGTAACCCTTAATTCCAAACTCTCCTTTACCCTCTGTCTGCAGTTGCCAAATCTTCATTCCACCTCCACAACATTTCCTACATGCTACCCTTTCTCTCTCCTTGCACAGTTCAGACCCTTATCACCTCTCCTCTGAATTACTGCAACAAGTTTCTAATTGCTTCACCTGCTTCAAGTCTCTTCATTCACGACCACCGTACTTCACACAACTGCCAAAGTGATTGTCCTGATGGTTGTTGCTGTTATTCATCCTTCTTTCTTGAAGAGGACACAATGGCATCGTGGGGCGCAGTCTTGACTTGCTCACAAATTAGATTTAAGTGAGGCAGAGTTACCCAAAGTCATCAGCCTCACTCTCTCTTCCAGAGTCATGGAAGTCCGGTGACAGGACACAAGTCAAAGGGACTGGTGACTGGCCATGGCCTTGGAAGCGGTGGGTGACATTAGTATTTCGAAATTAAGGTCTTTCCCAGGCTTTAGTTTGTCTGACGAAATGCCCATTCAATGACTAAGAATTGAGACAAAGGATGGCCTAATTTACCATCACAAAAATATCAATCAGGGAAGGGAAGAAGATCCTCAAAGTTTCTGGCCAGAACAAAAACCAATTCCAATGTCTTCCCTCTGAGATGACCCCAATTGATCCTGAATATATCTGTTTCTACCAAGTGGTTTGCCTATTGTTTCCCTAGTTAGACTGTGAGATCCTGAAGGGCAGGAACCCTTTGCTTTTTTTTTTATCCCCAGAACTTAGCACTGGGCTGGGCATATTGAAAGTGCTTAGGTTGTCCTTAAATGCAGATTTGATTGTCACCCCCTTACTTGATAAATACCAATGGCTCCCTATTGCCTCTAGGACAAAATTTTAAAAAATACTCTTCTATTTGCTTTTTAAAGCCCTTTACAAATTGGCCCCAATCCGTCCTTCCAGTTTTATTGTATATTACTCACCTGCTGGAACTTTGCATTCTCACCAAACTGGCCCTGTCTCTTTCTCTCTCACACTGTACTTCATCTTCTCTCTCTGAGCCTTTGCATTGACCCTCTCCCATAGCCCACAATGCACTCCTTGATCATCTTCACCTCACAGACTCTCTGTTCCTTCAAGATGTAGACACCATCTTCTGTTGAAAACCTTTCTTGACCCCCAATTGCTAGCGCCCTTTCTCCCTACCTTAGATTTAACTACATTTTATTTATTTGCATATATATAGATATAATCTACATATAGCTATGTATGTCCCTGTGTTGTCCTCTGATAGAATGTAAGCTTCTTAAAGAGCAGAGAGAATTTTATCCTTTGTCTGAATCCTCAGCTCCTAGCATGATGCCTGGCACATAGTAGGCATTAATAATTGCGTGCTGATTAATTGATTGATTCCAGGTTCAGCCCTCTCTCTATTACTCTGAAGCGCTGTTTGGCTGGTTTAATTACAATCTAAAATCAGATTAGATTTGATTTATCTCTCAAAAGATGGGCTCTCCCATTGTATAGTTTGTTTTTTTTGGGGGGGTGGAGGGAGATGAAAAAATGTATTCTGGTTCTCCTGAGCATTATCTGCAGAATCACTTATTTCTCTATTTGTTTCTGGCTTCTAACACACAGTTCCAGGGCATATAGTAGATGTTCAATAAATACTGATAGATTGATTTAAGCTCCTACCTATGCATGGCACTCTCCCTAGCAACTTAAACAGCTACCATCTGTGCCCACAAGGGCCTGATCACCCACAAAACACAGCAAGTGTGTGGACAGTTATATTCAGGCCATTTGTTAAACAAAACATGTTCCAGCAGAGGGGTCAAATGCATTCGGGGAGGGTGGGTGTTGAGGGAGAGGCTGTGGGACTTGCAGGTCAAGGGGAAATCACATTTTCTGAAGTTGTGAAAAAATCTGGTAAAGCCATTCCCTTACATAGAGAATGTAGGGAAAGGAAAAAAAAAGAATGAAAGAAATCCATTCAGACCTCTATATTGCTTTCTCGCCTTTTCAGGTATTTCCATTAAAGACAAAACCCCTGACAATTAAAGCCCTGCTATTTGACAGTAAGAGTAGCAGATTCTCTATTCCCTCTTCCACCCCCACCACCTTGGTTGCCTCTCAACTTTTCCACACCACCACCAAAGGGACAGGAAATTCGTAGGTTTCAAAGAGGCAAAACTTTACACCCTCCTTGGCTTGTAGGGCACCAGAAGAGACCTGCCCCCAGGATTGTTAGAAGACCAGACTGGGAGGAAGCCTTTTCCAGTATTTTGTGCTCAGCAGTTAACCTCTCCATGCCTGCCACAGGCTAGTGGAGGCTGCCTCTTGGCGAAAGACTAAAGAGCGAGATGTATAATTTCTTTTAAGACTTGTACAGCCTCTTTATCTAAGGGAGTTGGAAAGGGCAAATCCCTCTCCCTGTACTTGAAATCCACGCAAAAGGACGGGGGTCTCTGAGATAGCATAAGGACATGCATATCAAGTATTCTCCCTGTGATAAAACAGGACAGCACACTCATCTAGCCAAAGAAAGAACTCCATAAAAATGTAACTCCCTCCCTGTAAATCAGGCAGGTGAAAGTACAGTCCTCTGAGTCCTACATTGTGAGCCTGGCCATATACAACAGAATGAGCAGAGCTTTGTAACAAGGTGAAAAGAACAATGATGAACTACCTGTCAAATCCGAGGAGAAGAGATGATGGATGAAGATGATGATGATGATGGTGATAATGATGATGGTGACATTGGTTTTGGTGGTGGTGGTGATGATAGTGATGACAATGATGATGACATAGATAATGATGTTGGCTTGTGCCTTCAGAATGGAAATTCACATCTCTGATACTTTTGACATTACCAAGGATCCCCTTTTCTCTATCCATTTCCATTTTTCCTTTAGCCTGCAATTTCCATCCTTCTTTCCTATCCTTTTCTTCTACCTATCCCATCCTTTCCACCTCACTCCCAATTCCACTCTCCTCTCCTCCTCCCATACCCTCTATCCCCTTTTGCTATTTCCCTTATTCCCATTTTTTGACCTCTGTCCTGCCCCATTTTCTCTTTCTTCTTTCCTTTTTATCCTCTTCTTCCTCTCTTCCCCACTTCTCTTTCTATAGAAGAAAGGGTTGAAGGTAGAGGGTACTTTGAGGGCTTATTTTTCTGGGGAAGTAATGAAGAGATTTATAAAACCCTAGCTAATAAAAAGGCACATCATAATGTCATTAGCAAAGACATACTCTACTTTGAATAGCATAATTGTCCCACATTATAACAGATAACAGGTAAAAGCCAATAGCTGTCAGACTCCTTTCTTGGAGACGAAAGTAGTTAGGGAGTGGGAAAGACTTCAGGACTGTCTTCAGTCTTTCTCTTTTCTAATCCATCCTGTACAGATCTGCCAAACTGATGTTCTTAAAACCTCTACTTGAGTCTCTTTGGATTCAAAAAATTTCAGTGACTCCCTATTGCTTCCTGGATTAAAACAACAATAGCATCATGCCATCTCCATCTTTGGCTTTTGTTACAGGTGGCCCCTCAAGGCTGGAAAGTGCTACCTCTCCACCTTATAGAATCTTTAGTTTCTGTTGAAGCCCAGCTCAGCAGTCACCTGATACACAGACCTTTTCTGGGTGCCCCCATTTCTAGCACCCTCTAAAAATTACTTTGCAATATGCTTTGTTTTTATTACATGTGTAAATGTTATACACTGTGGTAGAATGGAAGCTCCCTGTAGTTGGAGGCTTTCACTTTTATCTTCTGTAAACCAAGGTGGCTGTTTCAGGGTAGGTAGAACACTGGCCCTGGAGTCAGGAGCTCATGAATTCAACTCTGTCCTTAGATATCTATTAGTTGTGTGATCCTGGGCAAGTCACTTAACTTTCGTCTGCTTCAGTTTCCTCATTAAGAAAAAGGGGACAATAATAGCACTTACCTCATAGGGATTTTATCTAGTTAAAATGGGATATTTGTAAAACACAGTATAGTGTCTGGCACACAGTAGGTACTTAACAAATGCTTGTTTCCTCCCTTCCTTCATTACCAATGTCTAACACAGGACCTTGCATGTCACAGGCATTTAATGATTACATATTGAATTAAATCAGATTGATAATTGTGACTAAATAAATGGTGGGGGTCAGTGGTCTTTCTTTTTGCATATTATTGTTTCTGACTTTGCAAGCTGGCTATCAGAATTGCATTCTATGAATGGGAGGAGGTAGGCAAGGCAGTTTCCTTTACCAACAGTATCAAACCGCATATTAGATAAACTCAAAGGCAGTTCTTTTCCTCCTCCTTCCCTACTCCCAAACTATTTCTCTGCTCTACTAGGTTTTTCAGAACCAAGAAGACTAGAAAGCCAGGCCTCTTCCAACAGGTGTCAGAGACTGATGGAAGCCTAAAGGGAGACTGAGATCTTCCTTTCTGTTAATGCAGGTATTAAGCTGACTTAATATTCACTTACTCTGAAAAATCCCACTTCACAGAAACATTTTTTAACATGAGCCAAAGCATTTCTCACTAATTCAGCACATTTGTGCCTGGTTTATATCCATCGATGTTAAATGATTTCCCCGTTTAATATCAATTGGAAATGGCTGATTTCCTACCCCAAACAGTACTTAATGTCAATTACTGCAGGCAGGGCAAAGCCGTTTTTCAATTAACTCCACCAGGAGGTTTTGTTTGCAGGCCAGTGGGACAGGACGGATTCGGGGCCACTATGTGGAACACAGGGTAATGGGACATTGGAAGGAGGACTTCATCTGGGGGCCCTGAAGTTTGAGAGACAGAAAACCTGCCTTGGCCCTGGGGGGCGGGATTCCAGTTGGTGAAACTGATGCCATAGTTGAAAGCAAGTCTGATCTTTCCACGAGGGAAGACCTCAGAGCAGTGATGTCCAAAACCTGTTGGAGCAAATTGTTTTTGACACTAAACAGGCCAGATCTCACAGACAGTGCAGCTCAAATGTGGGTTGTCTCAACAGTCTTTCATGTTTAGATTTCTGGGTTTGAATCCTATTTTTTTTTTTTTTGTGAAAAGAGATTTACCAATTAATCTGATTTTGGGCTCCAGGATACCTGTAGGTGAGGTAATTGACAATAGATATAGAATGTAGAATGTAAGTTCCTTGAAGACCTATTTCTTTTTTCTTTTCCTCTCCCCTTTTTTGTCTTTGTTTAATAAATGTTGATTGAATCTACTTTATGATTTCCAGCCGTTCTGCCTTTGCTCATCATTCCGTGCCGCCCCTCCCCCCCCCAGTAGTAGAACATCGGACTTGATTTCAAGGCACCTAGGTTCTCTTCGCTTAGCTAAGTGTGTAAGTCAATTCAACAAGCATTTATTAAGCACTGAGCTAGGAACAAGGATGCCAGACAAACACGAAAGAGGAACTTCTATTCTATTGGTGGCATGAGACAAATAGGACATAAATGCAAGGTCATTTGACAACAGAAAGATGATCAGTCCTTGTGCAGATCAGAGAAAACTTCACCAATAAGGTAGGACTAGAACTGAGCGAGGCCGAAGTAATATTCTAGGCGTGGTGGGGCAGGGAGGGGATTCTCTAATTCTACGACATGAACTGACTTTACTGTGTGTGTGTGTGTACGTGTACGCACAAGGGCTTGCTTGTCTGAAGCCTACGGGTCCTTTGTTCCCAGTCTTAGGTCAGGTCTTTTGGCTCCTATGCAGCCTTTCCTGATCCCTTCAGCTTGCAGTGATTTCTTTCTCTTTGAATACATATATTGCTTTTAGGACCTACTGCTTAGTATTTTCTTTATCTTTGGTGTTTTTTAATGTGCCTTGTCTCTTTTGTCCCTTCAGGGACCACACTTTGCATCCCTTACAGTTCCCCAGGACAGTGTCTTAATCAGAGTAGGTAACTTGGTCTTTTCTAATTGATTGATTACCTTTTCCCAATATGGCAAGGGTAGTGATTAATAAAGCCACTCTTCTATCTTATCATTTTTCTCTTTAGGAAGGTTGAAGGTTTTCCTTCTGAGCTATTTATTCCTTTCAGATGGCATTTCCTAGAAGGGAAGGATTGGGCGTGTGTCGTCTTCATTGGCACTTAGGTGAATGTTCTCTGCAAACAGTGGATGCATGAGCAGGCTACCTGGAAGAATGAATCAGTGGACAAATGTAGCATGGTGGATTAGGGTTAGATGACTTCTCAACACCAGAATGTAATGGATTTCCTTCTTTGGAGATCTGTAAGCAAAGAGTAGGCAATGTTCTTTCCGGGTTAGCTTAATGGCAATCCTTCCTGGAGTTCCCTCTGAGCTCTCTAACACTATAACAACTGTGCAACCATTTCTACCCCAGACAAACACAGGAGGGGCTTCCTATTTGACAACAGACAGTATTTATAGATATTATTTCATTTTTGTTGTAACGTCTCTGGGACCCTTGTAAGTAAATATTTTCTTGAATTCACAGACTAGGCACAAGAAGGAAGGAAGAAGGAAACACATTTATTAAGCACTATGTGTCAGGCACTGGGCTAAATGCTTTACAAATCTTCATTCATTTGATCCTCATAACCCTAAGAGGTAGATGCAAATGTTGCTGCTGTTGAGTTTTCAGTCCTGTTTGACTCTTCCTGACCCCATTTGGGGTTTTCTTGGCAAAGATGCTAGAGTGGTTTGCCATTTCCTTTTCTAGCTCCTTTTACAGAGGAAGAAACTAGGGCAAATAGGGTTAAGTGATGTGGCCAAGGTCACACAGCTAGTATCCCGAGACTAGATTTGAACTTGGGTCTTCCTGACCCCAGGGCTAGTACTCTATCTATTGTACCACCTGGCTGCCTCAGAAGATTTTTGTGACTTGTGTGAGGATCACATGCGGAGTGACAGAAGGAGGCAGACAAATAGATCTCATCTTGAAAACTCTTGAACCCTTAACAACTTAATCTTAGTCTGGGTAGGAAAAGAGTAAGGGAATGAGGCTGATGTTGCAATGGAAGCTATACCACATCATGCATTCCTCAGTGCCATGAAAACAGTACTCAGTAGCAGGCTCCTGAGAATGCATTTGTTTTGTTACATGTATTTCATATAATCTCAAAAGCCTTTTCAAACACCAAATACCTCAAGGTTATGTCTTTAACCTACCTTTCCAGACAGTGCAGTTGATTCCCATTCACATGCTCCATCCTTGAGCCAAATGAAACCACCTGCTCGTCCCTAAATATATCAAATCCTAACTAGCCTTCAAGGCTCAACTCGAGTAGCATCTCCTCCATGAAGATTTCTCTGATACCCCATGTGGTAGTGATCTTTCCTTCAGCTGTGAATTTGTAACACTTTGGACTACTTTTATCCACTTAACCCTTTCTAATCTGTTTCACAGTTTTGTACTTATTGTCCATACTCCACTGGGTCATGAACTCCTTGAGGGGAGGAACCCTATACCTGTGTGTGCCCTGCCCCAATATGGACCTTACTTAGCACACATTTGTACATAATAGGAACTCAATAAATGTTTGTTGGCTGAATGAATAAATGAACTGAATGCTAGCTGTATCCTACTATACTCAGCTCATGTGTTTAGTGGCAGGACAGCCTTAAGGTAGTTGGCCAGAAATTCTCCACATTTTGCTTGGCTCTCCGGCTGATGCTATTAATCCCTTGCCTTCAAGTATACCAAATCCATCTGCTAATTAAGGGAAAAGCAAAGAGACAGTGGCTGGCGAGTGTGACTATTTTTTTTTTCCTAAGGAAGCGATTTAGACAATTGGAAGGTACACAAATGTAGTCCTATTATTCAAGTTAATTTACACTCCCTCCCCTGGTCCACCACAAGGAATTTATGAACCTGGAAGAGCTGTAAGTCCTTTAGCAAAGTAAACAAACTGTAACTCAGGGCTGCACACTTCGAGGGATCCTCTATCAGCAGGTTTTATTTTTACACCAGAGGTGAAAAGATAATTTGGTGCATAGTAGTTGTCTCTTTGGGAGCAGCAAAGAATCTGCATGGAGCGCATGTTAAAAGAGACATCAGAGATGCTCCGTGTCTGAGCGGCCAAATGATAGCAGCTGCTTACCAGACTGGCTTGGCTAGAGAAAAGGAGTTTCAGTCGATTGCACCCCCCAGCACTAGGACAGGCTTTTCTTTGGCAGGGGGAGATGGGGTGGGTGGGAGGGGTTGGGGGAGTGTTGGCATTTTCATTTTCAGGGGGGTGGAATTTGTTAATTCTCTTACTTCTTATCCGGCCTCTATCTCTCTCTGACTAAAATGGGCTCCTGCACAAATGAAGCTGATGATGAATCCCGAAACTGTGAGCCAAAAAAAAAAAAAAACCCAACAACACAAAACCCAAACCTTGAGTTCTATTCCAGTGAATAACTGGCTGTGTGACCTTGGGCCAGGTCCTTAACCTCTCTGAGTCTTTTACTTCATGTGTAAAATAAGAGGGTTGGGCTACCTGGTCTCAGAAGCACCTTCCAACTGTAAGATTCCAAGGCTTACTGATCCTAGGAAGGCATAGAATTAGTTTTTTCCTTTCCTTTTCAGAGAGGGCAGTGTTTTTTTTTTTTTTTCCTGAATGCACAAGCCACTTAAAAGAAAGTTTTTTTTTTCCTTCCATGCTATAGAGTGGACGACCTTGATGTGATAGACTGCAGGATCTGGTGACACCGCACATTCAGTGCTATTCAACACTTTGCCTGAAAGGGAGGAAGGAATGGATTTATTGACTTGCGACTTTGACTCAGGCCTGTGTATCAGGACTGTTATTATGTGGAATGATTAGGCAGCGGTGTCAGGGACAAGCTCAACCAGAACAACAGAAGACCTCCTTAACCTTTACCTGGACACAAGGCCATTCATAATGACTCGAATGGTTTGGGAAACCAAGTCTGTCTCGAATCACTCAATACTTTTGCAGCCCCAGCAAATGAGCAGGAGGAGGAGAGATGGATGGCGGAGAGAGAGGAGGTAGAATTCTAAGCTCAGATCTGTGTCAAAAACCAGCAAATGCTTAGAGATCAGCATCGTTTTCTTTGGAATGAACAAAGGAATTTTGAAAGCAGATATAATGGCTACTTGCCTAGAAAACTTCCAACTATTTGTTATCCACTAGAGCAAATTACACCATTTCTGAAAGATCTTTTCCCTCTCGAAGAAGGCATGTGCATTCTATTAATATGAAAGGACTTTGAGCCATGAGTAAACTTTTTTCCCTTCTCTCTCTCTCTTTCCCTCCCTCTTCTTCTTTCCCTCTCATTCTCCTTCTCTCTTCCCCTCTCTTCGTTTTCTTATTCTTCCCATCTTTTCTTCCTTCTTGCTTCCTTCATCTCACCTCACTTCTCTCTCCTCCACCTCCCTTTCCCCTCTTCCTCTCTCTTCTCCTCTCTCTTCCCCCTCTCATTCTTCCCATCTTTTCCCCATTCTTTCTTCATCTTACCCCTTCTTTCTCCCTTTCCTCTTCCCCTTTCCTCCTATTTATTCCCCTCTCTCACCCCCTCTCTCTTTGTCTTCTGCTCTCCTTCTAAAACTATTTCTACTTCAGCCACCAAACTAACTATGCCTGGTAGAATCCCTTCGGCTCTTGGAAGTCTTGTTGAATAGACTCTGGCCAGCACCTCTACTTATCAGACAGTGTGTTAAGAGATGTGGCATTGACATAAGCTATTTTGGCCTCTGAATGGTGTTATGAAAAATTAGGCCATGTTGGCATTTCTGGACACAATTCCTTTGCAATCGTCTGCATACACTGAGATGGCAATAGCCTTAGAATCAGGGAACTATATGCAATTTTGGGGCTATAAGGGACCTTAGACATCATTAACTCTACCTTATCACTTTATATATTAGAAAACTGAGTCCCAGGAACAAGCACAAGTCATTGGTTATGACAGTATTTAGAGGAGAGAGAGAGTCTGCACTTTGTCCTTTGCCTGGGTCAGACTATATCTGTAGTATTGTTTGGTTCTGGGTACCAGATTTTAGGAAGGACTTTAACAACCAATGTTGGTGAAAGGCCTCAGGTGCACAACATGTAAGGATCAATTGAAGGAACTGGACCTTCAGTTGAGAAGACTCAATGGGGGCATGACACCCTTCTTCAGTTATTTGAAGGGCAACCATATGGAAGAAGGACCAGCCTTATTCTGCCCTGCCTCTGAGAGTGGAACTCCAAGGGATAAGTGGAAGTTTCAGGGAGGTATACTTAGGTATAATTTAGAGGAGTAGTTCCTAAAAATTAGAGCTATTCCAAAATAGAATGAACTATCTTGGGAAGCAGTGGGTTCCTTTCCCCTAGAAGTTAAAACAAAGGTTGGGTTACCACTTGGGGAGATGTTATAGGTGAGATTCTTATTCGGATACAAGTTGAAGCCTGAGGTCCCTTGCACCTTTGAGATTCTGTGAGATAAAGGATCCAATTCACCTATAGCCATGCCAAGTGTGTTTGGGTAGGAGATTTTCCCCCAAGATGGCAGAGTTAGCCACCTTGGGCAAAAAATTTTGGGGGAATATTTTGTAGTGAAGTAGCCAGGTTCTAGGTTAGGCCACTGTAATCAAATCTGATTCACTGCTTACACATTTGTTTGAGGTTATGTGGACAATGTTCCTTTTCTTGGCATCCTCTCTTATTCCTCTTCAGTGAAACTTGGAGGCTAATCACCACCTAGGGTCCATACAGATTGTACCATTCAATGATTTTACCAGAGAGTCAGTGCTGGCTGGTGAAGAAAATTGCTAATATAGTACAATTTGAGTGCCATTCTGAAGAGCATTGGGCTAAAAACAACCCCAAACAGCAACAAACCACTTCCTCACTCAGCTGCCATAAGGTGTACAATTTCACCATTAGAAAATTATTCCTTTGGGTTAAGCATTGCCCTCTACATGCAGACCTTCTTTTAAAATGATATAGCAGGGAGAACTGAACTCTTGAGTCCAAGTTTTACAGAACAAATCCTTTTGCTAAGGGGATTTGTTCTGTGAAGTTTGGATTCAGTCAAAGGGCCACACTTGAGGACCTAGAGGGCCACATGTGGCCTCGAGGCTGCAGGTTTCCCACCCCTGCCATAGGCCTTTGGGAGCTTGGGAAAATGAAGTGTCACTGAAGAGGGGACATCCCAGCAAGATGAAGGGGAAGGTATTCAGAACCAATTGCTAATTCCCCATTTTTTTTAAGACAGGCCCAATTCTGAAGGGGTTGCCAAACTAGTTGGTAGATGATGAAGGAGTGGCTTTTTTGGAATTGCAAGACTTCTTCCTCAAGCTAATTCTTTTTTGTGAGATTTCTAACATGATTGTCCTTCCTTTCACCCCCAAGGAATACACATAGCAAAGATCCATGTAAATAGAAAGTTGTCTCATTAGAAGCCAAACATTTCTTGTAGCAAACAGACTAAGTTGACAGTTTAAATCTCATTACTAGGATCCAGGAAGCTGAGGGGTTCAGATGAAGACACTATCATAAACTATCACTTTCCTGGTCTTTCCCATTTAGAGTTCTGCTAGGCTTTCCACTCTGTTAGGTGGAGTTTCCTAGAATTTGTATATTCCATTTGGATCTTGTCCATTTTTTCTCTGAGATTTAAATTTTTTACTTAAATATCCTAGAATCAAAGAAACATGCTCTGACTTTGTTTAGTCTATACATCTATAGTAGATGCGTTTAAGCACACTTCCTAAGTCTTGGTTATTCCTTTGGGCAACTCTAATTATGTTTGGCCTCTTCACAATTTCTAACCATTGCTCTTAATTCTACCTTCTAGGGCCAAGAAGAATGAGGCTGATCTCATTATCATAAAGATTTCTAAAATATCTGCGATGCTCCCACTAATCTCTTCTTCAAGCTAAACATTCCTGGTACCTTCAACATGACATCAAAGCCTTTCACCATCTTGGTTAACCTCCCCTGACTATCACTTACTTGTCAGTTTCCTTCCTAAAACATGGTAATCAAGAATGAATGCAAAATTCCAGATGTGATCTGTTCTTGCAGAGTTTAAGAAGGCTATCCCTTGCCTAGTCATAGATGCTATACTTTTAATGCAGCCCAGGACTGAGTTCATTTTCTTGGCTGTCATATTGCATTGTTGATGTATATTAAGCATGTCTTTGCCTGAAAATCTGAGATGAACTTTCCAGATGAATTGCTGTCTGTCTATGCTTTCCCAATCTGGTACTTGAGATTGGACTCAGAAGTGGCCACCTGGGTCTCCCTGTCTCTCTGTATCTCACCAAGTTGGAAGTTCAGTGGCCGCTTCTGGGTTTAATCCCACTATTTACCAGCCGTGAAGCTTTCACCAGCTCTGTTTACAAATTGGACCAGTTCGCTCTTCCTCTTGCTTGCTAGGGCTCGCCATATTGTTACTAGATGGTTCAACAATCCTCTGAATCCTCCATCCTCAACAATCCAACAAAAAAAAGTTTTGAGTGAGACATAAAATGAAATACTTTTGCCAAAAATATTTGTCGCTGTCAAGAAGGATATCTAATGCAAAGTTGAATTTGAAGAGAAGTCCCTTATAAATAATGAGCCCCACCTCCTCTCCCAGATTTCTGTTTGCAGATGATATTGTACTGACTACATTGAGTCCTAGGTATATTGTAGAGCCTGTTAGAACCATAATTACTCAAAACAGTTTGACCTATCTGCATAGGGAACACCAAATGGATGAAGAATGACTATTGTCTTGACTATAATATGGATTTGGAGGATAGCCCATGGAGCTGCTCCATCAGTATGTATGTCTTAAACTGACAATTCAGTTGGAATGAGTTGGTCTAGCATTAAATAGGAGGATTAAGGTAGGCTGCATCACCTTTGGGAAACTGTATAATGCTTATAATAATGTTAGGCTTATTCTTGAAACAAAGGCTTCTCTGTTTAACAGAATGTCCTTTCAGTGGTAGCATGTGGCTTATTATAGTACTATAGGTTCTAAAGATTTAAAATTATAGTTTGTCCAACAGGCAGTGGAGAAATATGCCTGGTGGACATGAGTAGGTCACAGCATACTACCAACACATTTTTGCGGGTGAACAGGCCTAAGATATTATCAGATAAATCAAAGATTAGATAAGGAAGTAGGCTGATCATGGCATAGCCAGCAAACTGCATCTGTGCTGTATTAGTAACCATACAGAATCAAGAAAGCTAGTAATTCCCGGCATGTTGGGAGGAACCTCTGTGAAGGATTTCCAGAAGGATATAGATCACAGTCACACCTCATGAGAAGACATGTATTACATAATAGCCCGAGAGGGTGTTACTCCTTCTAACTTGCCCTGGTGGGTTGGGTCCCCAAAGGGTAGCTGCTTCTTCAGGTTCTAGGAGGTCCTCTGCAGGTATTCACACTGAAAATTCACAAGCTCCTACACGTGTGCTTTCATTGACCTGTCAGCCAGGAGGCACATTGGCTTTTAGCAAAGGCATTTACTAAGATGGCAGTGTATGGGTGTTCAAAGCAGACTAATGCCTCTGGTGTGAGGGCTTGCCAAGTCCTTTTCAGGGCTGCTCATCCATCTTTGGTGTCCATCTAACATTCAACTCTCACCTGTGGCTCCAAGAAGCCGTAGCGGGTTCAATGGCCACACCCTAGCAAACCATCTTGGCAGACAGGCTAACCTGGATTGGGGTCACCAGCAGGCCACAAGCCCATTGGCAAGTTAGGGGGGATGACTACCCCAAGCATGTGAAGACCTCCCCCTGTGAAATAGGCATATGAGAAAAATTTGTTCCAATGGCCATGAATGTGACTGAAGCAAGTACTGTGGAACCTTTAGAGCTTGGTCAGACATGGAAGGTGCCTAGGTCATCTACTCACTGCATCTCAAGCCATCACCAGTCATCCTGACTTCTGTCCTGCTACTAGACTTCAATGACTCTGGAAGAGAGAATGAGGCTGTTGACTTGGTGCAACTCTGCCTCACTTAAATCCAAATCTCTAGTGAGTCAAGACATCACCCTGTAATGTCATTGGTCCTCTTTGAAAATGGAGGACAAACCACTAAGATGGAGTAGTAGAGATAATGGTTACAAAACACCCTTTGCCAGAAACCTTTGGTTCTCCCTCCCCCAAATACACATAGCATGTGTGGAATGATGGAAATGACATCAGAGAACAATGGTGGTGAGGTTCCCACACGGCCAAGGAAACACTGGATCTTCAGATACATTTCCCCTGGCTGGCTCCCATGCCTGGAATTCAATTCTCTCCCTTCTCATCTCTACTTCTTGGCATCCCTGTCTTCCTTCAAGTCTCAGCTAAAGTCCTACCTTTTGCAAGAATTCTTTCCCAATTTTAGTACCTTCCCTCTGAGATTATCTCCTATTTATATAGCCTGTTTGTTCATGGTTGTTCACATGTTGTCTCCTTAACTGTGAGTTCCTTTTTGAAAGGACTGTTTTCGCCCTTCTTTGTATCCCTAGAGTTTATCACAACGACTAGCATAGAAGTGGTGCCTAATAAATGCTTGTTGACTTGACTTCAGGTGTAATACATTATTCTCTCCTGGTGGAATCCTCAGAGGCTCCATCTTGTGCATAAAGTCTCCAGTAGGGGGCAGCTAGGTGGCACAGTGAGTAGATCACTGGCCTGGAGTCAGGAAGACTTGAGTTCAAATCCAGCCTCAGACACTTGACACTCTTACTAGCTGTGTGACCTTGGGCAAATCACTTAACCCCAATTGCCCTGCCTTCCCCCCTCCAAAAAAAAATTTAAAAAAAGTCTCCAGTGGGCAGGTTGTTCAGGTCTTGATGTCTGCCCATTCTCTACAATTAGACTCTAGATTGCTAGAACTTGACCTATTTGCTAAGTGAGCACATTCCTTTTTGAAAAGAAGCCCTAAAGGAAAGAAGATGAATGAAGGAGGGTGGGGAAGAATTGTGAGTGTATACATACATAGTTGTCATTTTCAACCCTAAAGTCAGTAATCTGCACCTAGAAGTTTCCCCAGTCACTATGGTGGCCTTTCATCACTTGAAACCATAGGAAAAAAGATCTGAATGGGTGGTTTGAAGATGACTACAAGGTTTTCCTTTTGAACAATTGTACTTCATAGAAATACAAATAGTGTTAACTGATAATAATAATACCTAGCATTTATATAGTGCTTTAAGGTTTGCAAAGCACTTTGCAAATGTCTTATTTTATTCTCTCAATGACCTCATGAAATAGGTGCTGTTATTATCCCCATTTTATAGATGAGGAAACTGAGTAGAATGGATAATTTGGAGGCATATAAGGTTATTTGTCAAAGATCAGGGTGATTCCTACAAGAGCTGTCACGAGAGAAAATGCTTAGCATCAATAAAGTTTCAGGCCCTCCATTTCAGACAGGTAGAGAACTCCCTGCTTCTAGGTTAGTGTTGACACTCATTAATGGCCCAGTTATCACAGAATAGCATATTGCCATTAACAACTGATTACACACATTATTGGGATAGCTCACAGTTAATGGGAGCTGTCACAAGATCTCAGAAGACTGTGCTTGTGATCTGTTGACAAATAGGTACGCGCTACACGTGGGTCAGTCATTTACTTGTTAAGAAGAGAGACTGAAATGGAGTGGTGTATTTGGTTGTACTGTACTACTGTAGCTATGCTCTCCAGTCCAAGGGGAAGCCTGGGTTTAAGCTGTGGTGTTACGGTGTATGTCTTCATATCTTTCCTACTAAGATAAGGTATGATTATAAAGTAATATTTTTTTTAATGTAAAGTAGAATACAAGTTCATTGGAGGCTGGGACTGTTTCATTTTTGTTCATTTATCACCAGAGGAGTGCCTTGCAGGTGCTTAATAAATGTTTGCTAAATTGAATTAGACCTTTAAATTAGAGTGGTTCCTGTCATCCTGAGAGGCCACACATATAATCTAATGATGCTGCCATTGTTCAGCATGCTTACATATTGTATCTCTCCAGGACAATATAAGTTCCCTGAGGGCAGGAACCGATTGATTTTTGTCTTTGGATACCCAGTCCCTAAGCACAGTGCCTTGGACATGGAATTTAGTAATTGTTTCCTTTGTTAAATTGAATTAGATTACCTTCAGAGCCTGGGGCTCATTTTTTGAAGGTCCTCCAAGGTGGCAAACCTTTAGCAAGTATGAAATACAGCAAAACTACTGCTAGTTAATTCTTTGTGTTTTAAACCAATGCTAAGGATGCAAAAACCATCATTCAAGGCTCCTCATTATCACTGTCTTCGGCAGCATCATAATTATTTTCATCTTTGTCATCACAGAATTTCCAATTTGAAAGGGGCATTTAATACTTTGTGTTTTAATTTAAACCAATGTTGAGGATGCAAACCATCATTCAAGACTCCTCCTTATCATTGTCTTCAGCAGCATCATAATTATTTTCATCTTTGTCATCACAGAATCTCCAATTTGAAAAAGGCCTTGGTGGCCATGGGATCACAACCCATCCCTGACCAAGAATCTCCTTTACAATATATTTGATAAATGGTCATCCATCCTTTTTTGAAGTTCTTTAATGGGGGAGAATGTACTACCTCCAGAGACAGCAAATTCCATTTCTTAACAGCTCAAATTGCTAAAAAAATTTTCATCATCATTCTACCTCATCTTCATACTTTTCAATGCTCTCTCATATCTGTTATTCCATTCTTTATTCTTACAATTAGATAGAATAGTCATTACTCTCCCCCTTTTTATAGATAAGGAAACGGACGGAGGCAATGATTCCATGATTTGTTGGCCCGCCATAGAAAATATTGCTGACTCCTCCTGATACCCTTCCACCTTTAGGGAACCATAACCCCAGATATCTGTTGAACTGTTATTTGAGGTAGCTGATCATAGGTTTTGAATTTCTTCCATCTGAGACATTATGGGCCCTGGACACCCCATAATCTTGACAGCAAATATTCACCCTTTGGCTAAACACTTGTCAAACTTATTTCTTTTCCTGGAGGCCAGATACATTTTAAGCTATGAAGAACTTGGGATTGTGTGTGTGTGTGTGTGTGTGTGTGTGTGTGTGTGTGTGTGTGTGTGTGACATTGTCCTTCCTCCTCAGGGTGGGGAAAAATAGCCTCTTGCTATTTTCATCATCTGTTTCAATCTCTCCAACTGTCTCTCCTGTAGGCAGTGTCTTAGCCTTGTAGCAAGATGAGCCGTTTACCTAATTGTTCAACTGGAGAGGCAACTTAAGGGTTGGACTGAGGGGGAGGGAGAAAAAGGCTAAGCCAAGAATTGAAAGAGAAATGGCCTAATTTTTCAGGGGGATTTATTTCTGTTTTAGTAGCTCTTATGCAAATTCATCAGAAGTAATTAATGAAAGAGAGAAGAAGGCCAACATGCTCGGATAGCGGTACCCATGTGGGCATGCACACGCACAAACATACCTAGGATTTTTCATTCTTAGCTTGAATTATGTTGAGCTGTTTGGTCTACTGGTTCACTACTCCAAGCCTAGTGCAGCATTGTCATGCCTTGCTTTACAACACAGTCATTATATCCCTAAACCACATTGTGATACACTGTGCCTTCTGTTTATGACTCCCGAAACTCCCACTCCATATATCACCTGCCATAAAACCCATCACGCCGCCGCTACTAAAATGGTGCACAGTGGTCTAAGCAGGAGCCAGGCAAATTGTGTGATACCCTACTGTGGTTAATGAGAGTGAAAATGTGGTTAGGGCTTGATTCAGGCAATGTTCATTTTCGGGGCCATTGTTGGGAGATGGCAAAGAAAGATTCTTTTGTTAACTTGAGTGACAATATATTTTCTATTGTGCAAAGGCCCTCTGTGTAGAGTTTGCCAAGTTCTTCATCAGTTGTAAATAAGTCAAACTGTGACCTTGAATGACAAGAGTTTTTTTTATTATTATTTCTTGGGGGTCTTGAAAACTAATTAATATACGGAGATGCTATATTGAGTAGATGAAACCTGTTGCCATGTTTTAAAGTAGAGCAAAACAAATTCAGCCACTTTGCCAAAGCTGAAAAATGTTAAAACATAAAAAGATTTTTCTTTTTTGTCTTCTCTTGAGTAGTGGGTGCAATTTATTATTTTCCTCTGCTTGGTTTTTGTTTCTGATTTTTGGGCTGGGTCAGGGAAGGGGAGGAAGAACATTTGAAATTTGAATACAGAATCTTCCCTCAGAAAGTAGCCTGGTGGAAGAGGGTGGGCTCCCCACATTAACATCTGTAACAACCATTGAGTGACTATCCTGTTATCAAAAGGTCTTTATTCCAAGGGCAATTTGAGCAATTAAGCATAGTTTTGTTCTTTGAGGTATTTTGATTCACGGAAGTTCCCTTGACTTCCCCCCTTTCCTCCTCAACTCAATAGAGCCAAGGAGTTTCTGCTTAAAAAAAAAAAAAAAAAGATTTCTTCAAGTGGCTCAACACATGCAGGTGTGTTACCTAAGGTAAAAAAGAATGTCACCTTCTATCTTGTTAATCTGTGACTTCCCTTATTGTCTTCCAGCTGTCTTTTTTTCTCTAAATAACTAATTCCACAGCATGGAAGACAAATGCTGCTAATGATGTAAGGCAACTTTCTTCCACAAAACTTGGTCCATCTGTAGGAGACAAAATGGGTGTGTGTTTTGAGAAAAGTTTGAAGAGTTCCTACGTGATATGTCTTGCGTCTTTTGTTTCAAGATCTTGCTTTTCTTAGTTCCTTAACTTATTTAGGGTTCTAATGTTGCATGTGCCCTGCTAAAGCCCTAAGCAGAGTTAGGAAGCAGGTAAGTTTATCTTTCATACACTTCTGTCCTTCTGGAGCTCTCTAGGATGGAACTGATGGCATGAAAAGCCTGGGTCCACTGACCACTTAATCTCTGGGCCACCTTAGGCAAATCACTTAACTTCAGACCCTCTGTATCTTCCCGTGTAAACTGGAATTGAGATAGATTATCTCTAAGATCCCTGACATAGAATCTCCAGCTCTGACTTTCAATGATTATATATTTCTATATATAGGTGCGTGTGTGTGTGCGTGTGTGTGTGTGTGCGTGCGTGTGTGCGTGCGTGCGTGTGTGTGTGGTATATGTGTAATCCAGGGAACATCTTTCCCCTTTCCATCCAGCAAAAAAACAAACAAAAGCCCCTTATTTCTCACCCCCAACACACACACACACACCATGCCTCCCCTTCACGCCTGTTGGTTTTTCAAACATTTCCCTTGATTTTTAAAAATTAAAAATCTCCCCAACAAATTATTTTTGTTGTTATGTAGAGAGCTAGACTCATAGTTGGGAAGGCCTAGGTTCAAATCCTTCCTCTGACACATAATGGCTATGCGATAAGGGTTCCTTCCTCATCCTCATCCCCATCTCCTAGTCATTTACCCTCACAGTGTCTCAGCCAATTCTTTGACTACAAATTGCGAAGACAGCACCAATCTTCATTTGGAGAGGGAAGTGCCTCAATGAGAGTTCCTTTTACCAGTTCAACCCTAGGTCTGCTTTAGTACCCGCATGCACATACTCTGGAGCAGTCCTAGGCTCCTAGTCAGGAAATAGGAAGAATTGTACTTTCTTTTTTTTTTTTGTTCCCAACATCTTTCTCCTCTCTGCTTTCTAAGATCCTATCATATGGACACATCGAAGGTCTTCCTGCCTTCTCTCTCAAATCCAGATTTACCTGTACTACCTCCCCTTCCCTGAAAATCATTCTTCCAGTGATGAGGAGTACTAAACAGATAAACAATTAGTGCTAACGTGCTAGCCAACATGTGACATAACATAATGTCCTAATCTGAATAATCGAAATAACATGCTTTTATCTTCAGAAGGCCCTACAGAAACCATGGTAGTCCCTAAATGAGATCTTGGTTGGGAAGAAAGGCTTTTGGGACCCTCTGTTCAACTCAAATTGATGGTGGCCCATATATAGACTAAACCAATTAATTTAAAACTTAATTTCACACAAGGATATGTCTGATCAGAAAAGGAAATAAGCTAGTCATATAGAAAGGACAAAGGCATAACACCTAGATAACCCGAGTATCATGGAACCAGGAAATAGTAGAGGCCCAGAGGAAGGACTACATAGCATTGATTAGATCCTCTTTGGGGGATTTATGGAAGGACTAGGACTAGATTTTGCATAGGATAAGGTAGCATAGCTAGATTCTGATTTGTGCCGGTTGATGGAATACCTATAATGATGAGCTCACAGTTCATCATTCAATTATTGAGCATTCAATTATATTTTATATATAGAACAATGTTATAGACTGGTGATGGTAGATGAAGGAAGAGCTATTTGGGGCTAGGAGGCAACATTGCATCAGAAAGATTTGGGACAAAAGAGAAAAATTCTCAGTGGCTTCAGGGGACTTGACTTTCTCTATCCTAAGTGTGGCATCTGCTGTTAGACTAAAATAAACACATTATTGAGACAAAAAGAAAAGGAAACCAAAACCAGAAAGCAATTCTCGAAGGAATGAGCCCAGGTATAGGACTGAGCTTCCAGCGAAGGCCCTTTGTGATTAACTTGGCTTCTCTCAAGGAAATCTGATTTCAATTGAGTCATATAATTAAAAAAAATACACCAAAACCCACCACAAAAAGGAAATTAAACTATAAAAAGTGCATTAAGGTAAGATTGGGGATCTGTTACTGCCACAGAAACAAGTCAATTCAAAGTTAAGAAGTCTAAGCCCAGAATGTAAATATTACAGATGCCTCCAGTACTTAGAGCCATTTGATGTAAAGCATTTTACTCTGCAAAGGAAGATGACATCATCAACACAACACTTGGTATTTGAGGATCTCAAAGTACCTTGTAAACTTTGCTAACTTATTTAGTTTCCGAATCCAAATAAGACAATAGAAAACTTTCTGAACCTCCCTCCCCCAAGTCAAAGAAGTGGGTCAAGACCTCAGAAGTCAACCAGTGTAAACTATTACTGAACCATGATTTACTCGATCCCACAACATGGTACACAAATGGTCATCCAAGCTTTACCTGAAGACTTTTAATGAGGACAAGCCCCAGTCCCCCTCAATATTTCCCATTTCACTTTGTAAAGCTCTAATTGTTAGGAAGTTTTCCCTCCCATAAATCCACCTCTCTGTAACTTCCACCTACTGCTGCTCCTGCCCTATATGGGGCAAGGAAAAGCAAATCTAATCTCTTTTCCAGATGAAAGCCCCTTCAAATGATCCTTTTATATCAAGATCTCGGTCACCCTTTGTAAGAATTTCTCTAGTATATCAATATTCTTCCAAAAAATGTTTCATCCAGAATTGAACACAGTACTCTAAGTGGTCTGACAAATCAAAACACAGAGGGATTATCTCTTCCTTCATTTGTACATTATCTTTTTTATCAATTCTGCCTAAAATCAAATTAGCTTTTTTTTTGGTTGCCATATCACACTGTGGACTGATACTGAACATGCAATTTGCTAAAACTTCAAAACAAAATTCAGACAAACTATTGCCTAGTCACACTTTGTGTGCTTGTGTGTATTTGTGAAGTTGACTTTTTGAACCCAGATAAAAGACTTTACATTTATCTATACAAAATTTCATTTTTCTTAGATTCAGCCCATACTTCCATGCTGTCGAAAACTTTTTAGAGCCTGACTATCACTTAATGTGTTAGCTATCCTTTTCAGCATTGTATCATCTGCAAGTTTGAGAACCATATAATTTCTGCCTTTATCTGTGTCATTGATAAACATTTCAAGTGAAATGAATGCAAGAGAGTCTATAATTCAGTAATAAATGGTATGGCATCGACACTTACTTTCTCAGTGCTACAGGAATTGAGAAAAAGGCAAACTTTGTGTGAACTGGAGGAAGAAGTGGGAAGAGTACATAGGGACAATAGGACTGGACAGAGAAGGTAGATTTTGATAGGCACCCCTCCAGAAGCACCTTAGCTCAGTCATTTGTAGGACCAGCAGGGGGAGCATGAGTTAACAAAGTTGGCTTGGTAAAGGAAGCTCATGGGAGACAAGCCAGTTAGTGAGAGGGTCCTATCTCTCTGTATCATGTTTAGGATCTTCTGGATGACAATCATTTACTAGGAGCATTAATGCTTCTTCTTCTTCCCTGTTTTGGAAAACCTTAGGTACCAGGGCAAATGCAAAAGGCCAAACCAAGGCAACAAAAATGGGGTATGTGTATGAAGAGTAGGCATGAGTACAACAAAATGAATAAAAAGTTAATATGAAATGAACAAAACAATTAATAAGCAATTATTAAAACTCCTTCCTAACCATGTAAAACAAAGACAAACCTTCCCAAAGATTTGAAACCTCAGCCTTTTAAATAATTGGGTAAATCGAAGCAAATAGGAAGGACTTGGAGAATAATTAGAGTTCAAAATTAAACCTTTCACTTCAGTTTTTCTCTCTCGTTGGGAATGGATCGCTTAAAAGGATCAACAAATTAGTGACTGAAAAGGGCATCAAGGGAAAAATATTCTGATCTTCATGCTGCTGTGGTTGAAAGCGCCCATGGAGGCAGGTTCCAGCCTCCGTGCTTGTTTTTCAGCTATGGTAACACCACCATTTTTTATGACTGGATTTGTTGAGTCAATAGTGCCATTGAGTAAACAAAAGTAGTTTTTTTTCCTTTGTTTTTAAAATAAGAGTTCATGTCATGTGTGCCCACTCCCACCAGCCCTTTTTCTGTAACTTCAAATGTCATAGCTACAGCTTTGGACTTTGACAGTTTTAAAAAACATTATAAAACATACTCAGAGGTTTAAAGGAAGAACCAAAGATATATCCTTAGGGTAAGAGTTGTCTATTGTTGTTCACTTGTTTTCAGTGTGTCTCATTTGGGATTTTCTTGGAAAGATAATGGAGTGGCTTGCTATTTGCTTCTCCAGCTCATGTTACAGATGAGGAAACTGAGGCCAACAGAGTTAAGTGATTTGCCCAGGGTCACACAGTTAGTAAGTGTTTGAGACCAGATTTAAACTCAGAAAGATGAATCTTTCTGACTCCAGACCTGGTACTTTATCCACTATGTCACCTATCTGCCCCACCCTGGCTTTTTAAGAGCCATCTCTATAGTTTCTCTTCCTACTCATTGGGAAGTATTGGTCATAAGACCTGTGTTTTCTCCTAAAAATAGTTTACTAAAGAAACCCTTTGGATGAGATGCCAGGAAAACACACATTTATATTAACTTTCTCATAATGAATCCTAAAAGACTTCCTGATCTTTTGTTTAGAAGGGTTGTAGACTGTTACTTGCTGCTAGCTTCAACACTATCTCTCCTCAGAGAAAGAAAAGAAAGGGAATGAGTATTTATTAAGTCCCTACTATGTGCCAGTTTTAAAGCGCTGTGCTAGGTGCTTACAAATATGGTCTCATTTGATCCTCACAACAACCCTGTGAGGTAGGTGCTATTATTAATTCCATTTTACAGTTGAGGAAACTGAGGCAGATAGAGCTTAGTTACTTGCCTGGGGTCAAACAGCCAGTTAAGCGACTGAGGCTGGATTTCAGTTTTGATCTTCCTGACCCTAGAGCCAAGGTTCTACCTACTGTATCACAGTAGGCTCTAAGTAGACTCTAAGATAACCTTCCGGAGTAACATAAATTCTGCAATTCATTTATTTAATACTCCATGAATAACCACTTCTAGGTGTCATGAGGCAGGGAAGGGTACATATGTGTATTTGATAGTCCTCGGGGAGCTTCTGATCTCATTGGCTTGACAAAAATCAAACAGCATTAAAAAGTAATACAATAAATGCTAAATCATTGGTAGACAAAACGTGCTATCGGAATTTAGCTGAGGGAGAGATGACTATGAGCTGTGGTCATGGAGGGTTTTCTGGAGGAAGTAGTACTAAAGGTGGACCATGAGGGATGAGTCTAATAGTGTTTATGAAGTCCTGGCTGGGTAGCACTATACCAGACACTAGCAGGGGGCTGTTTCGAATGTGTATGGGGTGGGTGATAACAAAGAGGTCTAAGAGCTTATAATCTAATGGGGAAGGAATAGCTAGATCCATGAAAAATGAATCAACCCAAGAGTGAATAATAAAATGAGCCTCCAGTCCAGGGTAGTTTACAATTAAATGGCAACTGAGAGGTTGACTCAATAGCAAATTTACCTACAACTTAACTAAGGCCCTTGAACTTCCAGCATTTAAGCAATAGCTGGGAAGGCTAAGGTTCCCCTCGGATGACCAGGAATCCCTACAGATTGTCCTGTGCTTCGGCTAGTTCCAGAAAGGATAATTGCCAAAAGTTATCAGTGACCTAGATATAGCTCAGTGCTTACCTCTGCTAAACCCTTAGGTTACACTCCAGTTCTGAGGTTCCAAGTTCATGGTATAGAAACTGTTTTAAGAGATTTTTGAAGGTTTCTTTTTAATTGAAACAGCCATTTAATAAAACTTAACTATTATTTCCCAGAGTGGTTTCAGTATAAACAGAATCTCCTGTATTTTCCAAAAATATACATATATTTACACATGTAGTTTGTATATGTGTATGTATGTATATGTGTATACATATATATGTATATGTGTGTATACACACGCATATTGTTGTTCAGTCATTTCTTAGTCTTATCTGATTCCTTGTGACCCCATTTGGGATTTTCTTGGCAAAGATGCTGGAGCAGTTTGCCATTTCCTTCTCCAACTCATTTGACAGAGGAGGAAACTGAGGCAAACAGGGTTAAGTGACTTGCCCAGAGTCACACAGCCAGTAAGTGCTATACACTTACTGGTATACACACACACACACACACATACATACTCACACATATATCTGGACAGAGAGAGAGAGAGAGAGAATACTGAAGATTTATTTTTTTTGCCTTTGCTTTAGATCTATGAGGGAAAAACAAAGGGAAAGTCGTTTTTTCAGTTTGACCGCAGGATGAATCCCAAAGTGGCACATCAGCGTCCCTTCCCACTGGAGTAAGCAAAGAGGTAGCATGGATCTAGTGGGAGGTACTGGGTTGCTTCCCTTCCTTATCTGAGGTCTAAAGGCAAGGGCTGGATCCACACTTTTAGGATATGTTACCACATGGATTCTTTTTTGATATATGGGTCTGATTAGATGGCCTCTAAGGTTGCTTCTGACTTAGATTTTGTGATTCTGTATTCAGCATGGTTTTATTGAGTAAAGAAGGCATTTTAGATGGGGATGCAGGGCCCCCTTTAGCTCGGTGAACATGTACGGGCAATATTGACCTGTCCAGGAAACCTTCTTATGGAGGTTCTCAACCATGAGAAAGAATACAAGATAACAGGTAAGGTTCATGGGGGTGCATCTAAGTGCAAACTAATCATTTGTATATTGCTTATTCCATAAATTTTTACTCAGAACCTACTCTATTTAAGGCCCTATATGAGGTACCATGGGGGTACAAAAATAAATAAGATATACATGTATGTACATATGTATGTATGTTTGTTTATGACACAAATGATATGTATATACATATATGCACATGCATGTGCCTATATGTACTTATACAGCACACATGTGTATATATATGTATATGCACATATGTATGATGTAACTTCATGATCTAGTGAAATTATGGCAAACAACTAATTTAATCATTCCCTTGTACTTAGGACAGAGCATGTGCTACATATGGAGATAACGTTTATCCTTCTTGGCACAGCGCCATGTTCTCTGAAATCATGGAGCAGGATATATAGTGGGGAGGAGGGATTGAGAGTAGTGGGGGGAGGCAGGGAGAGAGGGAAAGAGAGAAAGAAGGAGACAAGGAGAGAGGGAGAGAGAGCAAAGTGGGAGGGAGAAGAGAGGGAGAGGAAGAGGAAGACCAGAGAGACACTCCCATTTATTCTAGGATTCTAAAAGCAGGGGAACTAAATTCTGTGTCTTCAAATTAATCATTACATAGCTATTGAGCACCTAATACCTCCTAGGCAGTGTAGGAGCCATGTTCTAATCCTTCCTGTTAAGAAGCCAACCAATTCAATGTGAAACAGGGATTCTATGAGAGTGTAAACAAAACCGTCATTCTGTGAAGGCCAGGCTTGGGCCTTGTCCCTCCTGGGCTCTCCAAGAGCCAGGAGGAGAGCACATGTTGACTCGCTTAAACCATGGCATCTGAAGCAGCCTACCATAATATCCTGGCCTACATGAAGCATTCTTTCTGTTTGCTGTCTCTATTGAATGCTACTCCTTGGTATTTGGCCCCTCCCTGACCATACAATTCCCAAGCCATGAAGCTAGACATGGAAACCATGGAAATCCAAGATCTTGTCTTTACCCTGAAGGAACCTAGACCAATGAATCTAGGGGACAGACTAAAGACAAACACTAATACTGACAGATAGAGAAAGAGAGATACCTGAGGAAGGAAGTTGTTTTAAGGAACACGTCCCCTTGAACCAGAAACAAATGAAAGATTTCTGATATCCAGGATTATAAACTTACCCTTTCTTTACACTTGTTCTTTAAATGTGTGCCTCACTGTCTTCTTACTCTTATATATACATATGCACACATACATACATATACATGTGTGTGTATATATACACATATACCTATATACACACATGTACCTATATGTTTAAACCTACTCTTTCTCTGGACTCTGTATGTACCTATGGGAATGTATGCATCACTAGGATTTTGGAAAGGATGTTTTATACCAACAGTTCTTATACCATATTAGTAAATCCTTTTGTTAAAAACTGATACCTGGCTAAAAGGCTGATGACTGATAATTAATAGGAACACACACTGGTGGGCCTTGTGGGTGACATTAGTAGAAACCTGGGCCCTCAAGGTTGTCTCTAGAACCCTGAGTAAGTAGTACAGCAGATGTACCCTCTGAGAACTCTGTAAATATATGTTGAGAGAGTGGTCCCAGAGAAGGAGTTATACCAGTAATGACCTTAACAGTATAAAGATGACCATTCAGATGTTGTATGAATCCCATTCCATTTTATGATAGCTCTTAAGCCTAATTTTGCCTCCTTGTAATTTTTATCATCTCGCATAGTTCTACTCTTTGGAACCAAGAACTTTTACGTTTATCTCTACTAAATTTCCTTTTATTAGATAAGGTCCAACCTTCTAGCATGCTGAGATTTGTTTTGGATCCTGGCTCTCTCTCACCTAACATTTTAGCTCTTCCTTCCAGCTGTGTGTCATATGTGAACCAGATGAACATTTCATTTGCGCTTTCATCCAAGTGATTGATAAAAATTTTAAATAATGAAGGGCCACCAATAGATTCTTGGCCAATCCCATTGGAAGCCTTGACTCCATGTTGATATCAACCAATTCATAGTTATTCTTTAAGGATGAGCATTCAAAAAAATTTCATGTCCACCTAAAGATATTATCATCTAAGCCATCTCTCTCTATCTTGCCCCAAAGTAAAACCCTAGAGACTTAATTAAATGTTCAGTTGGTGTCTAGGTAAGTTATAGCTATAGAATTCCCTTGTCTAATAATACAATTAAAAAAGAGGCTGTATGGCATTTCCTGCTCTTGATGAAGCTATGCTGACTTTTTGTGATTACAATTTCCTTTTCTAAATGTTCAGTAACCATTCCTTTAGGATATCCTAGAATTTTGCTGGAAAACAAAGTCAAATTCTCTGGCCTTCAGTTTGCTTACTTACTCTTTTCTTTCTTTTTTTAAGTCAAGATAATGTTTGCCATTCTCCAGGTCTGTGATATCTTGCCTTTTCTCTACAATCTTTCAGAGATTACTGATAAGGGCTCAGTTATAACATCTGTCAATTCTTCTGGTACTCTGAGATACCGTTCATCTAGGCCTTGTGACTTGAACTCATCAAAGGCAGTCAAGTGTTTTCTTATCTCCCTATTTAACCTGGATTTCAAATCCCTATTAGCCATTTTGTTCTTTTCTTTTAATTATTTTCCTTGACAGAAAAAAAAAAGAAACAAGCTAAGGGTTGAGTAGTTCTTCCTTCTCCACATTATTCATAATCATCATTCCATTCAATCTAAACAATTATCCTGTCTCTATTTTGATTATCTTTTCCCCAACATAGCTTAAAAAGTTTTAGCCTTTTAGTTTTACTTAATATATTAATTTGAAATATTAATATAATTAATCAATAATAAATAAATAAATAAAAATAATATAATTAATTTGATGTATTACTATTAATAAGTTTCAGCTTATGCTGATATTTAACAAGGTCCTAATGCTATTCTAACAGGACCATACCATGCTCTTGTATTTATTCTATGTTACCCACCTTTGTAACTATCTTTTGTATGTCTTTAAATTTTTAATTTGACATAAGAATTCCGTGTATAGCTACATTTGCCTTTTTGATGGTTCCTCTTTTTAATTTCACTGGAATGGTTTCTGTTTATGTCTTCAGAAATTTCATGCTGCAGAACTTCCCAGCCATCCTGAGATCAAATACTTTAGGCCATGGTATCCTATCCATCTTTCCTATAAATGCTTTGAAATCTTTTCTCTTAAAATCTAGTATACATATCTGTTTTTTCCATCTTTCTTTTTAATTGTAAGATGGAATGATCATTCTCCTCCTCTTCCCTGCCCCTACCAGGTTCCTATAATTTCTACTTCAGCAACAAATTTAAATTTCTTCTTGTTGGTTAGAATTGAGTCACTACTTCCACCTTTTGAAGGACAAAATTATCACTGTCATGCCAATCATCTATTGGTTGATTTACCTTTAATAGCACAAGATAGATGCAGGAAATATTGAGCACTACAGTATGTGTTCCTACTAATCTACCACTTTACTCTCCCTGACAATCTGGAGAAGCTAGAGCTCAATAATAAGAAAAACTAACATTTGCACAGAACTTTAAGGTTTGCAAAGCACTTTACATATGTTCTTATATATGCTCCTTACAACAACCATGCAAGGTAGGGACTACCATCATTCCCATTTTACAGATAAGAAACCTGAGAATGAGAGGTCAAGTACTTTGTACAGGGTCTAGTTACACAACTACTACTACTAACTACTAACTACTACTAACTACTAACTACACAACTAGTTAATGTCTGAGACAAGTTCAGATTCGGAGTAAGACATATCCACAATTTAAGGGGAGAGGATAGAAAGTTACTTGTCCAGGATAGAAAGATCAGCATCATTCACTCTGTGCGACTCATTACGAGATTGCTTCTCTCCACTATAGTGGCTCAATGAGATCCTGAGTTCTTTGTCATTCTTTGAAAATTACTTGTTCAGTTAGACAAAGATCTCTGGAGGAGTTAATGCTGAACTGAGACATGAAGGATTGTTGGGATTTGGATAAGCAGAGTGAAAAGGGGAAAACATTTCAGATGAAGTAATAACGTGAACCAAGGTGGGAAGGAGCATGTAATATTGATGGAATAGTAAGGAGGCTGGTATGATTTGAGTAGAAGATGCTTTGTGAGAAATATGGTTATAAAGCTGGAAAATAGTATGGTGGAAACTGTGCATAGACCAATATCTTACACCATATACCAAAATAAAGTCAAAATGGGCTCACGGTTTGCGTATAAAGGCTGATACCATAAGCAATTTGGGGGAGCAAGGAATAGTTTACCTGTCAGATTTATAGAGAAGGGGAGAATTTATGACAAAGCAAGACATAGAGAGCATTACAAAATGTAAAATGGATAATTTTGATTATGTTAAACTGAAAAGTTTTTGTACAAACAAAGCGAATGCAACAAAGATTAGGAGGGAAGCAGAAAATTGGGAAAGAATTTTTACAACCAATGTCCCTGATAAAAGCCTCATGTCTAAAATATACAGGGAACTGAATCAAATTTATAGGAATACAAGTCATTCCACAATTGAGAAATGGTCAAAGGATATGAAGAGGCAGTTTTCAGAAGAAGAAATTAAAGATATCTATAGTCATATGAAAAAATGCTCTAAATCACTGTTGATTAGAGAAATGCAAATCAAAACAACTCTTAGGTCCATATCTCTCCTGTTGGATTGGCTAACATGACGAAACAGGAAAATCTTAAATGCTGGAGAAGATGTGGGAAAATAGGAACACTGCATTCAGACTCAGTAATTTTTTCTCTGAATGTGGATAACTTTTTTGATCATGAGTCTTTTGGAGCTGTCTTTGAACCTTGTATTGCTGTCAAATTGGCTAACATGAACAGACAGGAAAATCATAAATGCTGGAAAAGATGTGGGAAAATGGGAACACTGTTACATTGTTGGTGTAGTTGTGAACTGATCCAGCCATTCTGGAGAGCACTTTGGAACTATGGCCAAAGGACTATAAAGATATGCATACCCTTTGACCCCACAATACCACTTCTAGGGCTATATCCCAAAGAGATCACACAAGTGGGAAAGGGACCTGTATGTACAAAAATATTTATAGCAGCTTCTTTTATGGTGACAAAGAATTAGAAATTGAGGGATGCCCATCAATTGGGGAATGGCTAAACAAGTTGTGGTATATAAATGTAATAGAATACTACTGTGCTATAAGAAATGACGAGCAGGTGGACTTTGGGAAAATCTGGAAAGACTTACATGAACTGATGCTGAGTGAGGGGAGCAGGACCAGGAGAACATTATACACGATTGCTGACACGCGGTATCTGTGATGACTAACTTTGATAGACTTGGGCTCTTCTCAGCAATACAAGGTTCAAAGGCAGCTCCAAAGGACTTATGATGGAAAAGGCTATCCACATTCAGAGAAAGAATTACAGAGTCTGAATGCGGATTGAGGCAAACTGTTTGCTCTCTTTTTTCCCTTCTTTTTTAGTTTTGTTTCTTCTTTCTCATGATTCATTCCATTGGTTATAATTCTTCTTTACAACTTGACTATTGTGTAAACAAGTTTAATGTGAAGGTATATGCAGAACTTATATTGGATTATATGCCGTCTTGGAGGGGAGGAAGGGGGGGGAAATTTGGAACTCAAAAACTTGTGGAACTGAGTGTTGTAGAGACTAAAAATAAAAAAGAAATTAAAAAAAGAAATGATGAGCAAGATGCTTTCAGAAAAACCTAGAAAGACTTACAGAAACCGATGCAAAGTAACATGTACTGTGTACAAAGTAACAGCAATATCGAGACGACCAGCTGTGAATGGCTAAGCTATTCTCAGCAACACAATGATCCAAGACAACTCTGAAGCACTTATGATGAAAAACGCTATCCATCCCCAGATAAAGAACTGATGGTGTCTGAATACAGATTGAAGCACACTTTTTTTTACTTAAAAAAAGAAATATGGTTGTAGAACAACAATATTCAACATATTATGTTCTAACTGTATGCATAACAGTATTCTAGATGCAAAGCTGCTGAATAGTTTTAGATAATACATGGTCCTCACCTGAAAAAAAAAGCTTTCCATCCCCTACAAGGGGGATAGCAAGGAGTCAAGCAGCCAGTATTTATTAAACTCCTACTATATGCCAGGTATTGTATTGAGTGCTGGGAATACACGTACACCGCATGAAACAATGATACCCACTCATAAAGAACAGGTTACGTTCTAGTGGAGAAGATAACCTTTTTTGGCTTCAATAGCCATACCTGTAAAATGAAGGAGTTGAACTCGATGACTCAATAACATTTCATCTGATTTTAAACCTATGATCCTATGAGTGATATGAACAGGTCTAAAATATTATTCTGATATGAAGAGAAGACCAGATAAGGAAGAGAATAGACATTGGAAAATTAATAAAAAAGACTACTACAACTGTCCCAGTAGGTGGTATGAGAAACTGTCCTATAGGTTTGGGAATAGTGGAAAAAGGGAATAAGGGATCGATCAGATCGATTTTAGGGATGTTGAGGAGGTGGAATGGATGGGATTTGGTACATCGGATATGAGAAGTGAGGGAGAGGAATGGGTCAAAAATAACCACAAGGTTATATTCATGGGAAATGGTGGTTTCAACAGACAGAAATAATAGAAAAATAATGAGTTTGAGCATTTGGTAAATGAGCACATGCCACAGAGTAAACCTAGATAATTCTCCTTCCTCAGAAAGAAGTGAATTGTCTAATTGGTATTATTTTTCAAGCGTCAAAAAGGCCAACAACAAAATGGGAGAGTATTGTTACCTGATTATATATTTTGATCTAGAGGCCTTAGAGATCATTGGGAAGTCCATCCCTCTCATTTTATAGACCTGGAAACTAAAATCCAAGCTTATTTCTTCGTTTCACATTTGGCTTGATGATAATGGCTTCTTAGATTATCTCTGTGGATCTGTGGCTCCCCTGTCATGGTTACCAATTCAAACAAACAAACAAAAAAACCCAAACGTCATGTATACATGAAGCACTTCATTTACCTGTGAGACAGGTCATGAAAATGTTTCAACCCCATTTTCCTGGTGTGGAAACTGAGGCTCAGAGACATTAAGAACTTCTCCTGTGGCCACCCAGCTAGAAAATGTCAGAGCTGGGCTTTGAGCCTAAGTCTAGGGCTCCTTCTTGTCATTGTATATGATTTTGTATTATGTACATTTAACCGACTAGGAATAAACAATGGAGACAAACAGGACTAACTGGAACAGACTGAAAGGTCCTGTTAAGGATTAGAAATGGGAACCATCCTAAAAATTGAATAGATTCTTAGTTAAAATGTGTTTTTAAGCTCCAGGCAAACTTTTCCTGACACACCCTCCCTCTCTCCTATACCCACTAGGTAAGTGCAGAAATCCACCAGAATGATTTTTCTAAATGAGGCACTCTAGAACAATACATACAGAGAAAAGCAAACATAATCTTTTCTTAGGTTTTGCAAGTGATAGATGAAAACATAGAGGAGAAACTGGTTGAGGCTAAGATTTCTGAACCTTAGTGCAATGCAGATCAATACCGGAGTAAGTGACCATAAAGCCTGGGATCAGATCCTGCTTGTCTGAATTTTACTTGCTGATTTACTCTGATATTTTCCCCTAGTGAATGGGGCCTTGTAGAGGACCCCATTGCTTCCATGGGAATCTTCCTAAAGCCCATCTCTCACCCTCCTACTCTCCTTTCTCAAGTTATAAAAAATCCCTCTTTACTTAGAAGATGAACACCAAACTTCTTAAACTGTTATCCAAAGTTCTCTAGAATTTGGACCCAAGTTGAATTTCCAGCTCTATTTCTCACTGTGTCATTACATAGGCCCTTAGTCCCAGCCAGACTTAGCTACTTGCCAGCCAGAGTACATGCCTTGTGTTTTTCTT
>CM053625.1:263913001-263944394 GCA_028646595.1 Phalanger gymnotis
TGGGCCATAGGGCCTATCTCCAAAGGAATATAGAAGGGGAGTGCGGTTACCTCTTCTGCGAGTGAGAGATTAAAGTGGATATTTACCGATGGTGTATTATTTTCATGTGCAGCTTGCTAGTGCAGTGGCTAGAGTGCCAGATCTGGAGTCAGGATGATTCTATCTTCTTGAGTTCAAATCTGATCTCAGATGGTTACTAGCTCTGTGACCCTGGGTAAGTCATTTAACCCTATTTGACTCAGTTTCCTCATTTGTAAAATGAACTAGAGAAGGAAATGGCAAACCACTCCAGTATCTTTGCCAAGAAAACGCCAAACAGGATCACCAAAAGTTAGACTAAACAACAAATAATTTTCATTTCTTTTGTGTTTTTAAGTTCAATCAGCATTTACTGAGTAACTGTCATCTAGTAGGCACCAGGTCAGACTCTAAAGAGACCAAAAAAGAAAGTCCCTGCTGTTAAGTCCCTTCCATTCAACTGAATCCAAGCAGTATATACACAACTAAGTCTTTATAAAGCACTGAGAAAGTAAGCACAAAGTCATTTCAGGGGGTAGGGAGAGGATTAATGGATTCCAGGAGGCTTGAGTCAGACAAGACTTTACCAAGAGACGCTAAGCTATGTGTTAAAGGAAGCTAGAGATTCCACCGAGTGGACGTAAAGAAAGAACTTCTGAAGCACGGGAGGCAGTTTGTGTAGAGGGACCCAGATGAGAGACTGGATGTCGTCTATGGGGAGCAGTGAGTAAGCTAGTCTGACTGGAATGTAGAGTTGTATGATTGGAGTAAACTGTGATCAGTCTGCAAAAATAGATTAGTGTTTGTGCTAAAATAAAGTGATTGAAATTTTTGCTGTTGTTAACAGCGTGTCATTTAATAGCGGGAGGGGTGGGTCTGGAGAAGTCACTGGATGCATTACAAAATTGCATCTATAGATTTTTTTTCTTTTCCTTCCTTCCTTCCTTCCTTCCTTCCTTCCTTCCTTCCTTCCTTCCTTCCTTCCTTCCTTCCTTCCTTCCTTCCTTCCTTCCTTCCTTCCTTCCTTCCTCCCTTCCTTCCTTTTTCTTTCTTTTTTTTTGAGGCACTTGGGGTAAAGTCACTTGCCCAGTGTTACACAGTTAGTTAACTGTGTGAGGTTAGATTTGAACTCAGGTCCTCCCGATTCCAGGGCTGATACTTTATCCACTGTGCCACCTAGCTGTCCAGCATCTATAGATTTTGATGCTTTGGAATATCCATATCCTTGTTCCCTGTCATTTGTGGGTGATTGAAAATTTTGTGTTTATTAGAAATGTGCAAATGGACATTCACAACAATAGAGCAAATACCTCCATAAATATCACAGAACTAGGATTCATGGCCCATCCAACCTAATATTCTCTCTCTCAGAAGGTTATAAAAAATAGTGTTGCTTTCTTTGAATATCCCTAACCTGTTAGGACTTTATCATCTGCGATGTTTCTCTCAACTCTTCTTGAAATAGTAGATACTTAACGAATATTTGTTGACTAAAACGATGGCTAGATGAATGAATAAATAAATGAACCAATATAACCCCTTCAAGTAATGAGTTATCTTTGCCCCCCTCCCCTTTCCCCTGTTTCTCACTTAACCCATGTCTCTATGTTGTGAGAAAAATGGCGCGATAGAGGGGGAAAAAAAAGCAGGGCATCTGGTTCACCAGATCTGCATATGGCCACAACATATGGCACACACAGGGCATTTGACCATTGTGCTCATTAAGAAATGCAGGCAAACCGGATGCGCCACATTCACTGTGGTACTGTCGTTTTTCTCTCAGCATGTAGACCTGGTGTTAATCACCAGTACAGGCTCATTCGCCTTTCCTGAGCTAATCAATTCTCCCTTCCTGTTCGCTGTTTTTGTTCCCCCTGAACATTCCCTACCCTTTGTCTTCATCTTTCCACTGGGCCAATGCCACCCAAATCCTGAGTTATCTGCATAATCTTGCTATTGGTAGATTTAGTTGCCGATGAAATCCATTTTTTTTTTGTCCCCAGTGGATTTGAGTTGATGGAAAAGAAATGCAGAACACATTGATTTGGGGCATTAACAGCCAATTTGGCGCATTGGAAAGAACACTGAATTTTGAATCAGGAGACCTGGGTTCAAATTCTGGTTTCTGTTAACTTATTACCTATATGGCTTTGGGCAAGCCACTTAAACTCTCTTATCCTCAGTTTCTTCATCTTCAAAATTAGAGCACTATGCTAAGTTTTCAGCTTATACTAAAGTTTCAGCTTTGTATCTTGTGACCCCAGCAGAGTCTGGGGAAATCATTTTTTTCTTGGTTAGTTCTAGACAACCACTACCTTCAGTAATGACAGGCTACCACCTCATAAGGAGAACCAGGTAAGGCATTGTCAAAGGCTCAGTGATCATAGGATCCTTACTCCTGAAAAATAATTTAAATTAGAGATGGTGGGTCAGTCATGTTATCTTTGGGATTCCAAACAGCAGTCTGTGTCTTAGGTGGTTTCTACTCCGTTGTTTCCAGGTGGGAGCCTTTTAGGGAAAACCAACTGTTCACATTTCTACCCATGTTTCTCACCTCTCCGAGGCCTTTACATTTTCCTATCCTCCCTGGCATGCACAGCAACTGTTAGTTAATTCAGCAGAATTTGCATATTTCATTTTTGTTCAGGTTGCTCCTTCTCCTGTTGCATTTCTAAAAATGAGAAATGAGATCAGAACACACATTAACCCCTGTGTCATCCCCTTTCCTTTTCATTCATCAGTATCCTTTGTTTATCATCTTTCAGCAGATTTTCAAGCCATATGACAATATTCCTATCCAAATCAATTAGAACTAATTTTTCAAATAGAATTACTGATCTCCTCTGTCAATCCTTTATTGAATTCCAGATGTATACCATCTATGCACACACACTTATCGCTAGCTACACAGAATATTCTCTTCATCTGCTAATTTCATTTGTAACTACTAAAAACCAGGAACAAATCTATCTGGAAAGATTTATCCTAAGGATCCCCTTCCCTCCTTACCAGAATATTACTCAGGACTTGATTTTGAACTCAATGTAGTTACCAATTTTTTCTCATTTAATACCTACTCCATTATTTCAGGACAAGAAAATCAGAGCAATTTAAAAAAAAATTAGTTTGATAGAAAAAGTGAAAGATTTTTCATTCTTGCTTCAAATTCATTGTGAAAACAGAAGGCAGTTTCCCCAGATGGAAATCTGTCATATCATTATGGAAATGTCAGATTTCCACCTGGGGCATATTGACAAAAAGCCATGATTTTTGCCCAGGGGGTGGAATTTCACAAATTTTCCCAAGGAGAGCTGCATTCTCTGGTAGAAGACATAGATAATTCCGGCCCCATTTTAAATCTGCAAAGTCTGTGAGTTTTGGGAGAATGCTTTCAGGCAAATACCCAGAGAGGAGAAATACACTTAAGCCCCCACCCGTTGCTCACCCCCATTAAGGGGTGATTCGCTAGAGAGTGGGTGTTATCTTTAGTTAGTGAGTTAGTTTCTTAGTTAGCCTTCCTTGTATTAACTTGAATGTACAGCTACCAAGGGATGCTTCCCTGTTGGCACTGCCAAGCAAATGGATCCATCTTCCTGCCTATTAGCCCAGAGGTGCAATTCTTGGGCCTATCTGGTTCTGCTGTGTAAATATCACTACTTTAGTTAATAGGTATGATGTTCTTAAACTCTCTCTTAATTTCAGTAATTGTATTTTTTTCCCCAGGAATGGAGCATTTTACAAACCTCCGTTAGTGGAGCATTCAAGCATGCATTAGAAATATTAGCAAAACTGGCCCAAGTTAATGAATGATGGGACATTTAGAGAAAAATAAAACAATCTTCCAACATTTTCATACATTTACAGTCATTTGACTCTCATGGCTTAAATAGATGAAAGAGATTTGAGTGGCTTAAGTCGTGGCAATAATAGCCTTGGGACATGAGTTACTCTATTCTATTATGTAAAAGTCTTGCTGCCTTGTATAATAGCCCTGCAGATTAAGAAGCACAATGTAAAGGAACTAAATATTTCTCTTAAGTAAAGACTTGCTGCTCTTAACAAAAACCTTCACCACCTCCCCCCACCCCCATGTTATGTGAGTGTAGGCACTCAGCCCCATTAATACAAATAACATAGATATATTTTTTTCCCTAGCAGAAATACCTGCATTTAAAAAAAATGCAGCAATAACTTCCAACTTCAAAGGTCTAACTTCAAAAGGTTTCTTGCATTCTGCTTGATGGGACAGCATCTTATGCACACATGCTTTTTTTCCCTGCTAAATGCCTTAATAATGAGCTTGGGTTCAGATTTTGTGAATCGGAGCCAAGTAACTCTATTTTATTATATTTGCTGGGAAATGAACTAGCTCAGGGTAATTAGGAAAGCAATTTTATTAGCTTCTATTTCATAAAGATTGTTTTTTAATCAGAGTCAGAACTTACTAGAAATGATTCTCTGCTTATTGCTTAGGTCTCAGGAAATGGTGTGGGGCATTGTGGGGCTTAACCTCTAGTAAAGCCAATGTGGTGAAGACAGTAGCATTGCTATTAATCTCTAACAATGCTGTAAAAATAAACCTAGTCTGATGGCATTGTAAATAACCCGGTGGCTGGCAGGCACGGTGGAAGATTACCTGCATCTGGTTTATTATAGCAAAGAAACTTAACAAATAAGGAAATGAAAACACCCTCGTGCTCCGTGACTCTGTCCTGGGTTCAAGTCAAGTATAAACGGGTTGTTGGGGACCGTGGGTGAGTGGGGATACCAGAGCACTGGAGTAGGGACAGTGAGAATGTGTCTTCTGGAGACTAATGGGGAAAAAGATTGGGAGTGATGGTGTATTTGGATAATGTAGTGCAGCTGTGAATAAGACAAATGTCCTCCTGATACATACAGCATATACAGGGCTGTTGCTTATAGGAAAATGGAGTTCCAGTAATAACACCTCTCCTGGCAGCCACTTATGGAGCAAGGCACAGCGTTTGGGGCACCTCATTATGAAGAGAACATCAATACTGTAAATTAGAGAGAACTCAGAGAAGGGTGACAAAAAAGATAAAAGGATTAGAAGAGATGACCTATAAAGAAAGGTTAAAGGAACATAACATTTACAGCTTTCAGGGAAAGGAGCTAGAGAGATGGAAGGCTATGCTAACTGTCTACAAATATTTGAGCAATGATAATTTTAAGGAGAGAAGGGGATTACTTGCAGTGGCTGAGAATGGTCTAACGAGGAGTAACGGCTTGAAACTAAGAAAAGGGAAAAATGTCGGTTAAAAGACATTAGAAAAAATTTCTTCCCAGTAAGGGCAATTAGGTACTGAAGTGATCCGTCTGTGCAAGTGGTAAAGGCCTGATCACCATAAGTGTTAAAGAGGGGGTAAGATAAGACCCTTGAGGGGCTGGTGTCAGAGAAAATCCTGTGCTACCCAGGAGGATGGGATCAGAAGTCTGCCCTGGGACTGCCATCAAGGGTCCTTATGTGTGAGGGAGGGGAAATATTGTTCAAGAAAAAAAAAATCAAGTTGCTGTTAAAAACACCCTTCTGGGAATGTTGTCCCCCCATCCCCCATTGGCCATTAGTGTTGACATCTCTCATTTTCCATTGCAGTCATCAAGATATTTACATAAATCATTTGGAAGTCTGAGCTAAAGTGAGGAGGGAGGGATGGATGCCCACTGATGAAGAGGCATATGGAAAAATGAATAGCATGAGTATGTGTACATCAGGTTCTGTTGTGCAAGGGAAGGGAAATACAGAAAATTGCCATGTTTTATCATGTCAGGCTAGCAGGAACAGGTGACACCGTGATCAGGTGTGCATGCATAATCACTCCCCCAAATAATCACCATGTGGAATAATTTCCCCCCAAATCTTGCAGCTTCAACCTATTCTCTGCAAGTGACTCATAAATCTTGGCCTTGAATGTGAATCAAGATTCTGAGCTGCAGGCTCAGGGGCTTGTTGGATTTATTCAACTTTAGTCTTTATTTATAGACATAAAAGTGTATTATTGGTTGTAACATCCAAACAAAAGAAAACAGATTGTAAGCATCCATTAATGTTTTCCCAAAAGGGAAATCGCATGTTTCTCCTGGGTCTCTCATTCTCTCCCTTGCAATATTAAGATGATGTCATAAACTCATAATTACTTTGTGATGTTCTTATGTACTTTCTATCTGCTAGTTCAGAAGCATGAATCCCCTCTCTGATCAGAATTCAGTGAACAAAATAAGCAGGTGCAAGATCAGTCTTCAGTGGTTTGCAACTGGAAAAACTCTAAAGTTTTGAATTCATGTTATTTAAACACCTTTCTCTGCAAGGGAAAAGAGGTTCCTTATATCTCATGGATCATGATTAGGTACATGAGATAGTCTGTGTAACCTGGACCAATTACAGTTGCCTATTGGGTAGGGGAGGGGGAACATTTTGGTCAATACCTGAAGGGTGTAGAACACAGGAACAAATCCTGGCCCTTTATTATTATTATTGCTATTATTTTAAAATTGTATTCACTAGTCCTGTCAGAAAATGCAGAGAGAGGGAGAGGGAGAAAGAGGGAGGGAGAGGAAGGAAAAAGAGGAGGGAGAGATGAAAACTCAACATCATTACTTTCTTCCCTGCATATATATCTATATCTTTATCTATGCTAAAAAATCTTCGTTCTTTCTTTCCTTCATTTCTTCAGGAGAGAGACCATAAAACATCTATATTCCATTGCTTCTAAGACTTGCTCAGATTCCTTATTACTCATTGCTAACCATTTTAATTTCTGACCTCTTCTGCTCCACTAGTTATAGACCCATTCACTGACCCTCTAGGATTTCCTACATGGTGATTTATGTCCTTGCCCAAATTCATGTGAATTACCAGCATCAACCACTGAGAGAAATCTATCTCCCCTCTCTTTCTTCTGATTGGTACAATAACGTTTGCCTGTGTGTTCCCCCAACCATATTTCCCAACTTAATGACCTGATGTTGCAATTGACACCCTTCCACCAAATATATTTTTTAAAAATTACTACAATCTGTTGGCCATTGACTTAAAGTAAAATGCAAATTCATTTAGGAGTGAGGGCTGGTGATGGTTGGCTCTAAGAGGAACTGTCATTGGTGTCTCTTGTATTGCTGAATAGAATATTAACTTCAGTCAAATTCAGGCAAAGGTACAGGTTGGGACAACAGGTCTCTCTCTGGGATGTAGCCCTATTTTCCTCTGAACACCTTGTGACCCATTGGGAAGTTGTAGCACATAGTCTTTTATTAAGGAAGGTATTGAGAGTCATAGAGATGTCTGAGTGGATACTGCTTCAGTCTGTTGTACTCAATATAAGCTGACTTCTCACTCTCATTGTCAGCTGAGCTCTCCCTTCTGCAATGATATATAATTTCCTTGAGTTCGGGGACTTTCATTTTCACCTTCATATTTCTAGCACTTAGCACACTGCTTGGCATATAATAAACACTTAATCAATGTGTTTTGAATGGAAATGATGCCCAGCTCATTTCGATGGACTTCCACCATTCTTAGTTACTTTCTTCGCTGTCACTCATGCCTAGTTTTTTTTTCTTCTTTTCTGTTTTTTTTTAAATCTAGCTTTAGATCTCTGCTTTGCCAATTCCTTTACTTTGTCCCTCTTGTACCCACCCTTTACTTTTACTTTTAAAATGATAAGCTCATTATTCCATTGTCATACCCTTCCCCTCAGTTTCAGATGGCCAATTGAATGCTTGCTGAATTTGTCTTGTGAGCACCACTACCAGATCCACTCTATTTTCACTGACCCAGTGGGTGCCTTGTATGGAGCTACATTGTTTAAGCCCAAATAAGAATATGTACTAGGAAACCTCTTTGTCGGGATGCTAATGTGCCAATCACATTGATGCTGTTTGGCTAGTAGTCTGAAAACTTAATCATATACTATAAGAAGAGGTTTTGATAAAAAATTTTACTTCTGTGTGCTCGTTTAAGATTTAGCCTGAAGTGTTAACGCAAAATTTAAAATTGTGTCCTCTTCATTGCAATCCTGTGTGGTTACAAGGTTCTAATAAATATTATGTCCTCCCATCATGCAATTAAAATTTTCCACCTCATTTCACAATGCAAAACATTCACATGTTGTCAATCATTTTGAAACATGATTTTTTGACATCATATAATTTCACTTCATTTTTTAAGACAGACATCACACCAGGAAATTATATAAGAAAGAATCCTATTATATCTTTATTTTTCCACCAAATTTCACCTTCAAATGTAGTCATTTGTGTACATTTCAGTAATTTCAACAATAAACTTTCAAGGAGAAGCAAATGGCTGCTCTGTAGACAGAGATTAGCATATGGAGTTGGCTGTTCTTGAGAGACTGCCACTCAGTTGCGGGCACCTGGTTAGAAAACACGGTTTTAGCCACGGGAAGTTTACAAGTCTCATCGTCCAAAGTGAAAAGGTTGCTGCTTGAAACAGCTACCACCTGGGAGGCTAGGAGAAAAACATACGTGTGCTTTTGAACTTTCCTCTGTTTAATAGCTAGCAGACACTAATGATTTGCCAAACATCCTGATTTAGGATGGTGATAGTCAAAAGCAAGACTACCTGCTGACTGTTAGGTAGCCCACCTGTTCTCCACACCAAAGTTCTCCTGACCTGTGCCCAATGCAAAGCTGTCGTGCTTGAAACCCCTGCTAGACACGCGCGTGCATCTCATTGGGTTGCTCCCAGTCTGGTGATCTGCAATCAAATGCTTGACTGTAGAACGGAAGCTTCTTCTGTGAAGCCAAAAGACCAGGGTTGCCTTTCCTGATGTGAGAAAGGATGCCCAGGAAAGAATTCTAAGTAGAAGCAAGCTGCACGGGGGGAGGCCAGGACCGGGGTGGGGAAGGCATCCTGTTTGAGTAATAAGGGAGAGTTAATAGGAACATGATGTCAGGGGCACTGTTTGCCCCTTATTTATAGGAGGTTTTTCTCTCCCTAGTTATTTATGTAGTGTGAAGGGTTTTCAGGAAGGGGGCTATCCAATTATTTGTGGTTGGGGTGGGGGGACTGGATAGTGAGGGGAATTAAGAGGAAACAGAAAAATCCTACTGGCTGGCTTAACGAAATTTGGAGGAGAAGAAGAAGCAAGGAGGTGAAAATATTGGAATGGTATTCTTCCCATCTCTGAATATATGGGAGAAATCTGGGCAGCTGAATTATGGTAGGTGGAGAGTTTGGGCACAAAAAAATCTAGTCTAATTCAACAATCCTTTATTCAGTTGTTACTACATTCCAGGTATCATATGGGGTGCTGAACTTTGATTTAAGCAAAGAGGTTAGCTAGAATGTTGAGGTAGTAAATCTGATCATCTTACATTAACGTAAGCAGGATGATCTGATGAATATTTGTGTTCACCGGCAGATGGCCCCTATCTTACATCCAGCTTCGGGCCCTTCTCTTGTTATAAGGTCCCACGCACCTCCCTTTCTGACTTAGAGTTGGAAATGACCTTGGAGGCCATGGAGTCCAACCTCTTCACTTTTATAGATAGGGTACCGAGGCACAGCAATGTTAAGTGACTTTCCTAGGGCATTGCAGCTGGTAAATGTCTGAGGCAGGATTTGAACTCAGGTCTTCCTGACTCCAAGTCAAGAACTCTTTAGCTGCCTCAAGCACTTTTAAGGTGGATAAGGTACAATGTCCATGCACATCTTCATGCATGCTTATTCAATAACTCTGCATATGTCTGGATACATGTATGATTTGCTATGAAACCAGCAAGAGAACCACAAAGAGGATCTATATCCCAGCTAGTGTATGCAAGCTAGAAAGACGGTGGCGCCTAGAAAACACTCACGAATTCTTACCCCCAACTTCCTCCTGAGTAAAGGAGGAATAGTAATTTTCCCTAAACCCCAATCTAGAGTGTTGTCTCAAGGGACCCCAGGATGCTTGACTTTGCTCTCCATGCCAATTGCACTGCAAATGAAGATGGCAATTAGCATTCATCATTGCAGTGATTTTGATCTCTGTCTGTATTTATATAGTGCTTATCACTGTAGTACCTAGGTGCCTTGACAAGCTTGCTAATTTAGCATGAAACAATGCTGATACAAGAAAGGCATCTTTCCTTCCCTTGAGCTACACTGGACATAGGACAGTAGGTATCGATTCCATTTTTTTTGATCGGAAGAAATCTGTTCTGGGCTTAGAGATTGGGCTTGCATCTTCTTCAGAACCTCCAATGGTGTGTCTAAATTTATCAAGTAAGCACCTACTGATTGTCAGGCACTGTGCTAAAAACAAACAAACAAAAAGACAGTTCCTGCCCTCAAGGAGCTTATAATCTAGCCAGGGAGAGCCAGCGCACATGTATAGTTTTCTATAAAATAGATATAAAGTGATTTTTAGGGGAAGGCATTAGCAGCTGGGGGCATCAGAAAAAGGCTTCATGAAGAAAGATGGCACTTGAGCTGAGCTTTGCAGGAAACTAATGATTCTGAGATGAGAAGAAAGAACTTTCCAGTTACGGTGGATGAAATATGATGAAGGGTCCATGCTGTGGTATAGCTACAGTTACCCTGCCCACTCTGAGCCTCCTTGTAAAATAATGATTCTAATACATGCCATACCTACCACATAGGGTTGCTGTGAAGAAAGTGTTCTATAAAACTCAAAACATTAAAATATGTGTTGTTGTTTGTTGTTGTTATGGACATATTGAACCAAACATCTGGCTAAAAAGGGGAACACTCAGCTGATTATTTGAATGTTTACAAATATCCCACTGTGAGTATAAATATAGCCAATATTCCAAAGTCTTGGGATTGGTTTTTCTGATGTGTGAGAGGAATGGTTAACTTACCATTCTTCCCATGGGAAAAGTTGTAAGAGGACTTCCTCCTACTGGTTGTACTTAATGCTTGTGCAGCCTAGTGTGGCCTCAACCTCTCTGAGACTCAATTTCCTCACCTATTAAGCCGAGTTTGAGAACATCCCTCTCCCAGCTCTAAATCTATGACCTTATGGGTGAGTAGGGAACTCATTCTTTTTTTTTTTTCTTCCTAAATTCGTTTGCCTCCATTCACTGAATCTTTATTAAGTAACCATGGTGTGCAAAGTACTAAGCTAAGCATTAGGTGAGGTAAAAAAAAATTAAATAAGACTTGGTCCTAATTCTCATGGAATAAATGAATGAATTTGTAAAAATACAAACATTTTTTAAGTGCTTACTGTCTGCCAGCACTTTAGTAAGTACTGGGAATACAAAAACAAAACAAAAGTAAAACAGCAGCAACAAAATCCCAGTCTCTGCCCTCAGAGACTTTACATTCTAAAAAGGGAAGATAATACATATAAGGGAGTGGTGACCAGGAGGATTGCTTAAGTCAACTGAGTCACAGGGATGGCCAATGAATTGATAAGGCAGTTTATTGACTTGCCCTTTCTAGGTTAGCACTAATTTGATTTCTGTTCCTAATACTAGAGTAAGAAAGGAGGTCAGGGAGAGAGGAAGAGAAAGGTATATACCACAACTGCCACCGCCACGCCTCCCCCGCCCCCGCCCTCGCCCCCACCCCCACCCCCACTAGGAGATGGCCAGGGAGAAGAACAACATGGTAGGTTTGGCTTTAGCAAGATATGGTGATCTCTAACTACTCAGAAGTTCAAAGTCCAGGAGGAGAATATACAAACATAGGCATAATGAAATAGATGAAATAGTGTGTATTTTTCTAAGTGCCTTTGAAAATTGCAAAACAAATTGTTTTATGAAGCCAGAGGAAAAAAAGATTGCCACCAGTTGGGTGGGAGGAGGGAGAGAGAGGCATCAGGGAAGACTTTGTGATGGAGGTAATATTTGCTAGAGCTGGAAAGATATGGTTCTGTGTAATCATACAGTGATGTGAATGACAGACGAAAGAGTTTGAATTTTACTTAGGAGGTGATGGTGAACCACTAAAGATTTTGGAGAAAAAGAGACACTTGAGCCTATTTATACATAATAAGGTTGGATTGCAGGAAGGACAGAAGGCATGTAGAAAGACACGATAAAAGACTATTGTAATAGTCCAGACAGTGATGAGGGTCAGTAGTAGGGCAGTAATAATAACAACAGAGAGCAAGCGATTAATGTAAATAGTATCATAGAGAAGATACTTCTGTTAGACATTCTTGACCAATTCACTTGTAATTTTTAGTGTGTAGCTGAGTCCCTCACCTGGTGATGCTTCATGGAAGTCTAGTTCAATCTCTTAAGAGAGAAGATTGTTCTCTACTAGATTGAGACCTCTAGCTTCTTTTTCTTTTTTGAGTTGTATTTCTATAACCATTTCAGGACAACTGGTTTGACCTATTATGTAAGAAATCAAAGCACTTTTATAACAACCTATGGGCATTGTTTTCTTTCTAAAAAAAACGCCTTTAGCACAGACCCACAGACCATTGGTCCTAAAGTGTCTAGCTGAGGATTTTATGACAAATTGGCTACTTTCCAAAGGTGCTTCACCTGATATATGGGATATGTATGCTTCAAGGGGAGCTTGGGGTATTGTTTTTTGGCTTTAGTAAATGGGAGTGGTTTCAGTGTAAGAAAACCATTATCTTTTTTCATCTTCAGAAAATTGCTTAAGTGAATTGAATTTCCTCCCGATTATTTGAGTCCCTTGAACTCTCTATGGGACACATCCTTTGGGAAATTGCTGGGGATCCATATTTTATGTATAAATATTGATTAATGCCATCAAGAAAGATATGCAAAATGTTGTGAGTCCATGTCTGTAAATACCTGCAACAGACATAACCAATTCCACTAACAATATTCACTGGGTCTTAGTCTCATGACTGGTGAAGACTGTTATGTGGGTGACCAAGACTGATATTCATGCCACTTTTAAAGAGCCTGTCAGATTTGCAATCTGAGTTGGATCTATCAAACATTTTAACTGTCTCTTCAGTAGAGAGAGAACAGAATTTGGAGTAGTAAAACCTGGATGTAAGTCTTGATTGCCACTTAATATCTGTATAATACCCGTCAAAAAATCTCTGTGGGTCTCATTTTTAAAGTGTAAGTGTTAAACAAGACAGCTAAGTTTCTTTTTAGGTCTAAAGTTATGATCCTAAGATGAAAATGTGTTCTGTTTAAGTGGGGAAAGGGAAATACTGCCCCCTGAAGGGTTCATCCTTTCAACGATGACTGTCTCCCAAGCTCAGCCATCATCTCTCATTCCCATCATGCTTCCTTAGTACTGACCATGGTACCCAACTTCGACCACATTCTTTGATTCTGCCATCTTAATTGTAATTATATCTCATGTTCTTGACTTCTTATGCATCCCCTCCTATTCTTTTGTGTTTTAGAGGGCAAGGAAGGAAGAGAAAGAGAGGAAATGGGAAAATGAACTTTAATGTCCTAGGTCAGAGATGCTGCTGCAATCTTTTGTTGAGCTAAATTAAATAGGAATCACAGCATATTTCAAGCAGACTTTTGTTGTATAGCCATAGAAGGGAAGGACCCCTTCTCAATGCAGAATCATGGGAATAGAAGATGCCTTGAGAAGTTGTTGAGTACCTATTTCTTCATCTGAGCATGACCATAACTGATTTAACCATCACAGATGAAAATCCCTCCTGTTTTTTTAAACATCCAAAACTTATACAAAAGCAGATTCCAAAGCTTCCCTAGAAACCTAATCCCTAGAAACACCAGAATTTCTGAACACTATCAATACTTTTAAAAGATTGGTTATATTTTCTCATTAAAAAACTGCTCTAGACATTTACAAAGAGAGAACACTAACCCACAATGGAAGATTGGTGAATATTTTAACTTGAAAGAAAAGACGTTTTCTGATGTGATTTTTTTTTAGTGCATTGGCTATCCTATATATATATATATGTATATATATGTATATATACATACATATATATAAAATGCAGTATATATGTGCATATACATATCTATTCAAATACAACATGAATATATTTTGCCTAATCCATACAGAGCTTCATCAATATTTCTTCTTTATTCTCTTTTATGCCAGCTGCCTGCTTTATGCATTTCCATTTGCCACATTTTTCAGAGTGATTGGATTAGGTTGCATACACTTCCCCTGAAATATTAAGTGTATGCAATTCCCATCCACACGCATTGGGCCTGTGGTTATGATCTATCATTTCAAAAATCCACATGCTAAAAAAGACCTGAGCAGGGCCTTGAATAGTATGAGGTATTAGGTCCAAAGAACCCCCTGTCATTCTTCTTGTCACTAATGTGGAGACTAACAAGACCCAAGAGTTTCTGTCTCATTGGCAGATCTTTTGTTGTCTGAAAACCATTGAAACACACACACATACATACACACACATGCACACATACACACACATACAAACACACACACACACACCCCATCCAAGAGAATTAATCTGTTTCATAATAATTAGATAGCAGCAGAGCCAGCTAGAAGAATGATATGCAACAAGGATGTGATTTCTGAACTCTTTTTAGGGGACATAGTTTCACTGGAAGTATCAATCCAAGTTGGTTAGCCAGTTGTCACCCATGCCATTTAGGAAAACTAAAATTACGTGGAGGATATAGCATGTTCTCACTGTTAGGTTTTAGTTGACTCTAATCTATGTCTACAATATTTTTTTGTGTGTGTGTTGCCAACTTTTTAAAGTGGTCATCCTTGATTTTTCCTCTTTGATTTTTTTTTCCTTTTCTCTTCAATATATTGTATTAAAGTGGTTTTCTCCAGAGGCTTATGGAAATTAGTCTCAATGTTTTATAGGCATACCACACATACTTACTCCATCTTAATTTCATGATCTCTGCTTCTCTCTGGGGGTCCTGGAACCCCCTTTGTTTTGTTTGTATTTGTGAATTTACTTCTGACCTTATAAGTACTAGCTACTTTTATAGGTAGGTATATCTGATGCCTACTTACCACTACTTCTGCCTCCTCATCTTTTCAGTCTGGTAGCTAGCTCATTGCTGATCCCAACCAAATCCACATTACTTCTGTCTTCCGAGGTTTGATTAACTCTTGAAGGCTGTTTTTACATAAAGACCTAAACTATTGTTGGTTTCAACTTATTTGGTGGTTTGTTGGTTTGGTTTTTAAGGTCAGTTGAGTGGAGAGACATCAGTCAAATGTTTGAACGAGTCAACTGGTCAATTCATTTCAAGTGGTTAGCTATTTGGACTTGTGGAGATAGGGCCTTATTCACTCTGCAGTTTGGCAGTGGTTATTAACATTTACCTATACCGTACCGAAACATCGAGATGAAAAATGAGAATTTCCAACAATCGTGCTGGTTGATTGGAATCACCAGACTGGAAGCACCAAATGTGGTTATTTGAGACAATATCCACACACCCAGGGGAGTAACATCACATAGACCACAAATTTAGATGATTTGCTAAATTTTCCATTTTTCCCTGGATGCGTTGGCATTGCATAGACCCAGCTTACAGTGTGCTTCTAAGGTAGAAAGCATGATAATTTTGAATCTTTTCTATTGATTATAGCCCAAAGTTTCATTTGTTCACAGGTTTAGAATTATAGTAGAAATTCTAACGAAGGTTGGACCTGATTATAGAGGGAATGGTAATAAGGCTTGTGTGTATATATAAAAAGCTACCACCCTCTGATTGTCAAAGTTTACTTCTTTCTTTTCAGATTCTTCTTTGTATTGTTTTACAATCTAGGTATATCTGTTTAACATGAAATGCAGAAAATGACAGGGCTCAGACAGCTACTGCATCCAGTGACAAAGATTACTGTCATCCTGGCTCATCAGTTAATTCATCATTGGCAATGGTCCATTCCATTTCCTGGTAGCCTAGCAACAACCAATGATGAGGCGCGCTTTTTGCCATGTGACAATGGTATGTGGTACTTTCCAGAATGCTTTTACATAAAAATAGGATGATAATTTATAAATTTACATTTTTATTTTAATAAATGGGAATATTTGGTTGTAGGGGTTGACATTCAAAAGAGAGACAATTTTATTTTGCAAACCCATGACTTTAAAGTGGTGGACTAGTGAGTTGCTAACAGGAATGGAGCTATCAATTTCATACATAACCAGGGTTTAAAGTTGAGTCTGGGAATGCCTTACCTTACCTTAGCTTAGGTTATTTTTTTCCACAGATTTTCAGTATGAAAATAATATGCTTCAATATAGGGCAAGGCTCTTTATATATTTATATGTGCGTATATTAAAATATGTAGATATATAAACAGATGCCATAGACTTTTGAACCTAAACCTTGACTCCTAATTTTAATTATCAGTGAGAATTTTTAAAAAACAAAGTAACCATGAACATCAGCGATTTTCGTTCTTATTTTTTTAATGCAGACACACAAATATATGTATGTATTTGTATTTCTGTGTACGTACATATCTTCCAGATTCTCAAAATCCTCCCAACTCTATTGATGATTCATGATGCGGCAACTCGTTTGAAAATCTGCCCATTTATTTTCAGTGATTGAATTTCCTGATTGTTACTGTGTATAAATGTGCTAGCTACTTTTAAAGCCATCTCCTGTTAAAGAATTGATAGGAAATTCTATTTAAATGTCATAGTGCTTTTTCTCTTGTTATGACAGTGTTATCAGGTAAATAGTTTTATTTTACCACCACAGTTAATAAAATCTATAATCACCCCTTCATAAATCTTTTTTTTAAAATTTCTATATTTAGCCCCATCTGCAGAGACAGGAGTTGAAAATAGGCTACTACCTAAGACATGAATTCCGTTAAATATTAAAGAGATCTCATCAATGATTTTATTAGTCTCTGAGCTCGGTAAAGGCCTCACTGACATCTAAAGCCTAATGATTTTTTTTATATATTTAAAGCCTTGCACTGCACCTTTAAATATTGAACAATATTGAAAAATATTGAAGCACTTCTTTGTATATTAGCTTTAGGCAGAACTGTTGTATGATTTCCACTCCTTTCATGACATTGTAATGATGTTACCACATACAACTTTATCTTGCATGAAAAGGTGAAGTCATGAGTGATTTCTCCAATTTAAAAGCACTCAACCCTCACAGTGCTAGAAATGAATATTTTGCATATATTCATGCAACAATGATTCAATTTAAGATTTCTATTTTCAAACATTGCTTGAAACCTTCACTATGTTAGTAGTAAAATTGCCAAAATGTGTAATAAGATTTATTATAGATGAGTAGCATTTTATTTAGTATTTCATGTTAACACGCTTTTAGGGTTACCTGGTTTAGCAGGAGAATTCATCTTTCTTTTCTAATCAGAGATAACGTTTTATTGTATTTTTTAACATACTCTTTCCGTGCAAATATATATTGCTGCATGAACTGAATTTTCTCCTGCTGGCGATGCAAACCCAAACATTTCTCATGTTGAAGTGTGGCGTACCCTATCACAAAGCTTCTCTGATTAAAAAAAAAGGGGGCTCACTTCTCTCCCTGGAAACCCCTGCCTCTTTTCTTCCAACTACAGATAGTCTTGGTTTTGTACTTCTGCATGGACTTAGGATTTTGCTACAGCCTTTGGCAAACAAAAGGGGTGTGTATGTGGGAGGGGGAGGCGTCTCCCTGACTCTGCTTATGCTATGCAGAAGCTCCACACTTAAAAAACAAAACAAAACAAAACCAAAGATGAAAATAGATAACCAGAGAATCAGTTACCCTGGAGCCATATTGGGGGGTGGTATACTAAAGGCACCAAAGGATAGAAGGTGGGAAGGCCCTCACTGGAAAGCAGTGTATTTCTGAAACATAGTTCTTTCTCAAAGAGTTCTTTGTGGAGGTCCCATCCATGAATATGAGGCATATGAATGTAGCTGCCTGTAGGTATATTTATAACACTTATATAGAGTGTGGAACCATTTCATAAATATAACGGTGATGCTTGCAGAGGACGCGCTATGTAAAAACACAAAGTTATTCCTTCTCTTTGGACATCATGCGTCTTTCCGTCCGTATGTCTTCTCCCTGTTCCAGGCATGGGCTTGTTTCTGCATATTCAGACAGGAAAGCAGTACCCTTCCTTCGAAGATGTATTTATAAAAGACACACACACACTGCACACACACACACACAGACTAACACACACTTGTGCTCCCCATAAAACACATTGCCACCTCCAGAAGTGAAATACAATTTTATTCTCATTCATTAGAGACCCTTAGTCACTGACTCCCAGCTCTGCTTGTCTGCGTAACACCACTGAATAATGGTGTATCCATACTAATGTGATTTTATTTGGTTATCTTTAGTTTTATAGTAAAAATTTATTGGAAACTGGAGGCGTGCCTGTGTGAAAATATACACAAAACACTCTGTTTGACTTGTGGTTCGTTTTTGGAAGAAGGAAGAGCAGGAAAGTGGTCATTGTGTTAGGTCTTGGGATAGGATGAATTTTCCTAATTATATAAGAATTAGAAGAGTTGAGAATGCTACTGGGCTGTGGTACCTTACCTGCCCAGGAGAAATATTCTCAGGCCATCTCTGGTTTCCCATAAATCATGTTAAAGAGAAACTTAATTAACATTTTTGATCAAATCAAGCTCTTGAGCCATGAATCGCTTTGGTAAATGAAGCCACATTTCAGTGTCAGGAGGGAATTGACTCCTGTGAGATTGCTAAGGAAGGACTAAGATGTCTCCGAGTTCCCTCCCCTGAGCTTTGTGCACCCATAAAAGGCAATTAGAGGTTTGGGTCAGTGGCAGTGGGGGGAATCCACTGAAGCTTTTTGTTTATTTGTTTGTTTGTTTCCAGAAAGTCCGAACTACATAGGATTTCCTCTTCCCTAGCCCATGGTACCCTGCAGAACAGTCACTGAAGTCAATTAGGTGACGGATGTAAGGCAAAATTCAATTCAACAAACATTTATTAAGCACTTGCTATGTTGAAATCACTGTGCCAGAGGCTGGAGAGAAAAAAGACAAACATGAAACGGGCTTGCCTTCAACGGGCTTATAAACTACTAGGGATTGGGGGATATACACCGTGTCGGTAGGACAATGCATAGAAAATGTAATAAAGAGTAATTTCCAGAAGGAGAAGGGTCTAATAAATGGGTTGGGGGGATGAGGTGTAGGAGTTGATACGTGAGATGCGCTTTGTGGGAAGCTAGAGATTCCTTAAAGCTGATGTGAGGTGGGACTGCATTCCAGACAGGGGACACCACTTGGTCAGAGGCACAGAGGCTATTGATGGACTGAGGAAGGGGGAAAATGGATCATAAATTTGTAAATAAATGAAATTTACTTCCTCTCTTCCCATCCCAGATAAAATCATATTATGGTGCCAGACGAGCTCACATGGCTTTTCTAATTGCTTAGCAAGGACATTGCACATGGTTAGAGACCTTTGTATATAACTATGCACAGATAATTTCCAACTTTGAGAATCTCTCTTCATTTGGTGAAAGCTGGTCAGAATCTGAACTCAGAAGTGGCTTCTTGTGGCTAAGTACCAGGAGGACCCCTTCTCTGTCCTGTCGTCCCTCCAAGTACACTTGTAAGCTAATCACTCTGCCCCCAAATAAACAATAAACCAACAACTAATTTGTGATACCTGGCACACAGGGTATAAAATAATTTATTCCACAATTATAAATGAAGATTAAATTGCAGGTATCCTGAGAAAGGAAACACTCCTTCTTACACCCGTATTACAGTGTGTTTGACCACAGTAGCTTTGACTGGTCATTTCTTGCTTTGCCAGGAAAAGGCGGAGAGCAGTCGAGTCCCTGGACACTGGACAGGGGGCAATGGAAGGGTAGGAAAGGGAGGAAAGGAGTAGGAGATGTAAACTTCTCTAATCTATAATTTTATCTAGCTCTCAACCTAGTTTAGAGTATGTAAAGCATAGCATGAAAACAAAACTAGGAGTAACTGAGTAGGGAGTTGTTTGCTTCATCAACATGATTTTTTAAAACATTATTTTCTGAATTGTCTGTTGTCTGTCCAACTCCCACCCTGTAATTAATCTACCTAGAAAGTTGGGGGAACAAGTTGAAACTACCCTTAGATGCTGTGGGAAGTAGAGACAATGATTCAGGCCATTGGGCAGTTGGCCTTACTCAGAGCTCATAAAGGTATCTTTTCTTGCTTGGAACATTGCATAAAGGACTCCATGTTCCTTCAGTATGTCGGGGCAGGGAGAAAACCCTAGGGCCCACCCAGGGGTTGGCTCATGGTAATGGACATTTTGGGCGTAATCCAGCTTTCCCATTAGTGACTGCCACATCCCTCTCCAATTAGATCTGGGCAATGCATATGCCCGAATGGGAGCTTTGTTCCACTACCTTCCTTTGGGTGGGCAGAAGAAGGAAATTCACCCTTGGCTTCCCTGAGGACTGGGGATCTGGCACAGTTCTTTGTTATTGATATACTTTGGGACTACTGGGTCTGATAGCCCTGGAGAGCTGCCTCTGTAGGGATAAATATGCATTGTACAGGGGCATTCTGGTATATTCCATATGCATCTCTTTGACACCAGAACAACTGGCTGAAAAGAAGAGAGCTCAGTAAGGCTGATTATTTGCAATCCCCCTACCCCTATACAAACACATACCCCCAGACCACACATACAAAAGAAACACCTCCATGACAGTCTGTCCGGGTTCAACTGTTTTCACCTTACTTTGTTGAATTCAGCCAAACTGGTTTGTGTGTATAGACACAACCTCTGAGTAAGAGAGAAATGATTTTTATTGTTCCTGGGAAGGGCACGGTTTTCATTTCCTGTATTTAAAGCCTTCATTGATTCTGGATTTCCACACAGAAACAAACCTTGCTTAGATCTACACAAATCTTTTGTGGATCCTACCATATAATCTTCCACGACTGTGTCTACAAGGGCCTACTTAATTGGTCAGTCTAGTAAAAAAAAATTGCTCACTTAAATGAGTATCTTTATGTTTTCTACTGAATTGACCAATTTCACTGAAGTTGCCTAACCAAGAGATTATTCTGTACATGCTGCTTTTTTCCTGACATGAATTATCTAAGTTTATTTTCTTCATGGATCACAGGATTTACAGGTGATAAAGACCTATGAGGTCATCAAATTCAATGACCTCTTTTTATATGTGAGGAAACTGAGGCCCAGAGAGGCTAAATAATCTACTCAAATTCACCTAGTTAGGAAGAAGCTGAACTGGGATTTTAAATCAAATCCTCGCACTAAATCCATTTCTTATTCCATTGCACTGTGCTGTCTTCTTCTTGAGCTGTCTCTCAGCACCTCTGTTTTTTCTCACCTTTTTGGGGGGGCAAGTACGGGCTGGGGGGGGTGTTCTCTCGGTCTCTGCTTTTGTCTCCTTTTAGCTCTGACCAGGTCTACGTGGCTCCCAACTTACCCACCAATTCAGTAAAAAAGAAGTAAATCAAGCTAGTTATTAAACTCCATGCAGACCAAGAAAATTGAGTGAGCGAACTCTTCACCTCATTAACAATTTTTCTTGACATTTTGTGGACATACAAAACATTTTAGGCTTTGTCACAGTCTTCCTCAGTTTTCTGTAAAGTGAACTTTTGTCACAAGATTCTTGACAAATCCTGAGAAGAAACAAAGCCCAGAGAGGGTAGCCTGAGGATGCCATAGTGAGGTTTTAGAACTTGAAATATTTGAAAAGCATTTCGCTCTTGGCCCTGGTAATAGATTGTAAGCTCTTTGATGGCAGAGGCTGGGTTTTTTGTTTTTTTGTTCGTTTTTGTTTTTGTCTGTGGACCTCTAGCAATTAGCCTTACCCATAGAAACCTCTTAATAAAATCTTGGGAACGTATGATTTAAAGGCACAGAAGCAGCGTCTCAGCTTCTTGGCATGCTCTGCCAAGTAGGTGCTCTGCACATAGTAGGTGTTCTATGAATTTCTTTTTAAGGGATGAATGAAAGGAAGAATTGCTTCTTTCCGTATCTCAGTAGAGCTCATTTGGAGCTTTTCCATTTTATGGTCTAGGTTTACTTTCTTGTGGATGCAGAATCTGTTTCTACTTCCTACCCTACATTTTCTTTCCTTTGGATACAGAATGCCGCCCTACACCTGCCGCTGTCTTTTCCTGAGCCGTTTCGGGTTTATCCGGGGCTTCCCCAGAGGCAGCCGGCTTTCAGCGGTGAGTAACCCAGAGCATTCGACCAAGTTGTTCGTGCAGAGTAATCATGGGGAATTCTTCAAAGCAACCTCAGGTTTGTAAAATTTGCAGTGCAAAATAATAATAATACTAGAAATAGCAGGAACGACAACAATAAACAAGATCTGCCCTGTATGCCTCCACCCAATTATTAGCTAATAATGCATAATTATGATTCATTTCCACTCTTTAAACCCAGATTCGGAATCGCAATAACCATTTATTTTATGTTTTCGCTGCATTTCCCTGCACGTACTTTGTGTCAATTACGCGTTTTCAGGCACATCTGATTGTGTTCTAGTGTGGTTTCGATGCTTTGGTAATTGTACATTAAAAAAAAATAACAACACGTGTTTAGTATAAAAATTAATTACTTCAAACATTCCCACTAATTTTGTCAGACAAAAAAAAATGGCATTCCACAAATTTTCAGCATCAAGCGGGTGGCCAGACTACTTAAAGGCTTTATTAGCTGTGGCTGGGATCTGTGAGGGAACTCAGTTAAAGCAGTTTTCTCAGAGCTGCAGACAGTATAGCACGCGGCGGACATTGCCAGAGCTCTCTTCTGTTCCCTGTGTTTCCTTAGATTTGTCTCTGGCCTCCGTCTAATCAACCCCTTTTCAATAACAATAAGAATACAAAAAAAAATCATTTTGAAATGTTGGTGGCCATCCAAATTGTAACAGCATCTGCCAGGGTTGTTAGAGTCAGGACTGCAATATCCCTTTTTTTATGATCAGTGCTATTGCTGGGAGGTTTCTACCTGGTGATTAAAAGGAAAAAAAATAGCTCAGGTTTAAAAATCCCTCTAGAATGGACATGTGGGGGTTGCAGAGAGAGGCAAGAAGGGAAAAAAGAGAAAAAGATAAAATGATATGTTTAATTTTCCATCTTAAAAATATTCTTGGTACAATAGGAATGTCTGCTGCCCAAGATTAAACATCTCCTGCTCCTGTAACTGAAAATAGTATTCACAGTGGGGGGAAAAAAGAGGAAAAGAAAGGGGGGAAAAGTCTCAATTAGTTGACTTTATTACTGAGATTTTCTTTTTTGGTTGTTGTTATTTTAAAAATTTTTGTCACTCCTCCCTCCCCTTGACCCAAATGTAACTACCAACTAGCAGAAGGTGACTTTTTCCCAGAAAGGTGTTTCCTGCGCAGAAAAACAGATTGTGATTATAGGTTAATGGTAATGAAAGAGGGAAAGGCAGACCCCCCCCCTTTTTTTTTAAAGGAAAATTTGGTATTAACAAATCAAGGCGTGGTAACATTTAGAATCACACTAGGAATTGCACTCTGGAGAACATGGCCAAGGCAGCTTTGGAGCCAGCCTGCCATACTCAAGTGATAAATTTGTTTACATCCTTTAAAAGTTCTAACTCTGTACAGACGAGCTGACGTCCTCCTTTTCACATTCATGTTCGATACACAAACATAAAGAGACTGAGCCATTAGGAAGCTTTCATTTTGGCCAGGGAAGGATGAAATGATAGTGAGAGTGGCTTTCATAGCGGAAAATAATTGTATACTTTTCTTATTATTATTTTTGGCAAGGCGCGAGCATTTCAGCTTTCCGGTGTATTACATCATTACATTGTATAATGCATCATAATGATAGAGTGAATAGAGATGAAGAAATGCCGGCGTCTGGTGCATGCATTTTCAGCTGGAGAGGCCGATGTTTAGCTGAGTCTTCCGAGATGAAACAAAGCTGCATTCCCACTTGGCATCCACATTAATTGTGGACATGCCAACCGGCCGGTTTCACTGGTGTATAAATTAGTAGAGAATTATTCCACTCATCTCTGGGACTAGAAGGATATCCATGGAATGCTCCCTGAGCTGGCTTACTTATTTGTTCCCATGGTGTGTTTTTCCCCCAGTCCTTGAAAAATCCCTGGATTGGTCAGACGGGAGAAAAACCTCAGCTCCTTACCCTCACAGAGGAGTGATGTTGAGTTAGAGGAAGGATGGAGATAAACAGATAAATACATAGGTTGATAAATATAGATACACAGATATAGGTACATACACATGTATCTATAAACAGGGTAGACATATTTGTATATATACATGTATGTAAATACACATAGGCATCTATGTATATTTACACACATATACATCCATGTGTGTATATATTCAAATGGGTAAATATATTATTGTTCAGAAGCCAATCAGAAGTCAATACTTCAGATATAATGAATTTGTTCATTTCTCTACTGTACAGTGCTCAAGGTTCAACGTGGCGTTCTAAGGATTGTTAGCTATTGTAACTTCCACGGTTATTTTTGATAATGTTTGTACAGACTGAGAGGCAATGATGTTTTAGGTGCTGAAATTAATACTGTGTCAACATGATCTAAAAATAACCAAGTGAAGTGTAAAAACTTGGTTAATCTACTTATCTGTCATCATAGAAACATAAAAAAGATACTTCATGGAATTAGACTTTAAAAAAAAAAACAAAATACAATCCATCAATCAACAGGTATCTGTGAAACACTTAGCAAGTGCCAAACCCAGTACTGGGTACTGGGAACATACACACGAGAATAAAATAATGCCTGCATGGGTGGGGGGTGGGGAGCAGACAGGGGAAAGGGAATAAGCATTTATATATTGTTTAACAAATATTTAATCCTCACAACAACCCTGTGAGATAGGTGCTATAATTATCCATTTTACATTTGAGGAAACTGAGGCAAACAGAAATTAAGTGACCTGATCAGGGTCATGCAGCTAGTATGTTTTTGAGGTTGGATTTGAACTCAGATCCAATGCTCTATCCAAGGCAGTTAAGTGGGGTAGTGGATAGAGCTGTCAGATATGGAATCAGGAAAACCTGAGTTCAAATCTGGCCTCAGACACTAGTTGTGTGACTCTGGGCAAGTCACTTCATCCTATTTGCCTCAGTTTCCTCATCTGTCAAATGAGCTGGAGAAAGAAATGGCAAACCACTCTAGTATCTTTGCTAAGAAAACCCCAAGTGGGGTCATGGAGAGTCAGGACTGAAAAAAGGATTTAATGAGCAGTGCTCTATCCACCACACCACCTACCTGCTTAGAGTCTGGGTGTGTAGATCCTTCCTGAGGGCTTGGGTTTTCTGAGTTCTAAGAGAACTGCAGTCTTTCAGATCCATTGGAACGTTAGAGATCATCTAGACCCACTCCCTTGTTTTACAGATGAGGAAAATGAGTTTGAGATGTGTTAAGGGCTTTTAAGTCACTCATGCAGTGAGTTATTGGTAGAGTTCCAACTGGAACCCAGGTCTGAGGGCAGGGTTCTTTCCCCTGGGGCATTGTACTAGGAAGGTAGGATAACAGAAGCCTTTGGCTAGGGGCCTTCAGCCTCCCTGCCTTCTCAGACCAACTTTATACCAATCAAAGAGCCAGTTGTGACTAAGTCTTTACTCCTAGTGAGTGGAATTCCATGGAGGATCTTTTCTGGTAGTCATTCTTGTTGGGACGGTCAGTTCAAATATGAATAAATGGTAAAAAAAAACCCATCATAACTATACTGCCTAATGTGTATACAAATAGGTCTGAAGGAAAAGGGGGGAAAACACAGTCAAACCAGTTACTTGGAATAGGGAAGAAAAAAAAAACCTAGCATAATGATATATTCCCCTCCCCCACTTTGAACAGTTCTTTGAGCGTCATGGAGATGAATAGTTCATGATAGGTTTTTGGGCCAATGTGATATTAAAATACTTTGGATTTCTCACTGACACCCAAGGCTGTATATATATACAAGAAATACTGGATAAAAAACGGATAGGTAGGCAGGTGGACGGAGAGAGAGAGAGGGAGAGAGAGAGAGAGAACGATGGATAGACTTGAAGACTGTGGTCCTGTGATTTCACCGCTGAAGGAAACTCCTACTATTGGAATTATCTTCATAGAGGCAGATTGATAACTTTTATAGGGCAGCTAGATGGTACAGTACATAAAGCACTGGGCCAGGAGTCAGGAAGATCTGAGTTCAAATTTGGCCTCAGACACTTACTAGCTGTGTGACCCTGAGCAATTTACTTAACCACTAAGTGAATTGCCCAGGGTCACACAGCTAGTGAGTGTTTGAGCCTTAACTCCTATTTGCCTTAGTTCCTCATCTGCAAAATGGGGACATATTGGAGAAGGAAATGGCAAACCCAGTATCTTTGCCAAGAAAACCACAACCCAGGTCGTGAAGAATCAGACGCCGTTCAACAACAAACGACAACAGGAAACTTCTAGTCTTGTAGAATTGCCCAGAGGCCCAGAGAGATCAAGTACCTTGCCTAGGTCACACAGCTAATAAGACAAGGTAAGATTTGAATTCAGATCAAATCCCATTTTCAAGACAGTTAGCTATATGGTATAGTGTATAGAGTTCTTGACTTGGAGTCAGGAAGACCTAAGTTCCAAACCTGTTATGTTATCATGGGCTAATCACTTAATCTCTTTTAAATTCAATTTCCTCATCTGTACATTTGGGGATAATAATAACATTATCTGATAATGTCATGAATATCAAATGAATTCAGAACAATCAATCAATCAATCAACATTTATTAGGCACCTACTCTGTACCAGGTGCAGTACTAAGAGCTGAGGATGCCAAAAGAGGCAAAAGACAACCTCTTCCCTCGAGGAGCTTACTATCCAATGTCAGAGACAACATATGTGTGTGTGTGTGTGTATACACACACACACATATACATACACATAAATATATCTATATATGTATATACATACACATACATATATCTATGTCTCTCTATATAAACTTGACACACAGTAAATAATTAACAGATGTTGGAGAAAGCTTCCTATAGAAGGTGAGATTTTAGTTGGGACTTAAAGAAAACCAGGGAGGTCATTGGAGAAACTCTGGGTTTGGGTCCAAGCCTCTGCAATAAGGAGAGTAGTGCCATAAAGCAAGTCACATGGATTTTTTGGTTTCCTGTTGCATATGAATGTCATGTTTGCACTATGCTGTAGTCTATTAAGTGTGTAATAGTATTATGTATAAAAAATGTACATACCTTAATTAAAAATATTTTATTGTTAAAAAAATGCTAACCATCATCTGGGCCTTCAGCAAGTTGTAATCTTTTTGCTGGTGGACAGTCTTGCCTCGATGGTGATGGCTGCTGGACTGATCAGGGTGGGGGTTGCTGAAGGTTGAGGTGGCTGTGGCAATTTCTTAAAATAAGACAACAATGAGGTTTGCCCTCTCAACTGGTTCTTCCTTCCGCCTGAATACTTAGAGAATATTGTAGGGTTATTAATTGTCTTAATTTTAATATTGTGTCTGAGGGAGTAGGGAGGCCTGAGGAGAGGGAGAGAAATAGGGAAACAGCTAGTCAGTGGAACAGTCATGACACATATAAAATTTATCAATTAAGTTTGCTGTCTTCTATGGGTTCAGTTTGTGGCTCCCCAAAACAATTACGAAAGTAACATCAAAGATCACTGATCACAGATCACCATAACAGATATAATAATAATGAAAAAAAAGTCTGAAATCTTGTGAGAATTAGCAAAATATGACACAGAGACAAGATGTGAAAAATGGCACTCATAGACTTGCCATAAAACTTCAGTTTGTTAAAACAAAGAAACAAAACCCCACAGTATCTGTGAGGCACAATAAAACAAAGTGCAAAAAAATGAGGGACGCCTGTAGTCAGAGCAGAGATGGGAGAGCACACCAAGAACGGGGGACAGCCAGAGAAAATGCCCAGAGCATAGAACGTTTTGTTAATGGAACAACTGGAAGACCGGTGTTACTGGACTGAAAAGTGTGTGGAGGGAAGTGAGTTATAAGAAGACGGGAAAGGTAGGAGGGGGCTAGGCTATGGAGGGATTTGAATGCTGAACAGAGTGTTTTATATTTTCTCCTGGAGGCAATAGGGAGCCGCTGGAATTTATTGATTAGGAAGTGGGAGTGACATGATCAATTTTGCCATTTATGAAAATCACTTTCATGGCAGAATGGAGGACAGATTGGAGAGGAGGGAGACTTGGGGCAGGAAGACCCACCAGCTGGTTATTGTGATAATCCAGGGGTGAGATGATGAGTTCTTGCTCTAAAATGCTAGCAGCGCCAGAGGAGAGAAGAGGGCATATTTGAGAGATGTTGCAGCAGGCCTTGGCAGGATAGTGTTGCCCTCCATAGTAATGGGGAAGGTAGGAGTACACCTTAAAGGGTTGTACAAATGCTAGTATTATCATCATTGTAATTAGTCTTGTATGCTGGGTTCAAATCTCATAAACAACTGGGACCAAGGGCAAGTCACATATGTTCTTCCTGGTCGTAATTTGTTTTTTTGGTGGAAGTCTCTACCTAGGGGTGGGGAACCTGTGGCCTTGAGGCCACACATGGCCCTCTAGGTCCTCAAGTGCAGCCCTTTGACTGAATCCAAGGCTGCAGGTTCCCCAGCTTTGCTTACACTTACAAAATTATAGGACCTCTCCATAACATTGTCTGTCTCTGTGTCTGTTACTTTCTGTCTCTCTCAATGCCTTCTTTTTTGGTCCCTCCTTGCCTCAATCTATCTCTCTCATAATTTAAAATAATCTGGAAAGCTATTTCTAGCTCCATTCGGACAGATTCATTTACAGTTATTGATTCTACCCTATGTTTTCAATTTTTAAAATTTTTAAAATTTCAATAAAATTGCAATAAATTTAAAATTTTAAAAATTTTGTTATTCCCTTACCTTGAATGCTTTCTTCATTGTCCCCATTTTGTACTCTTCTGCATCTTTCCATTCTTCTACTTCAGATCCTGGCCTGTATTCTACGTCTTCTTGGAAAACTTGTCTGGCAACAGTGACCCACAGGATGTACTGATCTCTCCTTTGATTTCCCCTCACGTTTATTGTCCATGCCCCATTTTTAAAAATAAAATTCCTTGTTTCTAGATACATTTTTGTGTCTATATAATGTATCTCCTTAACTAGATTGCAAGCTCTGAGGACAGGGACTGTCTTGCATTTATTTGTATCCCTGTCAGTCACATATGCAACATTTTGCACAGCAGAAGGACTCAGTCCATACCTGTTGATTGATGCAATTAACTGTTGATAACCTTCCTGAGGATTGTTCTTGGCTTGGAATATCTAGGGCCGCATTTTAATCACTGTCATTGTCCAGTTAGGGCAAATACTTTGAGGCTAAGGAAAAGATAATTATGAAGGTAAACTTACTGAAGCAAAAAAAAAATCATTGAATGAAGTCTAAAAACCAAATGGAAATGATTTCAAGATTATCCAGTGTATCACCCCTTCCATCACTTCAAGCAGTTGGGGATCGCCAGCAACTCATATGGAAGCAGATTGTATTTGGATGTATCTCCTTGAAAGGAGCTAAGACATGTTGTACCAGGCTGTTCTCATGTGTGTGTGCGTGTGTGAGTCAGTCCGCATATATATTGGAGGAGCCCAGTGGGTCCTAAGATGGCTAATCTTTGGCCTCCTAGCCTAGATATGAAGGCCTCCTAGACTAGATATGAAAGCCACCTAACTACCCCTGACTGCTTTGATAAACATCTTCCTTGAGAAAGGAAGGCAAATGCTGCATCTAACACAGACAGAGCTTTAAGGAAAGCACAGAAGCCAGGAAGCAGAGGATTCTGTCACACTCTGGATGTTAGGAGGCCATGCCCTCTAGCACGGGCTTCCTCCTGCCACTTGCACATTTGCTCGTCATTAGTCTTGCTTTTCCCTGGCATTTGTAGCCCGTACTGAGCGTGGGTATAATCTCCTCAGCGAGTGAGTGAGTGCTTGCTTGTGCAGATCTCTGATTTGGTGGGGGTTATGACTTCAGCTCTCCCTGGCACACAGAAGATGAAGGTAGTACATACAATGACAGTGCTGTTGGTAGAAGCTAAGGATAGATATAGCATTGTTCAAGATTTGATGGTTGGTAGCTTAGGTGGTTCAGTGGAATGAGGGCTGGACCTGGAGGCAGGAAGATCTGAGTTCAAATCCTATGTCAGACACTCACAAGGTGTCTTTGGGCAGGTCGTGGAGGTTCTTAGCCTTATTTTCCTCTGTTATAAAATGAGAATAATAAAAGTATGTCACAGGTTTATGAGACTTAAAGGATACATACACGTAGATAACTAGATAGATATGCATGTATGTGTAAATCTGTGTTTGTGTGTGTGTATATATGTGTGCGTATAATTTGCAAATCTTAAAGCAATATAAGTATTTAAAAAAAACACAACTCAGTGGTTGTGAGACATCGCATAAGCCTCTTCCTCACCCCTTATAGCCAAGAAGTTGCAAAGTCTTGCGCCACTCACTCCCTTGCTTTTTGCTCCACACCATCTCTTACATCTCCACTTCATTAACCACCTGTCTGGTTCAAACACTCAACACTTCTTTCTTGGATTTATGCAACAGTCTCCTGAGTGGAACTCTGGCTTCTAACTTCTTCCTTCTTCTCTCCACTTTTCACACAGGTGTCAAATTAATCTACCTAAAGCTCAGGTCTAACCATGTCGATCCCCTGCTCTAGAAGCCTGAGTGGTTCCCTAGTGTCTCTAAGATAAAATACAAACTCTTCATCTTGGCATTTAAAGCCCTTCACAGTCTGGCTCCAGGCTATCTTTCCAGGCTTATTTCTCATTACTCCCTATCTGCACCCTAAATGCCAGTCAGATATTCTAACTTGATGTTTCCTTTAATTTAGCATACCATCTCCTGTCTCTGGGATTTTGCAAATCCCAGAACTTGACATAGTGCCTGGCACATAGTAGGTATTTAATAAATGTTTATTGACTGGCTGACTAAATCTGGGTAGATAGAAAGAAAAACTATGTATTGGGCACTGTGTGAAAGGCTGGCAAGACAGAGATGGGGTGGGGGAGGGCAGTCTCTGAGGCTCAAGGAGGTGGGGGAGGGAGGTACCAGACCAGGAGCAAGTCAGGAAAGTCTAGAGAGTCAGGGCAGAGATGAGAGAGAAGTGAGCATGGATCGCCTGAACTCTTCATGATTGAGTAGTGAAATGGTGGAAATAGTGACTCAGGAAACAGTGGTTCTGGGCAAGAACCCACCAATCATAGAAGGGGTTACAGGGTAAAGGCATCCCCCATGCTTGGAATACTCTCTCTCCTTGACCCTGCTTCCTAAATCACTTAAATCACTTTCTTCAGTTCATGAACATATTACTCCCTCTTCCTGTCCTTCTGTTCTTCTTCTTCTTGTTCTTCTTGTTCTTGTTCTTCTTCTTGTTCTTGTTCTTCTTCTTC
>CM053625.1:263944894-263996936 GCA_028646595.1 Phalanger gymnotis
TCTCTCTCCTCTTCCTCTCTCCTCTCTCTCTTTTTCTCCTCTTTCTCTCTCTCTCTCTCTCTCTCTCTCTCTCTTTTCTCTCTCCCCTTCTCCTTGCCTCCTCTCTGCCTCTCTTTTCTTCTCTCCTTCCCTGCCTCCTCTCAAAATCTATATATTCTTCTCCCTCTTTCTCATATATATGTGTGTGTATATATACACACACATATAAGTAAATACTAATAGCTAGATTATATAATAGAGACACACATAATATAGACACACATATACACTCTATATAATATACTTATTTATCTACATATAGTATACCCACACCCCCAATTAGAATGCAGTCTTCTTGAGGGCAGGGATTTTTTGTTTTGTTGTGTTTCGGTTTGTTTGTTTTGGTTTGTTTCTTGTCTTTGCATTACAGAGGCAAGCATGGTGCTTTACCCATAGTGGGCACTTAATACTGGTTGCATTGGAGTGCAAACTTGGAAAATGTGAGTTGTCTTCTGGGGTAACCTTAGCTACACTCAGGGCTTCAGCCTGTCTTGATTGGTGGTGAGGAGGATGAACAAATCGTAATGTTCACTGCTGTCCTCTACAGTGGACAAGCTGCAGATGTGGTTAAGTGGGACTTTTTTGTATCCTCCTCAGAGGCTGACTGCTAAAGGAATTCATCAGGGATAAGCTCCCCATACTGACTCATGGCCGGCCCTGTGATCCTGGTGGTTTGTCAAACTGGCTCCCCCTGCAGGGCCCAGCCAGGCAGCTCTGGCAAGGCTACTCTTGAATGAGTGCAAGCCAACCCACCCCCATCATTTGGCAGGTGTCTCGCCTTATTAGGAAGACTGCTTATTGGTTTGGCTGGAAATACTAGGAACATTGGGGAAGTCTGAAGTCCAGGGGGGGAAATCAGTTAATAAAAGGAAACACCTGACTCAAAGCATGTTATTTAACCAAATTAGGAAATTAGCTAATATTACAGTGCAAATTATGCTTTCCTTATGCAAAAACAGAAGAACAGACTTAACTAAGAAAGCCCTCCCCCCAATCCCATTCAAAGCCTGCACAGACTCTTGTATTTAAAACAAAAAAGTAATCTAATATTAGAAGTGTCAAATGTAGACTAGTATTTCATTAATACGGCTTCTCTTTCTCCTATTAAACTATGTTTATCTTTTACATTGGATCAGCTGAAAATTGACTCAGGCTCTAAGAACCTAGATAAATATTCCTCCTGAGAATTTGGATTCTTGACTTCTCTTTGACCTGGGTGGAAAAGAACCTAACCCATCAAACAAATAATTGGTTCTTCTTATCTCTCTTAATTCATTAAGTTTCTTGTGACATAGAAATTACAGGTTCAAACTTCTATGATTCTTGACCATACGTGCATTTTCTGTCTAGACAAACATATGCGCTATGATGCCAATATATGCTAATGTACCGTTCTAAAGCAGATTAGGTTGCAACCATTGACTCTGCAAAAGGATTCTCCATGCTACAAAGGTAGTTGCTTCAGGAGTCTTTTTAAATTGGCAAATCACTCAGGATTTCTGTGACTCAGTTTCTTCCTATTATGAAGTTATTGTAGAAAATCTCTAACATACTTTCCAGCTCCAAGGTTCAATGAAAAAACAAGCTCCCCTGGTATATTTTACACATGATAAGATTTATGGAAAAAATTAACTTGCATTCTCTTTATCCACAGTTGCTTGGTCCCACCACCACTGCACAAATGTAAGCCCTCTTGAATGTCAGTCACTGCCATTATACTTATCATCTCCAAGGGAGTTCTCTAAATGGTGAAATAGTATATACCATCCGAAACCTCCAAATGGCACCTTTTTCTGTCTCATACCGTATTTGCTTTCAGAAAGAGACAATTATTAGTTCAGGAGGAGATTAGACTGCTGTTGGTGGTAGCAATTCTATTTCCCCTCCTTGATTCTCCAGTCCCCTTACCCCTAACCAGAGGCACCTGAGGATGCCCAGAGTTATCATCATACATTTTCATGCTAGTCCATTCCCATTTCCCCTGGGGAGAATCTGGCCAAGTATATATTCATTGCTATTTTCCCCATTATTTATTACCTAGACAGAATAGCATGATTAATTATTGATCATAGACCAGTAACTGATTAAAGTGCAGTTCTGATCAGCAGTCAAAAGTCATTTGTTTTCAGACATTCATAGTTCCCTCATAGCAAGTGGCAGAACAATATTCTCCCTTTTCAGTGTATAAAATATATGACACCTGTAGACTGGCTTTAGTTATAAACCAGCTCTGGAACCTTCATCTATACTTTGTCTTAATAAATGTGAAATAATGATTTGCCAAAAGAGAGCAACTGTTTGGAAGATTTACATGTGGTGAAGTACTATATGAAATATAATAAGAGAATTCTAATTAGAATTATTTCACATGGATTAAGCACTTCACCAAATAGAAATTCACAGTGATAATATCCGTGCTATCTGGGAATCATATCTATTTGTCTTTTCCTTCTTTCCTTCCTTCCTTCCTTCCTTCCTTCCTTCCTTCCTTCCTTCCTTCCTTCCTTCCTTCCTCCTTTCTTTCTTTCTTTCTTTCTTTCTTTCTTTCTTTCTTTCTTTCTTTCTTTCTTTCTTTCTTTCTTTCTTTCCTTGTTTTTCTTTCTTTTCCCTTCCTTCCTTCCTTCCTTCCTTCTTTCCTTCCTTCCTTCCTTCTTTCCATCCTCCTATCCTCCCTTCATTTCTTCTGTTAAAAATTTGATAAAGAATTTTCCATGCAATTTGGAGCTGGCAATAAACATCATGATTCTGCCTTTATGGCCCCATGATTCTCTTCCCATCCTTGTGTTTCTCTTCTCCTTACCCCAATTTTATATAAACAAAGAAAATCAAAACGATAGGTACCAAGATTTAGTTTGCTGCCTTTTTAATTTTAACTCAACCAGTATGTATTAAATGTCTACTATGTGCAACCTGTTGGGCTGGGTGTTTGGGAAATAAAGACAAAAATGAAACGTTTCCTGCCCTCAGGTGTTTACATTCTACCAGAGTGATATAATATGTGCTCAAGTGAGTAAACATCAAGTTTATATGAAATAGCATAATATAATTTCAAGAGCACTAATAAGGGAGGATGGGAGGCATCAGGAAAGGCTACATGAAGCGTAATGTAGATGTGCCACTATCAGTAAATCTAGGTATTTTAGGAAGTGAGGATGAGGAGGAAGTGCATTCCTGCTGCGGGGGGCCATCTGCACAAGGTCCTGGAGATAGGAGACAGAACATATCCCAAGCAGGGAAGAGTTAGGAGATCAGTTTAGGCGGTAAGGAAAACACACAAACACAAAATAAGTTTGGAAAAGTTTGTTATGATTTTTAAGTTAAAAAATGAAGCAAATGCATAAACCAGATGATGTTTCACCATAACACCTCTTTGCTGTCATTGTTCTAATTGTTAGAGGAAAGATGTTGGACATGCTGTGAATCCTTCATCATCCACCATTTATTTGCTGTGTGCCCTTGGTCTTCCCTCATTCAATTTGATCTGAAGATAAGGATGATAATATTTACACTATCTATCTCATAGGGCTCTTTTGAGGAAAACCAATTTCCCCATATACTAATTTCTTTCTACATATACAATGTTATCTATAAGAACACTATAAAGTGTCCTATAAATGTGATCTGTCATCACCATCGTCACCATCAGCAGCAGCAGCAAAACCATCATCACTTCAATATTCCAAAGATCCACTGTTCCTTCTCTTTCATTGGTGTCAATAGCTCCCTCCACCAAAGCACGCGGTAACTTCTCTGCGCTCAGATAGAAAGGCCTCATGTTGCTGTTGGCATTAAACCTTTTGGGGAGGGTGATCCTCAGAAGACATACACGAAGCCCATCACTGGTCACTTGAAGCCTTCTCAACCTTGCAGCCACCTGGCAGACCTTTTTATCCTCTGTTATGACCTTCCAGATCCTAGGGCCCCATCCAAGCCATGATGACGTATGTATATAGGACTTTAGTGGAAGAATATTATTACTACCATTGCTACTATGTGTTTGTACCTTTAAAGATTACAAACCACTTCTACATGCATTCTTTGAGAACGTGTGGGCAAATTTAGCTGTTCAGCAATGAATAGAATTTAAGATGCAGGATATTAAAGCCAATGGTCCAAAAGCAATCATTCAAAATACAAGTAGGATAAGCAGAGAGACTATTACCACAAAAGTAGTACCACTAAAATGCAAAGGACCAGGGGTTCAGCAGAGAGACGGCTTGGTGTTTAACATATGATCTGGAACACGCCCTAGGGTCCTGTTAAGGCCCTTACCGAGTTATTCAAATCTGGTACACATATGGCTCTTGGTTAGCTGTGCCCTGGAGAGTGAAGTCCTGAGGTCTGTGTTGGGATCAAGAAATACTGTGTGGCTCTTTTCTGGGATCAGCACAGGGAGAAGCAAATAAAAGCGGAGAGAGCGAGAGGCACCATATGGCACATTACTGCTTAAAACCTCTCAAAGAGGGCCATGGAAAGTGGCCAGTTCAAAGTAAGATAATAGAGATTCCATGCCCTGTTGATCTTTTATACCACCACAAGGCAGTTTGAGTCCTCAAATGGCAAGATCTCCTCCCTCCCCTCCTCTAATCCCTTTTTCCCCAATATTCATACATTAACTAGAAGTCTCTTGCTTCCTCGAATTCTTAAAGAAAACTACGACTCTCTGAGCAGTGATTTTCAAACACCAGCTTTATCTCTAACCCCCTACTTGATGTCCCAGGGAGACTTCTTGAGCAGAAATGTTTTTCTTCCCTTCTGATATCAATGTGATTCCCAATAAGACTACTCTTCGCTATTGGACCTCCCTGTCCATCATTGAAGGTTGGCTCAAAGCCATCTTTGGTATATCAGCATTTTCTAGTAATGGGGCAGTTCCTGGGTGACTTTGAACTTCAAGAAAACAAACTCCTTTATCTCAACAAGCTGATTTATAGTCTCTGTGTTTCAGTCAACAAGCCTTACTGGGTTTAGGTGGGTTTGAGTGAGAAATCAATAGATTATACAGTCTGAAGCCACTGTATATTTTATTTTTGATTCAATGGATAACATCTATTAGAGGGATAGACTGTTCTTTTTACCTTTAATATTAATTTGTCTCATTTTATTAGATTTTATTTAATTAATTACACAATATATTAATATATAAAAGAATTATTATAATTATAATTTTATTTAATTATTACATAAATTAATCATTTAATTTTAACTGGTTTATCTATGTTAATATCTAACCAATATTAATATCAGATCTCTTAGTTTTAATGATTCTGTCTGATCTACAGTCTGATATAGCAGTATCTCTTGATTTATATAATGTCCTCTCTACTCGCCATGTCACCAACCTAGCTTGCCTCTTTTGTTGAATGCTATGAGTCTCCTGACTGGTCTGGCTGTCTCCAGTCTCATCCCTCCCCAACCCATCCTTCACATAGCTGCCTGAATAAGCTTTCTAATGTACACGCATGGCTATGTCTCTCTTTTGGTTGAAAACACTCAATAGCTCCCCATTGCCTAGGGGATATAATGTCAACACCCTACACTAGCATTTTAGATCCTTCTGAGTCTGCTATCAATCTCCTTGTCCTGCCATGTTTCATACTGTTGTACTTCACATTGTCTATATTTCTAACAAACTTTACTACATGGGTTTTCCAAATTTCATTCTGCATTCTCATTCACCTCTGTGCATTTATTCAGGTCATCTTCCATGCCTGGATTCTTTCCCCATTTCTGCTTTTTGCAATTGATTTCTTCTTTCAAGGTCCAGCTAATGTGCCACCTCCTCTGCAAAGCTCTTTGGTCTTCCTAACTGAAAGCAATCTTTGCCTCTTCAGTTTTCTCAGAGCATTTCTTGATTTCTCCTTTGACCTTCTTACTTTGTACTCTGGGTCATGTTTATTTGTACTTATGCCTTACTTCTTTTATTAAGATATTAACTCCTTGAGGTCAAAGATTTGTATCATTTTTAAATCTTTGGATCCCCAGAGCCTAGCACAGTGCCTTGCACAAAGCAAGTATGTAATAGATGTTTACTGAATTGAATTGACCAGAAATGACTAGAATTTTAGTTCAGCCGTCAAGAGATAATTAGGAAATAACCCAGACATCTACTAGTACCAAAAAACAAATTAATAATTGAATATGAGCTAAATTCTATGAGAAACCTGAGTAAGTATTTAATCATAGTGTGCACGAAATAGTATATTTTAATAAAAAAAGAGATACATAGTGCTTGCTATGGATGTTAGCCACTGGAGGCTTATGAATTTTGACTTATGGAGGGTACCCAATGTCTCTAAAACCTCTAACAAGAGGCCATATGTGAGTAAAGGAAAGTTTTTCAGAACACAGTTTCTAATGGGATTATCAGTAGAGTTAGAACCCCAATTTTTGGATGTAAATAGTCCTTGGCCAATGGGAAAATCATTATTCATTCTTTTGTTTTTAAATTGTCTCAGTAGGGAAAGTTGTGTGGGATTAATTCTTGTCCCTGCAATGGAAACTTTAAGACTAATGAAGTAAGGGAAAATATGAGGAAGGAACTTTATAAGCAGTCTCCTTCTCTTGATAGGGAAAACTTCTCCTGACACAAGCTCTTTCTTTTTCTTCAGGAATAATACTTTTTGGAGAATAAGCATCATATCACTGAAAAATAGAAAACAAAGACCTCTTCTTTTTTAAAAAAACCCAATGACTTTCAGTTCTCAAATGGAAATAAGAGATTATTAATCTCCCCTCCCTCCATAATCTTTTCTAGATATGAGTAGCCTTGAAGGGGGTCCAAGCAGGGGCTGAAATAGAACAGATCCAAAATGAAAACGCTAAAAAAAGGGTTGTGTTGGTTGGGAACTTACCTCTCTAATGCCAACCCATGCAAATTCAGTCTCCTCTCTTGGAAACTGCCCAAGCACTAGTTGAAGCAACCATTTTAAGTACCAGGTTCTAACCCACCTTAGGATCCTCTAGGTCAAGAAAAAAAGCCAGTTAGGTACAACAAGTAAAGAGAAAAAAGTGGGTAATCACAAAAATCTAATAACAATAGTACAAAGACCTTTCCCATCAAATCAGAAGATAAAATAAGCACCATGTTGCATTCAAGTTGAAGAAATATAACATGTAAGATACGGAAATAATTTAAAGAAGGGGCAAAAAAGATAGGGCAGCAAGCCTTAAAAGGAAAAAAAAATATGAAACTATGGGTCAAGTTATCTTACCGTTACAGGTCTTTAATAATCCAACTATACTGATCCGTGTTTTCCAATAGCTCCCAGTTACTCTGAGAAGCAGTAGAATACAGTAGACAATATATTAGACGAAGTCAGAAAAAGCTTGGGTTAAAAATCTTAAGATTGACACTTAATAGCTGTCTGACCCCAGGCAATGATCTGAGTATTAGTTTCTTCATCTGAAAAATGGGGATGATAATATTCATATTCCCCTCATGGAGTTGTGATAAGGAAATCACTTTGTAAACTTCAGCATGCTTAGTAGGCCTCTTTAGCAATGTGAGTTGTTATGGTTTACAGATCCTCTTCTTGACCACATTTCTCTGTGGTAAGTAGGATAAGCATCATTAGTATGGTCCAGTAGGAGGAATGCTGGTTTTGCAACTAGAGAATCTAGGTTCAAATTCTGGCCTTTCTGCTTATTTCCTGTGTGAACCTTGGTAGATGCTTAATGAATGCTTGTTAACTGAATTTTTTTTAAATCACCCATTTCTCTGGGTTTCCGTTTTTTCATGTATAATAAGGGGTATGGATGAGATAACCTCATAGTTCTCTTCGAGATCAAAATCTGCTGTCCTACGGCTCTTCCTTCCCCACTCCTACCATTTTACAAGTGAAGAAATTGTGTATTAGACACATTGAATGATTTTCTTATGGACATCACCACCAGGACAAGTGTTCTTCTTCTAAGCCTGCTTATCACTCTTTCTTTTCTATTATGTCATGCTTCTCATGCTTTATCCAACCCAAGAGATTCTTCCCTTAATTGCTTGGGAAGGGAGTAGACAATTGAGCCAAATGTATTTGATGTACAGCTCTCTTTCCACTTTAAAAATTATGCATCTAATTCTAGAGTCTAATCTCTTTTGGCTCTCCAATTGAGAAACTCTGGAACCCCAACCACAAATGACAGTTTGTTTAAAAGCTAACAAACCCAAATAAATCACTGATCAGGGTTGCCTTGGGTTAGGAAAAAGGGAGAAAGGGAGAGGGAGAAGGAGAGATGGGGGGAAGAAGGAGAATATGGGAGTATTCTGAGTAAGTCACTTAGATTACATGTCCCATGTGTCTGTCTAAGAGGGAGTGGGGAGAGGGGAAAGGAAAGACAGGGGGAAGAGAAAGGGAGGATGGGAAAAGAAAAGGAGAAAGGGTGAAGAGAAAAGGAGTTGGAGGGATGAAAGGGGAGGGGGAAAGAAAGGGAAAGAAGGAGAAGATTTCCTGATTTAACTTTATATCTTAAATATCTTTCTCCCTTCACCCCTTGTCCCCAAATATACCTAATTAATGAAACTAGTATTATCATTATATCAATAAAACAAGAAGAATATAAGTTCCTTGAAGGAGAGTATTGTTTCAGTTTTGTCTTTTTATTCCTAAAGCCTATCACCATGCCTCATATACAGTAGGTACTTAATAAATATTTATGGACCTGCACGTTGTTGAATGGCAGTTATCTGACATCTTGCAAGAGGGAGGTCATTACCCATCTAAAATTTTCTTTGTCTTAGAAGTTGATGTAAAATAGAATATGCTCCACATTTAACTTCTTAATTGAAGGTAGAAGAGAGTATTTAAAAGTACATGCCCCTCAATGGAGAATGGCTAAACAAATTGTGGGACATGAATGTAATGGAATATTACTGTGATATAAGAAATGATCTATCTGATGAATACAGAGAAGCATGGAAAGATTTACATGAGCTGATGCAGAGTGAAGTAAGTAGAGCCAAGAAAATATACATGACTACAACAATATAACTGGAAAGGGCAACCACAGGCACACAAATTAAAAGTAAATTTTGAAAAATTATAAAGTACAAATTTGGCTTGAGAGAAGAGATATGAGAAGATACTCCCACCTCCATGCTTTGCAGAGGTGAAAGGTCTACAAGTGTTGAATGTTGCACAATATCCTCAGAATTTTTCCAGTTTATTGATGATTTATGATGCTTTTTACATATTTTTTTGTGTTTAAAATGCTATTTTTTATAAGGAATGACTTTCTGGGAAGGGTAGGGGAAAGGATACTAGGGGAAACTATGATGATATAAGACATTAACAAAAGCTTATTTTTTTTAAAAAAGAAGTGAGTATTTAACTAAACAACTCATAATATCTAAGTGAATATATGCACATATAGCAGATTCTGTGACTAAATAAACATACAGAAAGTGCCTGCTACATGTAAGATGCTCTAGATACAAGGATGAAATGGTCCACATTCTGCTGTCAAGGACTATATAGTCTAATATAATATATAGTCTAGTATAGTCTAAACTCAGTAGTTCAAAATCTAACCTCACAGACTAAGCAAAAGAAATCTAATCTTCCACAGGATAATCCTTAAAATGTTTAAAGATAGAAATTTCCCCATTTAAGAGCAATGAGAAGATGCTGGAGGAAGAGGCCACTGTTCAGACCTAGGTCATTTTTTTTTTTTGCTTCCTGGAACATCATTTAAATTCAACAACCTAACAAGAATTTATTAAGCACCAACTATGTGCACTATATTAAGCACCAGGGATACAAAGAGATTATTGAAACAGTCCCTGTCTCCAAGGAGCATACATTCTACTGCAGAGACACAATTCATGCCCAGAGAAGTGAGTGTAAGATAATTTAAAGAGGGAAATCACTGACAATTGAGAGAATCAGGAAAGGGTTCACACATGAAGTAGCTAGCACCTGACCTTAGACTTGAAAGAGCTAGACATCCTAACATAGCTGAGGAAGGTGGACATTAAAGGCATATATCAGTCAATCCACAGAGGCAGGTGATGGAAAGTCAAGTTCAGTGAACAACTGGCTAGAACATAGATTTGTCAACAGGAATAACATGACACATCTAGAAACCTGATAATTAAGGAATTTAAACAATAGGCTGAGGTATTGATAGTTCACCCTAGAGGCAATAGGGAGCCACTTAAGTTACTTTCCTGGGGTGGTTTATACAGGGGAAGATAACCACAGCATGTTCCTTTGTAGGGATAGAATGAGAACAGAGAGAGATCAGATTCTCCTGATTGAGGAGTCACGGCACAATGGGGAGAGGACTGGATTTGGAATTGGGGGATTTGGGCTCAAAATCCTACCTTTGTCACTTAATACTTGTGTGAAGCTTGAAGGAGTCTCTCAGGGCCATATTTTTCTCATCTATAAAATGGAGGTACAAAGGGCACTCCAAGGTCTCTTCTACATCTAAATCAAGATTTAATGACTATGCAGGCCAGTTCCACCTTCTTGAAAATTCAATAAATCAATAAACACCTACTATGTGCCAGGCACTGTGCTAAGCTCTGAGGATACAAAAAGAGGCAAAAGATAATCCCTGCCCTCAAGGACCTTACAATCTAATGGGGGAAAAACATGCAAACAAATATATACAAAGCAAGCCATATGCAGAAAAATAGGAAATAATTAAAAGAGGGAAAGTAATGGCATTAAGAGGAGCTGAGATAAGCTTCCTGTAGAAGGCAGGATTTTAGTTGAAATTTAAAGGAAGGAGGGGAGGTCATTAGGTGTAGCAGAGGAGGGAGAACATTCCAGGAATGGGGGACCACCAGAAAAGATGTGTGGTGTTGTTCATGAAACAACCAGGAAGCTGGATTGAAGAGTATGTGTTGAGGAATAAGGTGTAAGAAGACTGGAAAACTAAGAGGGGGCTAGGTTGTAAAGGACTTTGAACACTAAACAATACATTTGCATTTTATATATCCAAACAAAGAACGGAAAATCAGTCGAAGGCTAGACTTTGATGAATAATAATTTTTACCTTTCTGTTTCATTATAAGGAACCAACTTTAAGCATAGGGATGAAGAAGTGAAAAGAAATTAAGCACCGACTATGTGTCAGGCACAGTACTTCTGTCTCGGTCTACAAATACAAGTGAGCAAGACAGTCCCTGCCTTCAAGGAGCTTACTTTTTAATAGCAGACAGCATATGAAGGGGAATTAGATTTGGAAATGAAAGTAGGGGCTGAAATGGCCTAGAAGTGGCAGGAAGGCAGAAGCTTACCTATTAGAACCCAGGGCCTTAGGGTTAGGGTCAGAGTTCTAGTGGGAAGAGGAAGAGGGCCAGAGTATTGGAAGCATGATTTGAAAATGGCTCAGGGAGTTCTGTGGTGGCCTGGATCTGAGCAAGATAAAGCAAAAGCCAACTTTTCAGAGCCCATGGGTACAGTCCAAATTCTAGTGGGATGAGAAAGAGGGCTAGAGTACAGGAGATGGCTGGGAAGTGAGTGAGTATGGCTATAAACCTTTTTGTATTATCAAAAGGAACCAATTCTGCCGCCCCCCCCCCACAATGGATTTCTTCCCTGTTATTTATACATACCCAGGAGCCACTAGATTCCTGCAATTCCTTACAAAGTCCAAATCTTTCAGCAAAACTTTCAAGTGCTACTTTTCTCCCTGCTAATTACGATTCACCTTCCTGTCTCTTAGCTGTATCTATCTGCTTTACCTTCTTTCTGGCTATGTCCACTTATGCAAAACAATCTTAAAAGAATTAATTGTATCTAGTAAAAACATTTTTTTATGTGAAAAAGAACCAATTATTTTCAAAATAACCAATTATTTGCTAAATACAGCTGTTTTTACCTCCCTTTCCTCTTGTGTGGGGAAACTAGATAGTAGTTATAACTAATTTCTCAATTTCTCCCTCCTTTCCTCCCTCCCTCCCCCTCCTCTCTCTGTTGTCTTTCCTCTTTCCATCATTCTGTCTCTTCCTGTTTTTTTTTTCTAATTTGAAAAACTAATAGGTAAATTTAAAAAGAAAAAAATATGCCAGGCCACCATCCCTACCCTATACCACCCCCATACCATCCCCATATAACCAAATGAGAAACTGTCTATAAAAAGTCATAACTGAATCTGCTATTTAAGTATAAATGTAGTCTAGGTCATTCTTCTAAGTTTTAAAAGGGTATCCAAGGCCATTTATGAAACCATTAGCATCATGAAAGAGGCAGGAAAATTTACTATGTGGATTTTGAAATATCTTTTGTAAATTCTAAAATCCACAAAGCTTGTTTGTTTACCTACTTTCATAATGCAAATGTTGCATTCTGGAAAATAAATGTGTCCAGTGTGCAATTCTGAAATGAGGAGAAAGCGCCTTGAAAACACAAGATTTCTGCGAGTGAATAGAATTTTAAAATTCATGCCCAAATGAAATAATTAGCCAAAATGTATATTCTTGGTACAGTGAGAGATCTACGTATATATACATGTATGTGTGTATACATTGAGGTGTTTGTGTATATATACACATATATGTGTGTATGTGTATAAATATATATTCTATGAACATTCAACCCAATTCCTAACATATGCTAATCTTCATAACATATGTAATATTAAAAGAAAATTTGGTAATACTTTAAATGTCCTATCATTGTGAATTCATTTCATATTCATTGTAATAGCATTGATCAAAATGAATTCATTTGGTATTCATGTAGATGTCACATGTACTTCCATAGGTGTTTCATTGTAAATTAGCATTTCTCAGAGGACACTTAAAATAAGTGTTACTGAAAGTTCTCATTACACATATTGCTGAGATTAGTACATTAAGGATCATGTACTTACATAGTACTAATGCATTTCTGCCACTTAAAATGCTGCCTTACCCATTTCTGATATCTTGCAAATATCTAAGGCAATTTTGAGAATTACTGACATCCTCAAGGAAGTGGTACTTTTATGATTAAGTGGGTTGCCTATATTTTGCTCTGTTATTTTTTTTAAACTAGAACTCTGTTAGATTGAAGAAAAATTTAAATGATTTTGGAAGAAGACAATACCAACATTTAAATGACCTCTGTGCCCTCAAGGGCACAAAGAAAGGAGACCTTGTCAGTGAGTGAAATAAGTAAATAAATATAAATCAGTGGCAGGAATTTGTGGAGCCAGACTAAGATTTGAAATGCTGATATTTAACTCTTGCTAGTTATAAACTTACTGATCCCTAAATACACTAGTTTTTAGCTTAATTTATTTCATCAAAAACGTGTCTTCCATCTTTGCTATTTGTTTCCTGCTTCTGACTTGTCCATTCACTTTGTGTAAAATTGTTTTTATTTGTAAAGCTGTAATGTATGCAGAAAATAATGATTTTTAACCAATAAGTTGCTTTCTAGAACTATATAAAGTAAGAACAAAATTTATTTAGGAGATCAACAATTTCAAGGGAAATAGTGAGAACAAATAAAGAAAGGAAAGATACAGCAAACCATTTTAGAAAACTGTATAATAAAAGTCATTTTTACTGGTTAGAAAATAGAAAAGTAGTTCATTGGAACAGACTAGACAAGTTAGGCCCAGAAGCAAACAAACAGGAAAACTGGAAAGCAGCTTGGTTAAAGATAAGCTTAGACAGGCAGCTTATGCCATGTACAAAAATGTGTTCCAAATCATTTAATAATATAAATATTATCATAAAAATAAAAAAAAATCAAAGATTGTATCTTTCATAATCATGGTTGGAGGAAAATTCATTATCTTATAAGGAATACAGAAGCCTACAAAAAGCCAATATAGGCAATTATAATATAATATTAAAGCTTTGCATAAATAAAGTCAATGCAGCTTGTATAAAAAGACAGACTATAGATTGAGGGAAAATATCTTGGTTTCATGAAACTATGGGAAATTGACAGAAATATATTACTAAAAATAGAAATAAGTCAGCACATGTTAATAATTTCCAAAAGATGAATTAGAGATCATCACTGGCTATATTAAAATATTCTAAATTAATGATAAAAGAAATGCAAGTCAGAGATATCACTTCATACCCATAAAATTAACGAAGATAGTAAAAGATGGGATTACTCAGTGTTAGAGGATTGTGACAAGTAGAAACTCTAATATCCTTTTGATGAAACTGAATTGATTGAATGATTCTTGAAAACAATTTGTGAGGCAAGTTATTAAACTGTTCATACCCTTTGAACCAGTAATCCCACCTTTGGGACTATAAGAGTTAGGTGTCTCATTGGATAAAGTAAAGGGCCAGAATCAGGAAGACCTGTGTTCAAATCCAGCTTTAGACATTTACAAGTTGTGTGACCCTGGGCAAGTCACTTAACTTCTACTTACCACAATTTCTTCAACTGTAAAATGAGGATAATAACAGCACCTACCTCACAGAATTGTTGTGAGGATTAAATGAGATACTATTTGTAAAATGCTTGGCACAGTGCCTGGTGCTTAATGAGTGATACATAAATGCTTATTCCCTTTCCTTCTAACAATAATAATGATAATGACTAAGAATAACAAGTTTTTACATAACACATTTGACCCTCTGTTGTCCATTTGTCTATTTTACAGATAAGGAAATTGAGCCTGAGAGAGTTTAAATAACTCACTCAGGATCACAAATTAGTGGTCAGACTGGGATTTGAACCCAGTCCTAGAGGCCTCTGACTCAAGATCCAGTCTTCTTTCTCCTATATCATGTTATAGTTGATAATATGGTTTTGTATAGTTTTGCCAAACTGGCTTCTGTTTGTTGTTGTCATTGCTGTGAGGGAGGATCCTGTGGCCGAGGATTATTCAGAAGTGATATAAAAAAACAAAATATATCGACAAACTTTTTTTTTGAGTTGAGTTTGCAAAGAAGATATGCACAAGTGGTAGCAACTAAAAGAATGAAGCGTGAATAATGTAAGATGAGCATGGGTGAGATAAGCTTAAAAAGTCTGGATGAGTGGTGAGCAAAGACAAATAAGATTGATGCAGCATCCCAGGAACACGTGGAGATGTCTCTAGCCCGACACTAATTACAAAAGAAGTGTGGCATTTCCTAATGCAAATGTGTCATTCTAACTGGACTTGCATTTGCTGATGAGTCAAATGCTCTCCAAAGCAAGACGTATATCCAGAAAATGTTCTCAGATGTTCTAATAATAGGTACTTCCCAAACTTTTTTTTCCCGTGGGGGAGAGAAGTCAGTGCTGCTGGCTGGGCTCCTCTGTTAGAAATCCCTTGCAAATCAAAGAAAGAAAGGTTTGGTAAAGAAGAAAGTATTCCATAAGGGATGGCATCCAGTTTCAATATCCATCAGGTGAGAATTTGAGATCTACTTTGGATTTAGTAGATCTCAGTCTACTGTTCACGGACCCTTGCCTCACTTGCATCCATTTTTAGAAAAATAATACGAGCTACATTTAATGATGAGATTTTCTCTTTGAAAACTATTCCATAAAGGGTGTAGGTTCACAAATCCTAAAGGTCTTGGGGTTGGTAGCCTCTCCTACAGAATAAGAACAAGGACTAGCACTTACATAGTGCTTTAAGGTTTGCAAATTGCTTTACATATGGACCTGAGTCCAAAAGTCCAAGGGTATGGGACTCTATTCACTGGTGGAGATCAATGCCCTGTGCCTTTGTGAGAGGTAGGGTAGAGTTGATAAGAGTGAGAGATAAGGGAGCTCCATTCTTTTCAGACTGTCTTCTAGTTTTTCAATCTGTCTTTGGGCTCTGAAATCATTTTAGGTGTTTCTGGCTTCTGGGCAGGGGGCAAGAGAAAAAGGGAGAGAGAGAGACAGAGAGAGAGAGAGAGAGAGAGAGAGAGAGAGAGAGAGAGAGAGAGAGAGAGAGAGAATAAAGAAGACAGATGATGCTAACTCCATTTCAAGCTGCAGAAAGGAGAATCAGACCAAGCATGAGAAGAACTAGAAGCTTCCATCACATCCCTATCCCTAGCTTGCTAGACTAGAGTCTTCCAGGAATTTCCCCTTGGGTGAGATCTGAGACTTTCTCTTAATTGAGCTCAGTTGAACTTGGTTGAGTTCCTTCACTTTGTATTGTCTAATATATATTCTCCTATGCATCAATTCTCTGATTTCTGTATTGCTAGCGACTTGGATAAATTGTTTTTTTTTTCTTTTTGCCTTGTTGACTGTGAAACTGGTTTTTGGTGGGAATTGAGTCAAGCTTTGGATATAGAGTTTGAGCTCCTCCTTTCCTCATTAATGAAAAGTGATGAAAAGATTAACCTGAACCTAAAGACTACATCCCCTACTCTAATGTGATCGAATTCTAGCCTGGTGCCTCCGCCTCTTGAGGATAGCAGAGTAGTCAAGCTTCTGGAACCAACCTCCTTCTTCCCCTCCTGGCAGGAATAAAAGCCTCCATTGGAGAAGAGTTGGGGGGAGGAGAAGCTATAGATATCTGTTCTGGCCTCCCTTCAAGCCATGCAATGATACCATTTTATGCTTCGTGTGGGAGGTGACTTCATTACATATTATGTCATTTATCTCCCCATTTTACAGAGGAGGAAACTGACACGTAGGTCAAGTGATTTTCCCAAAACAAGACCAGCTGTTGTCTTGTGCGACAGAAGTGCTTTTCCTGTATAAATGGAAGCTCCTTAAGGGAAGTCACTTTCATTTTTAGCTTTTTACCTCTAAACTTAATCTATTTTTATCAGCCTCTCTTTGCAGAGAGTATCTTTTTCCTGACTGTTTTTACACCTGTTACTACACTGGAACTCCATCCCTGAGATGGACCTTCTTTCCTCCGTCCTCATCATCAGGAGGTGACTCCTAATTTGGAGCTGACACAGTCAGAGCCAAGTTTCCTGCAGGCCACCAGACTCACACCTGCAGAATTTGCCGGCACATCCGTTTTGAAAACACACAAAATGGGTAATTGGGCACACAAATGCCTATTTGCATTGCAATTTGGCAATTGTATACACAATGATGGATTTTTTCATGTGCAAATGTGGGGTCTGCATGTGCAAAATGGATATGTCTTCAAGTGGGGAGGACTATGCTTTTTAGAAACCTCCTCAAAATTTGATAAATGCTAGAAAATAGGTAATGTACGTGAATATAGTTCTGTTGTTCATCTCGTTCAGGTAAAGGCTATGTGATAACACGTATGTAGTTTCAGTTTGTGGAAGATTCTTCTTGGCTCTTCAGAGGGAAACCAGATTTTTTCCAGTGTGTAAGTAGAGTCAAAGAAAAGGCAGATCCAACTAAGGCATAACCTTTGCTATTGACAAGAGAAACTAACGTCGAACGCTTCATTATTTCTCACATCTAACAAGCGTGATGCTCTCATTATGGTCAAGTAAACAGCATCATAAAATTGATTCCATGTTACCTAGTTTCTGTTTCACATGCTAGGTGTTTAATAAATGTTTATTGATGACTGACCCTATAGCTCGCCATTTTGGTGTAATATTGCAAGCATTCTGACAAGATTAGCATGGCCCCTAGATAGCATGCAGATTGTCAAGATGTTCCATATCTCCCGATGCCTTTTTTCTTCTCTTCTTTTATCTGTATCTCCCTTCCCTACCCCCATTCAACAAACATCTCAGCACCTCCTCCATTAGACTGTGAGCTCTTAAAGAGCAGAGACTGTCTTTTACCTTTCTTTGTACCCCCAGAGGTTAGCACAGTACCTGGCACATAGTAGGTGCTTCATAAAGGTTTATTGACTTATACCTTCTGCGTGGAGGGCATTGTACTAGTTTCTAGAGAGACAGAGATAAAAATAAGATAATCATTTTTTTCAAAGAGATTTTCTTCTGCCACTTATATTTGTGCCACATGTACACAAATAAGCATAGTGGCAAATGAATTCTATTTTCAGCACATTGAGTTTGTGATCCCTTCAGGTCATCCAAGAAAGGCATCCAGCAGGAAGTCTCCTGCTCAGGAGAGAGATTAGGGTTGGCTGCATAGATTTGACAGTCAGCTGTGTAGAGCTGAGACTTGAACGCATGGGAGATAATGAAATCTTTGAGAAAGCCTATGAAGAAAGGGAAAGAGGACAGTGCTTTGGGAATAGTCTTTCTAAGAGGAGCCTCCCCACCATCTCTGTACATATCTTGTTCACTGCTGCCTTTATGCCTTTGTTCATAATTCTCCTCCAAAATAATGTCTGTCTTTCTTCTTATCCAGATCTCACCCATACTTCTGATCACCCTCCAAAGTCTCACCCAAATCCTTCTTGGCTACTTCTAGTCTGTGACACATTTCCTATTCTCTAAACTAGTACAGTGATGGAAGGCTGGAGCACACAATCAAGCATGTGTCTACACACTGCCTTGTGCTGGTCTCTACTTGCTTCATATGCATCTTATTTCCCCCGAGGCTGTAAGCTCAAGAAAAGGTTACAATTTCCACATCAGACTCAGTGCTAGGCACACAGCTACTCTTCAACAACACCAAGGCCGATAAAAAAACAAAAAACAAAAAAAAAAACTTGTCAACTTAGTTTGGCATTTCGGAGAGCTGAAACTCATCAGCAGAAAGTTTAAGAGCTGAAAGTGTTGCCAATGACATTGAGCTCCATTAGATGTTCTATATTTACAGTGCTACAAGAACACTGGGTTATTATTATTGTTTTTTATTTAAACTCCAGTTCCTCCCCTTTCCTCCTCCTCCTTCTGCATAACAAGGCCCTAATGGGCTTCATGTCCAAGTGCTTATTTTTATTAAAGACAAGTGTAATCTTTTGTAGTCCAAATGTCCCTATCATAAATGCTAACGGAGAAAAATATTAGGACTCATTTATTTATGAACCTGTTAATAATGAGGTTCAGTTACGAAAAAGCCTTCCTCAGCAAAAGCCTGCTGAACAAACAATGCTCGCTGGGGAAAAAAAAAAGAGCTAGTTAGCCTTCCTGACTTAGATAAAGCTATGGAGAAATGACAAGTGCCAGTAATTAGCGAAGCCTCTTCAACAAGATAACCCTATACATCTTTGTCTATTTCAATCACCAAAGACTCCGATTCAGTGTAAAATTAAACCTTGGATGCCATCAATTTCTGTTAACCTCTTTATATTGTTCTGTGTTCATGCCCATGTGATAGATAGGCTTTGTCATTATATTAAATGGTGACATCTCTGCAGACACGTGACCCCCAAACTGTTTGCTCCTTAGCAAAGTATTCTTAATCAGCTCCCGGTGACTTTCACAATCGGGCTTGGGGGGTTTGTAGGGCAGGTTTCAGAGCAGGTCCCCTTGGTGGACTTCTCGGGGAACAGTAGCTCAGACATTTTGCTGGGTTAAGAAGCCCTGGCATTTTGTCTGGGCCCCTGGCTAGTTGGAATTCAATGTTCAAATCTAGACTCGGTGTCTAATGTCTATTCTTTTCATCCCAGGGTTTGGCAGATGGTGTCTGAGTGTTTGGAGCCATTTATTATATTCCCAGGGACATTGAGATGTTTGTGAATTCCTTAGAGGTTTGTCTTTCCTTGACTATTTCCTAGTGCCTCTTCCAAACCTTCATCTTGCTTTAAAGGACCCTGATCACTCACTTCTAGGGCTGTTATTCTTAATCGGGGCTCTTTTTAAATTTTACTGCTAAATGTCCTTTGCTGAAGATAGGCTTTTATTAATTTATTCATTCATTATTGCAGGGAGCAATAATAAAGGATATTATCCAAATTGAGAAATAATTGGAAATAATAAGAAATCACTGTTCATCTGTCAGTACAAAGTTTCTCTTGAGTAAATGCTGTATGTGAAGCCAGGGTGCTTGAGCCAACAAGCAGATCTGAGCAAATAAACAACGGCTCTGGAAAACCCTCACTTTCAACTCTGACCTTGGTTGGTCCTTTGCTCTTGTCAAAAAGAAAACCTATAAGTAGGTATCGCCATGGAGTCCAAGAGAACCTCACCTACAGGACCAATGTCCAGGGAAAGGTCTGTCAGAGGGATGTTTCAAACGCTCAGCTCCTTTCCTTTTTGCTCATTCCATAATTGGTTATCTGGATATTTCTACTTTCATTTTCTTTCTGTGTTAGCAGTCTCTCTAGCTTCTCCCCACTCACCTCCCTCAAGCATTGCCCTGCTCCGCCCAAGTTAAGTATTTACCCCTAAACTAATTCTTTTTGTGGGTGGGGGTGGGGGGAAGAGATGCAATACTGAGTTATTGTATGGAGGAGGAATTCTCCCTTACAAAATTCACCTTCTGTAAATTCCTTCTCACTTTAAGCCTGTGGTAATAGGTCCCTGGGAAATTTTTACAGTCTACAATGTAAATATGTATTTACACAATATTTTAAGATGCACATTATCTAGTCAATAGAGCATAACAGCTCACCATTACAGCCTATTGAATAAAATGTATTTAAACAATGTTTAAAAGCACAGGTTACTTATGTGATGAATTGTGACAGCATCTGAGACAGGTGCTGTTTATCATGGGGACAGCTATATTTGGACTCCTTTTAGGGTTTTTGATGTGTTTGTTTTTCATGGAATGAGGTTCAGCCCCATGACATATGTCATAAAAGACCAGGAGAGAAAGAAGTTACCATTAGCTACAAGACTTCAGTTCTTTTGAGTTTGAGTGGGTTGTTAGAGGAAGACCTTTCAGATCCTAAAAGATGTTGGAGATCCAAAAGTGAATGAAAATGGGTATGGTCTGTGAGCTTTAATTATTCATTTTGATTTTCAAAATTGGAGGAGCAAAATTCTTTGGAAAATATTTGACAAAATGCATTCCTTGTCTTTGGCTATCAAAGAGCTATGTTAGCCAGCCTCATTCCAGTTATGGGCACTTTCTTTTAGGAGTAACTACAGGATGTATAACCAAAATCCCGTCTCACTAAAATATGAAGCATCAGAAAAGAAAGGAATATAATATGGAGAGTCCCTCCAAAAGAAATATAGACAATAAATCTAAGCTAAAGCAGTTTTCAAAAAAAAATCTTCATAAATTGGGAACCTAATAGTGCCAGGCTGCTAGCCATTTGTACACATTCCAGAATTAGCTAAAAGTTTTCTTTGGTTCAATTCTGACCCTTCTCCATGTTCTGTTCCTTTCTTCTGTTTACTGTTGAAAAGAAGCTCTCAGAGGACCTGCTGGGCTTCTAAGACCTCATTCCCATTTCTCAATTCTCTTCCTCCCTTCTCTGATATGGTCATTTTACTCTTTTACCCACCACATCAGAGCCAAAGGCTCAATTTTCTTCCCCAGAAATTTCCCAACTTTTCAGGTATGTTCTGAAGTGCCCCTTTATGTTTAAAAATAGCTTATTTGGTTTAATTTTCATTATTTTTAGGTGTTAAATTTTAGATCAGCCCACTATGTCTTAAGCCACAGTATTAGAATGCTGCTTGACTCACTTCCAAATTGAAGACCTTTTAAAAAAATTGAAGCAGTCCAATAATTTTAAATCACTCTACACTGTGCATTGCAATTTAAAATTATTGGAGTGCTTCAAATTTTTATAAGCCCTTGAATTTGGAAGTGATCAAGGTTCTAGGCATACTCAGTGTAGAGCAATTTAAAATTATAAGAGCTGTCAAATTTTTATATAAGCACTTCAGTTAGAAAAGGGATTTGGGTTCTGGGCATGTGCAGAGAAGAGCTATTTAAATTATTAAAAGTACTTCAATTTTTTCCCCAAGCACCTGATTTTGGAAGGGTTTTGGTTTGTGCAGTCTAAAGTGACAACTTCCTTTGAGAGCTTCTTTATAAAGAGACTTTCAATCTTATAAACAGGGCCAGTAATGTGGGCAGATGAAGTAAACAGCTGGTTTCTCATTTAATTTGGAAGGTACCAGAAAAGGCCTATGCTTTTCCCTCTCCTTGCCACTCCCCCTAAAATAAAAATATCCCCTCCTCAACTGCCTGATAATCTTAAGATTTGAGGCCTTTCTTTTAGGTTAAGACATTATTTCTGGAAGACCAGGTTAAAATGCTAATCTCTTACCTAGGAGGTTTAACACATTAAACCATTAACACATTAGCATGGATTAATTTATCAGCAGAAAGTAGTCTCCAGAGGGAGCAAGGCACAGGGTATGTACATTTTGGTGGGAAAAGTAGGCAGGCAGAGAGAGGGAGGGATAGGATGCGGGGTGATCATCCTTGGGTGGGGGGAGGAGGACATAGGGCACAGATGAACTTCAAAATGTAGCAGTGCAGCCCTCCCCAGATCTTCACAGAGAGTGGTTCTGCACCTCTGCATTACTAAGGGTGTGGTGTTATGAGAAGTCCATTCAGGAGTACTGAAGATCAGCTATTCCCAATTTTGCCAAAGACAGGCCCTGCATACAAACTAAAATAATCACTTAAAACAGGTGGATTTTATGATACTTCTTTTGTTTATTTGACTTGTGCCATGTCCAGAGTATGAGCTTTCTCTTCTCTTGAAAGTAAAATATTATTCAGTTAAAAACATGTTCTGGCACAAATTGATCCTAGGGCAAAATCAATAGATTTAGTTTTTAAAACTCTTACTTTCAGGAGTTTAAAAGAAAAAGGAAACGAGATTTTATTTCATTTTATTTCATTTAAAATAAAAGGAAAGCATTTTTCTCCCCAAAGCTTCTTTCTTCCGTAAAAGTTTCTGTCCTGCTCTGATGTGGGGAGGTAACCCTGAACTTTTGAGGGGCTATGCCAATGGATTGTAATCTCAGAGAAGGCCAACCAAGCTGGGAAGGGCTCAAGGAGCGACCCAGGATCAGACTGTTTATGTCTGTTATCTCTGATCAATAGCCCAGTGGACAGAGAAGTTCATCTTTGCTGAGAACTGGCCATCAGGTATGGACTTGTTTTGGTCATAACAACTCATGAAATTGACTAATGGAGGAATGGAGGGAGCTGTGGTCTGTGTCAGTCAGTACTCAAACAGACGAAATCTCAGATCCTTGAAGTAAGAAAAGGGAAAAAAATTGTTTACGTTTCTAAAACAGAAATGAAAGGTTGGATGGAAGATGTGAAGCAGACACTTTGAAAGTATTATCTATATTAATTCCTTGGTTTAGCCAAGTCATGGGTACATTTTGAAACATTTCCTTTGGAAACTGTGTAAAAACACTATCCCGATCTCGGAGTGACTGTGTCATTTTACAGAGGGGCCTTCTCTTAAAGTGGAAGATTGTACTGTGTTTGGAAACCAGAGAACTCAAAGCGAACCACTTTGAACTTCAGAGGGATTGTGGCTTCCTTTTAACAGTTGTGTTGCTGACTCTGAAAAATTCCGATGATCCCAACAGTTCACCAAGGTGATGATGTGAAGCTTCCCTGTGGACTTAGCATGTTTGCTATTTTCTCTCCTAGATGAACAAAAGCCTTAGTCTCCTTAGAAAACAGTAAAAAGACTATGGAGATGTCAGGAAGTCTTGAAACCCTTGAAGTCTTGAGGTGGATCAAGAGAAGTGGTACCTTTGAACTAAGAGGCATTTTGGACCATTAGGGTCAGGGATTAAAGCTACCTCCAAAGTTCCACCTCAACACCTGTCTAGACATTGACCATTCTACTTCAAGAGAGGTGTCATTCTCATCTCCTCTACAGTGAAAACCCGCTTGCCCAAACTAGTCTAGGTATATAGATGTGAGTTGTTTTTATTTTTAAAAATTGAAATGACAAGTTGGTTCATACCCCTGTCACTGTATGAAGCAACAAACATATTTCTGGTCTTCTGGGGACTGGTTCATATTTGGCACATGTGTTAAAGATGGAATATACATCCAGCATGGTGGCAATATTGATTTGTTTTATCTTCACTGAAGGACAGTCATTTACTTGGTGTCAGTAATAGCAAAAGGTTCCTAATTCATTTATTCTATATTTAGTTCAACAGAACTTATCGAACACCTACTACATGGCATTAATTTATATTTATCTAGCACTTTTCATACATTATCTCATTTGATCCTCACAATAGCCCTGAGGTAGGTGCCAGAGACATTATCATTTCCATTTTATGGATGAAGAAACTGAAACTTAGAAAGGTTAAGCAAATGACTTTCCCTTGCTTACCAACCTAGCAAGTTTCTGAGGCTGAATTTGAAACCAGGTCTGCCCTGTCTCTAAGTGTTTTTCCCATTACACTATACTGCCTCATACAAAACATGACTTTTGTGTAGAGTAAAAATAATGAGATGTGGTGCTTGCCTAATTAATCAAACTTCCTGGCTTTTTTTTGTTAAGTTGATCTAGAAATTGTGAATTATTCATTCATTTGTAGTCACAGAATTTTAAACTTGGAAAAGAATTTAGAGGTGATTCATTTAGTTCAAAACTCTCACTTGACAGAAGAGTAAACTGAGATTTAGAAAAAAAAATTAATGGATTGTACAAGGTTATGCTGTGAGTGAACTAGTTTGAACTAAAACCGAGATAACTCAATTTCTAGTTTAGCACTCTTTTCATTATGCCAGACATCATTCCTATGTTGTTAAGATTATATTAAAGAATACATGCTAATTCTGTCTTTTTGATTGATATATATCTATACATGCATATATATAGACATATACATATTTGTATATATGATATATACATGTATATGATATGATATGTATATGCATGTATATACACATGCATATATATGGACATACACACATACACACTTGCCTATGCAATATGAGTGAACAATGAGTTGCAAAAGGACATTACAGCAACTGCCAATTCAGGGTTGTTCTGTCATTCAGAATGTGCCATTCACTTGTTTTCACTTAGGGCATAAGGAGGCCATTTATAGTTCTCACACCTTCCTTAAAATGAACGTTTTGAATAAAAGCCAGTCATAGAATTAAGTCAGGGCAAAGTAATGTCAGGGGGTGAAATTCAAAAGACAATACGTAATAATTGGTTTTAAAACAGGAGCCAGATGAATCATAAGGTCAACAATGAAAGAAAAAAGCTTTTCAAGAAGACTTTGGGGCCAGTGCTGCCAAACTAAGCAACCAGGATGTCTGGGGAATCTCTAATGTGGGACCTTCTCTCAATGAACAGCTGACTATTTTTCAAGACGTTTGAAGAAAGGGGCTGTACATTAAGGCCTAAGAGAAAATGACCTATCCTTGATTGATTCATTCCAACTCCTTTTGGTCATTGAAGAGAATAACTATGGGGCCCAAGTCATATCATAGACATTTTAGATATACTCACCCTAGACTGGTTGTCCAAACCTCTACATTTAAAGATCAGAAAAGTGAGACAGAAGTGAAGTAATTCACCCTAAGTCATATATTTGGCTTGTCTCAGAGGTATAATCAGAACCTAGTTTTCCTGACTCATAGTTCAAACTGCTTCAAGAGAAGGGAAAAATAAAGCTAGAGTTCCTTTGTTCAGACTAGATGGCCTACGTTTGTCTTAGCTTCCCTGACCTCTATTTGGAACATCACTATGGCCCAGAGTAGGCAGGAGTCTTTTGGTGATAAACTTTCTCTCTCAAAAGGGAAAGGAAACTTTCTCTTTTGGGGTGAGGGATCCTATCTTATGAGTTGCCAGGTTCCTGATCTTTCTATTATACCCTGCTGCCTCTTTATACAGAGAGACACCCCACCACTATGCTATGTGTGTAATGAACTCTGTCTACAGAGTTTGCAGACTCTTAGTGAGTGAATTAAGGAAATGAGGAAGATAGGAAGAAAAACGAGAAATATAAAGAAATAGAAATCATGGTCCCTGAGCTGAAAGAACCCATATTTTAGTTAGAAGATAAGACTAAACACATGAAGCAGGGAGCATTTGAGACCATAAATGATTAAGTGGCAAAGGAAGAAGATTAGAGAAAGAAAATAGGAATAATTTGGTGAAATTATCCCCCCCCCCCCATGCGGTGGTATGTTGTTCCATGCACAACTGTCTTCTGAGCTGGGTCAGGACTTATTTCTTTTAGAAATGTTTGAGTACACAGTGCCTTAGATAGGATTTTTCCAAAATGATTCCTTCACTCCATGCTGGTAGTGGTGGTACTGGTGGTGTCTCTGTTCATGGATTGCAGTCTATCTGTCCATGTAAATATCATCTCCCCAAGTCACGAACAACTATTTTTGGAGCCTGCCCCCATTTCCTGTTTGGAAAGATGATTTGAGAAAAAAATAACATCAAAACTAAAACAAGATCATACAGACTTTCATAAAGTGGATGGTACCACCTGTTTCATTAACCTTTTGTGTCTCATCTCCTCCTTGTATAGTTTTCCTCATCAACTCCCCGTGATGCTCCAATATATGGAGGTCTCCAGCATCCCACTCCACTATTCTCCCCACCCCTGCCTCACTCAGCCCTACCACCACCCTCTCCGTGCTGAGTCTCAATGCACTGGTACCTTCTTTACTTTCCAAGTTGCCATTCCTTCTCTTGACTTATCAGATTTCTCATGCCCTGTCTTCCCCTGCTCCTCATAAAAGTATACAGGTACCTCCCTAGTCTCACTACTGAATGCCTAGTGTAGTTCCTTTAACACTTCAACTCTCTTCCCTCCGACTTATTCATCATAGAACTGCCAGACCTATTTCTCTTTTTATCCATTTGATGATTCACTCCTTGCCTCAATAATCTTCAGAGACTGACTATTGCCTAATACATAAAATGCAGATGCTTTTGCCTAGAGTTCAAGTCTCTCCACAATCTAACATCTTCCACCACTCTAGCTTTTAATCTTACACTACGCCCATCCACATAATCTACATGGCAACTAAAAACTCTCTTGCCTCCGAAAGTATGAATTCCCCAGCCTCCCTGTCTTTACTCTCTCCCTGTGGCCAAAATGTTTTCCTTTCTCCTCATTCTTGAATTCCTCCCCATTAGTTTAAAACTACAACTCAAATCTCATCTCTCTGATGAAGCTTTTCCAGATTCCTTCAGTTTGCAATAACTTTTGTCTCAGACCCTACAAAGGACTTCATTTTATATGTCTATAGTTAGCATATATTATTCTGTCCTGGAATCTTCTTTGTGTAATACTCCTTACTAAATTGAGAATTCTGTGAGGCAGGGACAATGTCCTGTCTAGTTTTATATTTTCCCCAACACCTAGCATAGTGGAAGTCATAGGAGTAGATGAAATCACCAAGAGGAAAGCAGAGAGAGAGAGAGAGGAGAAAGGTAGAAAAGGATTAGACCTAAGATAGCGTCCCTCTTTATAAGTTCAAGAGAACAAGGAGACAGTAGAGGCAGAGAAGTAGTTAGAGAGATGGGGGAGAAGGAGGGCATGGTCCCAAAGTCAAGGGAGAAGAGAATATCCAGAAGAAGGAGATCAGTGCTATCAAATGTCAGAGAGAATGCAGAGAAGGAAGAATGGAGTGTGGGTAGGAGTGAGTGTGGTGGTAAAAAACCATTAGATTTGATCATTCAGAGGTGATTGGTGACCTTTAAGAGACTCATTTCAGTAGACTGTCAGAAAGGGAGCCAAATCACAAGGGTTGGAGGAAAGCAGGTGGTAAGAAAGTGGGGACATTAGCTTTAGCCAATTTCTGTTCCTCCCTTCCATGTATCTAGGAGTTTGGTAGTGAAATGGATGAGATAATAAAGTAGGGAGCTGAATGAGGAAAGCAGGTTTATAGTGGATGTTGGCTGCCCATGTTCATTTGCCTGGTCTACTTTCCTCTGTCTTTTTGTTTGGAGTCATGATACTAATCATGCAATCAATGTTAGGTAGCAATATGAGAGGAGAGAGGAAGAAATCAGGGATAACACCAATGTTTCAGGGGCAAGAAGCTGGCTGGCCAAAGCTATCCTTTGGCATTCTCAGAATGCTGTTTCTCCATCCCTCAGTTTGCCATAGGAGCCCTTGACTAGAATTGTTCTCTTAAAGTTGCCCACCTTATCATATTATGAAAAAATCTCTCTTGCCCCTAAGAGACACTCTAAAATCAAGAAGCCTTTTTTTTTTTTTTTTTTTGCTGTCTGGACCCCAAAGCGGGAATCCAGATACCAGATACCAAGCCTGTTTGTCTTTTACCTCACTTAGAGATCTTCTTGCTCTGGTCCTTTGGGAAACTGCCTCAGCTCTCTGGAATCTCTGTTTTATCTAGTTTGCTAAGTATAAGCTAAATTTTTTCTCTGGTTCAGCCCTTAATGAAAAAATTGTCTTTTCCATCTATATCAGATCAGCTCTTGACTTGTAGGAGGGTCAATATGAGAGGCTCCTAACTCTATCAATAATTCAGGGGTACTTCACCTTTTTATGTGTCACAGATACCTTGGGAAGCTTGTAAACTTCTCAGGATAATGTTTTAGATGTATAAAATAAAATGCATAGGATTATAAAGGAATCCAATTATGAAAAGAAAACAATAAAAAAAAAAAAAACAAGTGCACGGACCCCAGGTAAAGAATCCCTGCTACATCCTGATTCCCTGCCTGTCTGCCTGCCCTCAGTTATCTTTCTTTCTAGTTCTGAACCTATGTTCCCAGATGGGTCATCTGCTAGCTCCTTACCATTTGCTAAACTAAACTGATGATTCAACTCAGGGCCAATGGAAAACAGGCAGTTTTCTCTTGCCCCCTCAGCTTGCGGCCCATTCACATCCTTACCTCAGGAAGTCTCTGGCTCTTTGGGGCAACATCTGGCAGTTTGTGGGTGTGGGGAAAGGTGAAGTGGGTGAGACAATGTGTCAGTCCAGGAAAATATTTCAGTCATGATTTATAAACAAAATCCATAAGAACAGGAAATACCAACATTGTCTCATGTTTCTCCTCTTGCCCCCACCCCCAGTTAATCGTCATTTTCACCCTGCCTCCCAGATACTCCGACACATAAACACATATACAATGTTCTATGGAAGGGATGTCTGACTTGCTTTTAAAAATCCTATTCCTAGCATGGCACAATGAGAGCAAGCCTCCACCAGCCCCCACCTCTGTTGACATGTTTCAGAGACACACCTACAGCCACCAGGTTGCTTTTTTTTTTTCAAAAACTTCTCATCTCGATGATTTCACTTAAGACTCTGCTTTCTCCAAACCTTGCCTTGAGTAGATTCATGCTAATGTTGACAGTTCTCCCCCCTCCCCTCTTTGTTACATTGTGGAAGCCAAATACAGTATGAGGTGAGCTTGTCTGAGGAGATGAAAGATGGCAAGAAATGGGTGTTCAGGGACTAGTTTCTTGGTGACATCGACTGTGCATTCTTTCCTCTTGGTATCTCTCTGTGTCTCTCTTTCTCTCGCTCCCCCTCTCCCTCTCATTCTCTCTGAAATGGTCTGTGCCTCTGGTAATTTACATAATACTCTTCTGACACCTTTACTTTAGTCATCAATCACGGTACCTTCTCTCAGTCTATCTTTTGTCTGAGCATGTCTCTTCTTTATCAGGCCATGCACAAAAGATTAATTTCACAGTTTTTCTCCCTTCTTTCTTTCCTTGCAAGATACAAAGCTCATGAAATGACAGAAGCAAGATAATGAAAACAACAATGCAAGTATTTTTTTTTTGTTCTTGCAGGTTGGATCTCAAGACACTTTTTTTAACCTCATTGTGTGCCATCTGTCTCAGAAAAGGTCTGCTCGGTATTTTTTTTTTAATACTGTTCTGATGCTGCTCACTAGATTACCTGGGGGAAAAAATTACATATTTAAATCAGGTCAGAGGCTTTGATTTTCAAACTCTTGCTGAACAATTAAAGTAAGGGGGCCATTTCTAATGGTGGCATGGACTACTGCACAGTGCCCACACCCCAATTAATATTAATGAGATCTTATGCATAGCCAATTTATGGCATTTGATTGACTCACCCAACTACCCTTCAACCTGTCTGGTAAAGTGAAATATATGGGTGCTGGGGTCTAATTTGCATATGCATATGTTCTTAATATTAATTAGGCTAATGGATCTAAGGACTTGAAGATAATTTGGGCTCTGGCAAAGGGAAGAAAAAAAAAACACCCACCACCTAAGCAGCACAAAAGTGGTCCTTGTCCTGGCCCTGTTCATGAGAGCAGAAAGAGTGACCTGGAAACCAAAAATAACTAGTTTTAATCCTTCCTTCTCCTTCCACATAGCAAAGGACTCACCAAATTGAAATTTTTGCCATATACATTAGGATTAATTATTTTGGCTCTGACCCCTCTGTTTTTTCTATCTGAAATATTCAGTCTGTCAAATAGATTGTGAAATGATCCAACCTAAAAACAAGTGGCAGAGTTTAAGTATTTGCCTATGTGTGTGGGGTAGGCTTTCTAGACTGATTGCCCTCCTTGATGAGTCTGGTACTGTGACCTTGGGACAACTCTATCACTCATGAGACAGAAGGCAGGATCCCCAGGAAAGTATATTTTTGCGCACCATTTATGTAATTTAAACTGGCAGTGGAAGACCCTTTTGCTAATCATATGTAAATTAGGGGGTTGGCAAAGAGATATTTAAATTTCCCCATCCCTGCAGCTGGGGATGAAGGTGGACCTGTTCCTCATCCTTTAGACCACAAGCGTCGAACTCAGCCTGCAAAACTCCCAAGTGTGGCCATTTTTGAAGTCAATATGAAGCCCACAGGGATCCATTTCTATTTGATTTTGACACCACTGCTTCAGGCTAATGTTGGCAGTGGTCAGAGGCCTAAATGATCTTTGGCTTTCAGTGAGGGAAATGATACTCTCCCAGAATTCCTAGTATGTCAAATGGGAATTAAGACAGGTTACACTGAGGGGCTCAGGCATATTCAAAGAGACATAACCTAACTGGACCCTATATCTTGTAGTGCTTTTCAAGGGAAATGGAAGGCTGGAATTACTCTTCCCTAGGACCATTTAATAGCTTAACTGTTCCTATAATGAACAGTAAAAATTAAACTCTCTCTGTATTGAAGATAGATTCATAGCAAGGGGAGAAAATATGATTCCTATTTAGGTACTCAGTGACATGGCTATCTCATGATGCCCTAATAAGCAATTGAAAATTGATAGTGAAAATGGTTGTTTGTGGTCAAAATATATTTTTAAAAAATCAACTGGTTATTTGAATTCAATTGGTGTTTTAAAAACATAATTGATTCAAACCTCTTTGGGGAAATATATCAGAGATCTGTGTAGTAATTTTGTACTAATGGGGTCTGTTAGAAATAGATACAAGGCGCACAGTAATATAGAGTTAGGAGGCTACTCTATATTTACACCAATTTCATTGGCTGTTCAGTGATGGTTTTAATAGATTGTTAATACAATCCCTGGCTAGCCTGCTGCTGACTGGCAGCTCAGTCACCCTATGAAAGGGATTTATACTGGATTTATCTTCTTCAACTTTTCTTCCACTGATATAACAAAAGAAGCAAAATGACTGCTATTTCAAAAGAAGTAATGGACATTATCAAATTCTCAAACCACTGTGGATGTCTTGCCAGCATGAAAGTTATGGAGCAGACTTCTAGCTGAATTCTTTCCTTCTTTCTTTCCTCCCTTCCTCTCTCTTTCTTTTCCTTTCTCTGTTTCTGCTTCTCAGTCTCCTTGTCTCATCTCTGCTCTCCATCTCTGGTTGTCTCTCTCTGTGTCTGTCTCTGTCTTTCTTTGTCTCTCTGTCTCTCTCTCTCTGTCTCTGTCTCTCATTTGTAATTTTATGCCAAGCTTCTAGCACAGTGTCTGGCTTATGTGGTAGGTGCTTAACAAATGCTTGTTTACTCACTAAATGGAGATGAGAGATATAGTATGTGTTCACCTCCTCCATCATGTTATCACGAGATCCCCACTTCATTGCATGTGGTTGATCACAACTGGTTTATGAATCCTAGGTACTGGGGGTGGGGGTGGGTTATATACTAAGAAGACCACTTCAAGATGGATAGGTGATAGAGATGATCAGAGATAAAGATGATAGAGATGAACAGACATTCCAGTACCATCATCCTTCTTGTTAGCGTTTCCATATGGAACAGGAAGGGAAGAGGGGTCCAGACTCTGCCAAGCCACAACTCTGCTTCGCTTAAATCCAGTTCATCTCAATCCAGGTCAAGACACCACCTTCGCAGTGCCATTGGTCCTCTTCAAGAATGAAGGACAAACAACAAACCAAAGGGGCAGATTCTATTCCCACAGTGACCTTGTGTTCACCGGAAGTCCCAGGAACTAAGTGGAAAATCGAGTAGAATTTTTCTGACGAACCAATTATTCCATCAGCGACGGAATGGATAGAAAATAAGCATTGTAATAGGAAAGATCTGAGTTCAAATACTACTCTAGATACTTAGTAGCTATGAGACCCAGGCTAGTCATTTTATTGCTCTTGATTACCCTAAGCTGTGAGTGTCTGGCCTCATTTTCCTCATCTGTGAAATGGGAGGGGAGGGAGGGAGGTTGAACTCAGTGGCCTCTAGAGTTTCTTTTAGTCTTGAATCTATAATGCTATGATTTATTGTAGCTTATATTTCATTTTCTTCCATTTTTAACTTTTCCTTTGTTTCTTTTATTTTTTAAACCCTGCTGCTGAGAATGCTTTGACTATGTTGTAAAGATGTGACAGGTAGTGAAAGAATGTGGATGAAGCAGTCATGCAACTGAAATGCTTTCTCTTCTTCTCACATTAAATATATGTTCATTAAACAGGGACTTGTTTGTGGAGAGACATAGAGAGGGAGAAAGGAAGAAGGGAGGAAAGAAGGCAGAGAAAAAGACAGACAGAGACAGGCTTTTCAGCTTGAAGCTTGCCTGCTGCATGCTACTGATAGCAGGTGAGTAAGGACAGGAAACACAAAAGAAAAGACTTGGCCAAAAATAAATGATGAAATGAGAAAATTTCTGGAGGTCGCAAGAATGGGTAACCAGTGTCAGGAAGTTTTCTCCTCAACTTTTGGTTCTTTTAGACAGACTTTTTTTGGTGTTCATTTCTTTCTTATATCACTGGCCCTTCCCAATCAACCAATTAATCAATAACCATGTATACACCAGTCACTATGCTAGGCACTGGGGATACAAATAAAACAAATGAAACAATCCCTCTTTATAAGAGCTTACGTTCTAATAAAGAAGACAAGTTGATATAGAAATGCATATAACTATTTGATGTGAGTTTGGAAGAAAGGGAGTTTCTGGGGTGGAGGCTAGGAGGGAGTGCATTCCAGGCAGAAGGAGATGGCCAGTGCAAAGCCATGGACATGGTAGATGGGGTGGCCTGTGTGAAGAACAGAGAAAAAAACGTGGAGTGTGGGAAAGGTGGGACAGGGAATAATATTCAGTAGGGCTGGAATGATGGAGGGTGGAAGGGTTAGAGTTTGTGAAGGGCTTTGAAAACTAAACCACATTTATATTTTATCTTAAAGGCAATAATGAGTTTCTATAGTGCCTTCCTTTACCCTCTACCATCAAACCTTCTCTTCTAGCAAAAAATCCTACTAAACAAAAGAAAACAACACGGTGGGCATTTCTGATAACATGTCTTATTTTGCAGTAGTAACCCACTGACTCTTTGCTGTTGGCCCTATGGTGCCCTTAGGATCACCAGTTCATAGGTGTAGAGCTATAAGGCACCTTCAAGACCATCTACTCCATTCCTCTTGTTATCTAGATTAGATAACTGAGCCCCAGCATGTGACCGCTGAGCCTGGGTCACACAATTATTAAGTGGCAGCCAGGATTTGCACCTGGTGTTTTTTTCCATTATGCCAAGATTCATCACTGCATTAATAAAAGTTCTGTCCTCTTTCAATGTTGTTTTCTTTTATGTTTTTTTCTCCTGGCTCTTACTTCTCTATGAATTAGTTCATATGCATCTTTCCAGATTTCTTTGAATTCTTCATATTTATAATTTGTTATGAAGCAATACTATTCTATTGCATCAATATGCAGAGTTTTTTAACCTTTCCTCAATTAATCAGTACTCACTTTCCTTTCCTGGTTCTTTGTTAGTACAAAAAAGTGATGTCATAAATACTTTGGTATCCCTTCTCTTTTCATTGAGGAGGTACCTGATGCCACCACCACCTCCCAGTTTTGGACCATATCACTCCACTGTGTGGGTTAGAAATGCTTTAAACTGAGACCACCACGGCTCAAAGCAAAATTCACACTTCCATTACAAACTCATAGTCCATCTAGCCATCTTGCTGCCGATACCCTGATGCTGCTCCCCACCTGGATGAGCACCCTCCATAATGGGCCTTCAGAATCTGTGTGCCCAGTATCTTGGGGAAAAAGTGAATCTACTCATTCTGTGTTGTCATACAGCCCCTCAGATCAGTGGATATAGCACTGGCCTTGAAGTCAGGAAGAACTGAGTTCAAATCTGGCCTCAGATTGGTGAGTTGGTTGGTACAGAGTAGGCAGTTAATAATTGATGTTTCCTTCCTGACTTCCATTTTATTATCTACCTTCTGCTTCGGGTGTATTCCATATTCCCACCCTTATCCTACTACTTTCCACCTTTTGCTTTGTGCACAATAATCATATCAATGATATACCATTATTTCTTGAAAGAAAATTTCAACTGACTGCCCTATATATCGTTTCCCTATGATTCCCCAGAATAAAACTTCCTTCCCAGAAGTGCATCTGTTGTCTTTCCCTATAAGAATGTAGGCTCCTGGAGTGGAGGATAGGGGTTCTCTCTCTCTCTCTCTCTCTCTCTCTCTCTCTCTGTCTCTGTCTCTGTCTCTGTCTCTCTCTCTCTCCTCTTTCTCCTCCCTCTCTTTCTGTATTTTTATTCCTATTACTTAGTGTAGTATCCTGCACACAGTACGTGCTTAATACATTTTTAAAAATTAATTATTCTCTGGACCCCAGTTTCCTCATGTGTAGAAATGTGTATTTGGATTATGTGACCTCTCATATCCCTTCCAGTTATAAGATTTTAAGTATCACTGCAGCTAGGTGGTGCATTAGGTAGAGTGCAGGACCTGGAGTCAGGAAACTCATATTCCTGTGTTCAAATCTGGCCTCAGACACTTACTGTGTGACCCTGGGCAAGTCACTTAACCCTGTTTGCCTCAGTTTCCTCATCTGTAAAATGAGCTGCAGAACGAAATAACAAACCACTTTAATATCTTTGCTAAGAAAACATAAATGGGGTCACAAAGAGTTGGGCAGAACAAGTCATTGTTTAGAAGCTATTTTTAATAGGAGACCTCAGCAATTAAGAGGCAGCGTGATGTTAAACGTGTAATTGAGCATTGAACTGAGAAGGGCTCAGACCAGCCATGTGGCACTATTCTGGCTTTGTCACCCTGCCTCAGTTGCCTTCTCCCTCCACCCCTGAGGGTCCCTTCATCCATTGGGGAGTTCCTCCTGAAACCTCCATTTTGAAGAGGGTCCAGACAAGTCATACTTTCTCCTCCAGATTGCACCCCCAAGCCACTATGTGGGTACCTTCTCCTCCTCCCTTTCAGCTCCTTTTTATGTACTGTCTTCCCACACTTCAATCTAAGATCCTCCAACCATATTTTTGCTTGTATTTGTATCCCTGGGACTTAGCATGGCACATGGGTTGTGCCTATTGACTTGACTTGCTGACTGTCTTCCCGACTCTTTCACTGACTAGCTGGGTGACTTTGAACAAGTCACTTTATCCTTAATTCTAAGTTTTCTGGTCCTTAAAACATATTCAACAGAATCCACGTTTGTATCTTTATATCCATGTCACCTAGACTAATAACTGGTACATAGTGAGCGCTCAATGAATTATTGCTAATTGTCAACTGATTCATATGGAGGATTAATGCTACTTGATTTCTAAGTTCCTCGTTGGAATTTCCTTTAATTGGAATTTCTTTCATCATGCTAGCAGTGCCTAGTACTGTGCTGGACAAATAGGACAAATAATATTTAGTGACTGACCTTGGCATTAAAAGCTACCTCAAACAAGAACCACAGAATCTTAAAGATAGTAAGAGATTGTCTATCTCTGATTTAGAGATGAGGAGCCAAGACTTAGCAGTGTTTTATCGAGTCTTGGTCACTATTTTTTCTTTGCTCCGAACAGAGGGTTTTCTAGCTTGGAGGCTTCACATTTCCTTGACAAAAGATTCTGTTTTCACATCCTTAGGGATCCTAACTGTGCTTGGAGTTCCCCGGTCGTGATTCCAGCGCATCTGGTGCCCTTTGCCAGGCCACAGCTGCAGAGCTGATGTTGGAATGGGGAAGTGTTGGGTTGAGTCAGAGGCATATCGCATAGCTATATTCACAACTGACTTTCAGGCTGCTGGAGTCCCTGGGCATAAAGGATGCCATTCTCAGCCACATTTGGATAACAGGACACTTATGGAATCCATTTTGGGTTTGGCAACTAGAACAAAGAATCTGGGCTGGAACCAGTCAAAGAGGCGTAAATGTAGCCCAGATCCAGGGGTTCTCTGGTGGCTTGTGGATGACCCCCAAGTGGTAGGGGAGGAGAAAGAAGACTGCGTATGGGAAGGGGCGATCTTCAAAGATCCCTCAGCAAGCAAAATTGAGGGGAAAACCATGGCAGACACAGAGAGGGAAGAATTCCAGAGAAGATGGATCGAATGACTGGTTTCAGAGATTAGCAGATGTCGGAGCACTCTCTCTAGGAGAGACTTGTGCTCTGCGATGGAGCGTTATACCAGATGGAAGTGCATATTGAATGCGCACAGTAGCCTCTAATAACAGTCTATGTCACTGAGTGGGAGGTCAGCAAGGCAGCCTGGTATAATTTAAGGAGTGACCCACTTGGAGCCACAAGATTTGGGTACAAACCTTGGCTCTGATACTTTCTAACTGTGTGAACAGGGGTAAGTCATTTAACCTCACTGAGACTCAGTTTTCTCATCTGTTAAAGAAGGCGTGGGATGGGGCAGGGAGGGTGAATAATGCTTGTACTTCCTTCCTCACAGGATTGTTGCAAAGGAAGGTGCTTTGTAATACTTCAAATGTTACAAGAAAGGGCATGTTACTGTCCCAAGTATGGGGAAAACAAGACTGCCTTGGGGGAGGGGGGCGTACTGTAGTCCTTCCAGACTTTGTACCCACTTTTTGTGCCTCCAAGTATCGTATACCCAAATTATTCTCATCATGTTTAACCAACCCCACCCCCCAAATAAACACCCTGGTGCACCCTGTTATGCTTGAAAACACTCTAAAATGTTCCCTGTCCTTCCTAGATGGGGGGAAAAATCCTTTAGGCATTAGATGCGGCAGTAATTACTATATAATGGAGTAAATACTATACTATAATAATTAACTTGTAAACCTTGAAATAACATTTACTGTAATTTAGACCAAATATGAACTGTGAGTAATGAAGCCCAATCCTACATAAAATCATTCACAGTGCGCTTTAAACATATGCCTGGAAAACAGAAAGCAGCAGTTTCACATCGTTACCAAAATGGGCCCAAATGGTGCCCTCCCATAGCATAAGTGCATACAGCTGCCATTATTTTGAAATATCTTGTTAGTATTTTTTTTCTTGCTCATTTTAATAAATCCCCTTCCTCTTCTCTCCTTCTAAATTTTCCTTTCAGACTGTTGATAGGAATTGCATACATTTTGTTTTTAATCTGTTTTAAAATAGATCCTTGAATTGTGCTCTGTGTCCCACCAACATTTGCACCCTGGGCAAGGGGCTTGGGATGGACAATGGGACGTGGCCCATGAAAGATTATTCCTCCTTCACTGGGAAGAAAATAGAAGAAAATGGACATTGATGGCAAGGGAGGGAGGCCGTAGAGCAATACTAGCTTTTGGGGGGATGGGTGTAGAAGTAATGAATAAGGTTATTGGTAGCCCCACCCCAAGGAAGACTGGATATTTAATGAACAAACCAATGAATATGAAATAGACATAGATAGGGCCAAGGCATTGTACTAGATACTGGGAATACAAAGAAAATTGAAAAATCATCCCTGCCCTTGAGGAAATAAAATTACATTATGGCATGCAATATGGATATGTTGTTCAGTCATGTTATATCATGGTAGATTCTTTCATGACCCCATTTGGGGTTTTCTTTGCAAAGATACTGGAGTGGTTTGCCATTTTCTTCTCCAGCTCATTTTTCAGGTGAAGCAACTGAGGCAAACAGAGTTATGTGACTTGCCCAGGGTCACACAACTAGTAAGTGTCTGAGGATGGATTTGAACTCAGGTCTTTCTGACTTGTGGTCCAGTGCTCTATCCACTGTGCCGCCTAGCTGCCCACAGTATGTATATATTTTGTATGTATATAGTGAGATGCAAAATGAACAAAAGGTAGCTTTAAAGGAAAAGGAAATAGCAGCTGAAGAGATCAAAAAAAAGCACCATGGGACAAGCGGCCCTTGAGCTATGATTGGCAGGAAAGTGAGGCTGTTTCTCTCCATAGTAGCATTAGAAGCTCCCAACCTAAAACGGTAGCCTTACTTTAAGTGCCAGCCTCCCTGATATACTCAGGCAGTCTGCAGGTGGTGTAAAAAGACTCAAGAAAGACTCTGAACCTCTGAGGCTGTGTTAGATTGGTCCGTTAGACTGTTGAATTATGTGTTTAGGTAGGAGAGAACGCAAGGGAGCCCTGAGATCTCTTTAGAGTAGACCAGTACAGCTCTGAGAAATCTGGTTACTCGGGTGATTTTATGTATTGGTATTTTTGAGCCCATGTGTTTTATGTATCTATGGGGGGAAATCTTGTGTTGTGTCTTGTGCTGTCAACTGCCTGAGGTCTTAGGCATGGAACACACCAAAGAGCTGGGCGTTAACAACCCTTTGTCACAAGGTCAGTACTAGTTATGTCCTTGAAAACATCTTCTGAGCCTTGTTCTGTTTTTCTCGACAGGCCTGTTTTAAGAGTCTTGTTGTTCAGTTGTTTCAGTTGTGTCTGACTCTTCACGACCCCTTTTGGGGTTTCCTTGGTAAAGATATTAGAATGGTTTACCTTTTCCTTCTCCATTTAGGAATCTTGAAATCGTTGGTTTCAGAATCTTGATAAGAAGCAGTAATTGCACTCTGCATAAAGGTTTTTGACTAATCTATTAGAAAAGTATATAATCCTTTTGGAATATGATTTTATTCCATAACCATCCGGTACTGACATTTTAAAATTCAATTCAACAAGTATCTATTTAGTGCTTACTATACTAGACTCTAGAGATAGACAAAGAAATGCAACACTACCTTCAAAGTCCTTATATTTTACTGGAAGAAATAGTTTGTACCCAAAGCAGTAAATAGAACATATATACAAGGTATGCATGTTCAATACAACACATATACAAATTCACTTTTAAAGGACTACAGAAGGCATTGGCAGTTGGGTGATCAGGAAAAGCCTCAGGGTGGTGGTAGCACTTGGGTTAAGCCTTCAAGGAAGCTAGGGGTGTAAGAGGAAGGGGGGAAAAATGTGTCTACAGAAACAAACTTGTTTAGGAAGGAATCTAAAATGAAACTCAGTTGTATAATCTTGTCGAACTCCACCCATTTTTCTTCAACCAATCAGTTGGTATATGGAGATACAGCGATGGGGTAAGTAGCCTGGAGTAGGTGTCAGAAGATGTGTGTTTGGTGTCTGTTATACCAGTTTACTAGCTGTATGACTTGGGGTGGGGGTGAGGGGGATTCACTTCCCCTCTGTGGATCTCAGTTTCTTCATCTGGGAGACAGGTTTAGACCAGATGATCTCTGAAGTTCCTCCCAACTCACATTCTGTGGTACTAAACCGTTCAGTTCATTGTGGTTAAACAAAATAAAATTACCTCTCTCCATGCACTAATGAACACCTTAGGAACCTGAGAAAGCTCGTACCCCTCCTATATCTCAGCTGTGGTTGGCTGTGAGCATTACCAACATTTTTTTCACTCCAACATTGCAGACCTCTGGCTTTTGGGTGAGCTTCCTGGTACTTAGCCCAATTGCATTAAAATCTTATTTATTGTTTTCTTTTCTAGGGGAGGATCAGAGATGAGAGGTGGATGCTTTCAAGTACCCCTCCCAGCCACAAAGGGTTATGTATTTCAAATTCCAGCTATTACTAGTCAAGAATTTAAATTCTGGAGTCCGCTTAGTGCTTCCATAACCCATCCCTCCCGGAAGCTGCTAAGTTAATGCATAGGAAGATGCACCTCTGAAACAGACTCAGAGTCAACACACGCAATTTCTTAGCACAACACTGGTTAATGTGCCCTGATTTTTTTTTTTTAGTAGAGGGTCCGGGATTGATATTTATTGCCTAAAATTTATTTTTTTGAATGTTTGGATTTCTTCGATGACAGTTACATCAGGCATCTTGCTTCTTCTGCTGTTTTCCAGCTTGTGCATACCAGCCTAGTTGCCTTGCTTCTCCACTCGCTCCCCAACCTCACTGTGTAGACAGAGTACAGATGCCAGAGACAACAACTCACTAGGCTACCCTCCCAAGAACACTGGTTTTGATGTCAAAGCGTCTCAGCTCTCACTCCCCACATGACCTTAGTCATGTCACTTAACCCCTGTGGGCTTCAGTTTTATCTATAAAATGAAGGAAGCTGGGCTTCTGGTTTAATTAGTTCGAGGTTCCCTTCTGTGAGTGAGTAGTATGTAAACCGTACACATACAAGGGGTACAGGCGGGCAGAAGACACAGCTTCTGTACTCAAGCAACTTATGATTTGTTTGGGGTGATAGGAAAGAAAAATGCGGCAATACCGGTGATAGTACAAAGCAGTAAATCAGCTCTAGCCCAACCATCTGCTAGATACCTGAACTTCCCAAGGGCAGCTCACACTTAGACTAAAACAGAACTCTACCTAAAAGAGAACTTTTCATTTTTCTCTACCCCCTCACTCACTTCTGACTTCCTTATTTTTATTGAGGATGCTACCCCTCTGCCATTCATTCAAGCTCACATCCTAGGGAACATCTCTGACTCATCACTCGCATTTGATGCTTCCCCCTGCCCCCATTTACAACCTGGTCACTAAGTTTTGTGATTTCTGCTTCTTCGATATTCCTCTGATACAGTCCCTTCTCTCCACTCACACCGTAGCCACCCTAGATCAGGCCCCATCCCCTCTCTCTTGTAATATTACAATAGTCTCTTAATTGTTATCCTTGCATCTGCCCCTCTCCCCCTTCCAACCCATCCTCCACACAGATGCTCAATTGGTATTATGAGCGTGACTGTGAAACGTCACTCCCCTGCTCAAGAAGCTTCAATGGCTCCCTGTTGTCTCCAGGATAAAACAGATCCTCCTCTGTTAGGCTTGTAAAGCTCTTTGAAATGAGGCTCTGTCAAAAGTTTCTAGGCTTGTCATCCCTTGTCATGTATCCTCAATTTCAGTGAAACTCTGTTACTTTCCGTTGCCCATATATGACATCCTATCCTCTACTACTGGCCTCTCCCCTCACATTCAGAATGGTTTCCATCATCACCTGCCTCTCTTGGGGTGCAGAGCCCCGCTCAAGTCTCAGATCGAGCGCCTGCGCCTTCGAGAAGCCTTTAGTGTTGCCCTCAGCTGTTGACGCTGCCCCCTCACCGCCAATCGCTTTATTTACTTTGTCTATCTTCTGCATTTACTGATTTGTGAATATGTTCGTCCATCTAGAGCCAGAAGGGATCTCAGAGACCGTTTAGTCCAACCCCTTCATTTTACCGATAAGGAAACCGAGGCCCAGTGAGATTGCGTGACTTACCCACCAAAGTCACACGGGTTTGGGCTTCGGAGTCAATGCTTTTTCCAATCCCCTCCCCCTCCCCCCACCACAGAATGTAAGCTCTCTGACACCCCTGATTGAATCTGATATTTGTGTTCCTGGCACTTAGAGGCAGACAGGTAGTGTAGTGGGTAGAGGGCTGAGCCCAGAATCAGGAAGACTCTGCAAATCCAGTCGCTGTCACTTCCCGCATGACCCTGGGTGAGTCCCTTAATCTCTGTTTGCTTCAGGTTCCTCAGGGTCCTCACGGGGTTGTTGGATCAAAGGAGATGATATTTGTAGAGCTCTTAACGCAGTGCCCGGCACATAGGAGATGCTATAGAAAAATACTTATTCCCTCCCCATTTAGTGTGTGGCACATAGTAGGCCTTTAATAAATCCCTATCACTTTTTTTTTTTTAATAATGAGTCAAGGTATGGTGGCATATGCTTGTAAACCCTACCACTATTATTATAAAGGCTGAGGCTGGTGGATTGCTGGAGCTGAGGAATTCTGAGTTGGAGCCCGGCTAAAGCCAATAGGGAGTCTTCACTGTTTCCAGCAGGCTGTCTAAAAATGGGAGAACTGTCCCTGGTCAGAAACAGAGCTGTTCAAAGCTTCTCTGCTGATCAACAGTGATCAGACCTGTGAGTAGGCACTGCATTTCCTGGTTGAACAAGATAAGGGAAGCCTAGTAATAAGGAAGGAAAGAATAAAGGAAAGAAGGAAGAACGGAAGGAAAGAAGGAATGGAAGGAAGGAAGGAAAGGAAAGGAAAGAAGGAAAGGAAAGAAGGAAGGAAGGAAGGAAGGAAGGAAGGAAGGAAGGAAGGAAGGGAGGAAGGAAGGGAGGAAGGAAGGAAGGGAGGAAGGAAAGGAGAGAGAGAGAAAGGAAGGGAGGGAAGGAGGGAGGGAGGGAGGGAAGAAGGAAGGAAGGAAGAAAGGAAGGAAGGAAGAAAGGAAGGAAGGAAGGAAGGAAGGAAGGAAGGAAGGAAGGAAGGAAGGAAGAAAGGAAGGAAGGAAGGAAGGAAGGAAGGAAGGAAGGAAGGAAGGAAGGAAGGAAGGAAGGAAGGAAAAGGGGAAAAGAGAGGGGAGGGAAGAAGGTAGGTAGATTTATGGGCTGGATGTGTTCAGAAAATAAAGACATCATTGTATGCTAAGGTGATCAGAGAAGGTTTCACAGAGGAGATGGGGCTTGAGTTAAGCTTAAAAGGTAGATAAGATTTAGCTAAAACTCAGAAGGGAAAGCTTTCTAGGTAAGGGGCACAGCGTGTACAAATCCATAGAGGTAAGTTGGAGCAAGCTATGTTCAGGAGACAATAAATAGAAAAATCAAATCAGAGCAGAGAATTTATGTAAGAGAATATCTGAAGTTCTCCCCTGTTTACAGTTACCTAGGCAGCTGACTTCACTTACTCCAAGTGCTGGCTCTGGCCTGAAGCTGGGCATTGTAACCCCTGGTGCTATGTTTCCCTCCCACCCCCGCCTCTTCCCTTACCATATTGCCTACTCTCTATAATGCCTTACACATAGTAGGTACATCATAGATTTTTTACGTTTGATTCAAAAAAGGTTGTGTTTGCTCTGAAAATCCCAGAGGAGAATCTGCACCCTAAATAAATATTCCAAGTGTTGCACACCATATGTCCATAGCTTAAAAAAATAATTTTAAAGGGCAGGAAATGAGCACATATGTGTGCATCTGTAGACAGAGGTCTGCTGAAATCAACATGTATGATATATTTATCACCAAGGCAAACATAGTTGTGTGTGTGTGTGTGTGTGTGTGTGTGTGTGTGTGTGTGTGTGTGTGTATGGCTATTTCTGAACACCCAAAAAGAAAAAGCAAGAGAAGCCAAATTCCAATAGCATCATGTGTTTGTCATTTTGGAAGAAAGTTATATGTGGGGAGAGCTTCTTTTATGCCTGGAAAACTTTAAGTGGTAGTGGGGGGGAGAATGATGTATTTAAAGGTATTTTAATGATCATGAAAGACGCTGGATTAATAGGGCAGGAAACTAAGGTTCTCTTTTTAGTCCCAGAAGAAAAATGAAAGAGCTGTAGTTCAGCTTTCCCTGAAGTGTCATAAACTGGATGGAGAGAGGCGGCCCCTAGAGATGCCCATTCTTAGTCTCTGTGCTCCACTTAACTGCTGGTCTGTCTACCCAAGTTTCCAGTGTACTTATTAATTAAGGATAACTGTATGGTGCTTCAGTAGCAGGAACCTCTGAGGGCCTCCACAAAGAGACTTTCTCCTCACAGGCTTGCATATGCAAGAATATTATGGAAACTGGTTTGTCTAGTCCAGAATTCTCAGCTTGGCTCTCAAGGCCCTCAACAATTTAGTTCTGTCCTACTTAACCCATATTACTTCTTATGGCTCCTACATTCAAAGCCTATACTCTAGCAGTGCCAGATACTTCATTATTCCTGACAAATTGTGTACTCATTCTAGCCTTAGGGCCTTTGTTTATACCATTTTCTCCTCTGCAACATACTCTCTTTGCTCTCTACAAATCTGTTTTACCCATCTCTGGATACCCAACTCAAACACCACTTCATCCAGGAAGCCTCCCCTGATTTTAACCAATCCCTACTGATCTCTCTTCTATTAATACTGACAGTGTCCATAATCTACAGTTATCCCTTCCACATTGCCAAGATTAGGGGTGTGGCACCCCCATGATCTGGAAAATCTGCATAAATATTTTTGGCCCTCCATTCCAGAGAAGAAGTCTGATTTTTTTTTCTTTTTCTATTATGGGCTATTTATAGCACCTTATTATAAAATTTGAGTTAAATATTTGGTCATATGTGTCATCTTCTGGCTTTCACATGTTGTCTGCAGCTTCTGCAAATCTCTCCCTCCAAAAAATTCCCATTTATTTTTCTTATGCCAAACCATAATATATCAAACTGAGATGAGGAAAGTCATGATGTGGAAGGGATAACTGTATAATAAAAGTCCTGACACTGTTTATAAAGGACTTTGTGTTGTGCTCTAATGGTATCTTCTGCATGTGTATCATTTTGCTATTGTTATGGCTTTGGAGCTTTCTATTTGGTTTTGATTTTAGCTATATTGGGGAAAAGAAAAGGAGAAAAAATGGGGGAATTGCTATGAATGGATTAAATGCTGATAAACTATGGGGAGAAGGCAGAGCTATACAAAGTTTATGTTGTTTTTGTCATCTTTGTTAAAAAAAAACCTGATCTTTGGATTAGAAAGGATAGAAGAAATATGGTTAATAGGGAGTTGATACCTAAGATAAGTGAGGACATGGCAAGTGAACACCCACTTACCTTGATGAGTTGGAACAACCTCATCCAAATGAACTCTATCTCAGGGTCCTAAAACATCTAGCAGACATGATTGCTGAACCATTGTCAGTGATCTTTAAAAGAGAATAGAAGAGGCCCTGCAGGATTAGAGAGGCGACTTTCCAAAAAAAAAAAAAAGGAAAGAAAAGAATAGATTTTACAAAGTGTAGTCTAAAAAACTTGATTTTGATTCCTGACAAAATTCTGGAGAATCTGCAATTAAAGGGGTGCTTAGAGAACATTTAGAAAAGGTAACAGTAATGACAAAGGGCCAGGCTAGCTTTGTCAAAAAGTCATACCAAACCAAGCTCATTTCTTTTCTTTTTTTAAAATAAGGTTAGAAAATGGAATACTAAGAGAATGCTATAGATATAATTTCCCAGGTTTTAGCAAAGGACTTAACAAAGTTTCTCTAGCTGTTCTTGTGACCAAGATGGAAAGATGTAGGCTATGGTTTCATGTCATTAAGTAGTTGCATGATAAAACCCAAATAATAGTCATTCATAATTTAAAATCAACTTGGAATGCGGTCTCCAGTGGAGTGCCCTAGGGATGTGCATTTGACCCTTAGCTGTTTAACATTTTTATCAGTGACTGGGATAAAGGCATAGATGGCATGCTTATTAAATTAGCAAATAACACAATGCTAGGAAGCATTGCTAACAGGTGAGATGGTAGAGATCCAGGATCCAAACAGAATTTGACAGCCTAAGCTATTGAGCCAAATCTAATAAGATGAAATTTAATAGAGGTTTTAGTCTTGGGTTAAAAAAATTAATTTCTCTATCAGTCAGCAAGCATTTATTAAGTACTGTGGTAGACACTGGAAACTTGAAGACAAAAATGAAACAATTCTTGCCCTCCAAGAGCTCACGTTCTATCAAGAAAAAAATACATGCCTATAAAAAAGTATAACACACACACACACACACACACACACACACACAGTAAGCCAAAGTAATTTCTGGGGTTTGAAGGGTTAGGAAAGGACTCATATAAAAGAAGGCACTTGAGCTTTGGATAGGTAGCTACGAATTCTTATAAATTAATCAACAAGCATTTATTAAGCATCTATGTGCCAGGCACGCTAAGATTAGGACAGGGTGGCACTGATGTACTGCAAGTTCATTATGAGTCAAAAGTATGTCATGACAGCTAAAAACGTTTATACAATCTTAGGCTGTATTAGGCAAAGAGGTGACAACACCATTGTGCCCTGGCTCAGGATACAGCTGAAATAAAATGTAGACAAACACTTCTCAGGTATGCTGGAGTGGGGACTCTTTATCAGGTGTGGGTTCCACCAAAGGGCCTCTAAATCACCTCCAATCACAGAACCTTAGAGGTTCTGTGGTTGAGAGTTAGCTTTCCTGGTTCAATTCAGATAGACTTTTCTGGGTTGTACATCACTTCCTTTGCTCCCTCTGACATTCAACTCAAATGACATCTTCTTTCTGATCTCTCCAATCTGCCAATGCCCCGCCACCTAAATTATCTTGTATCTATTTACTTTGGAGTTTATTTTACACACACACACACACACCACACACACACACACACGTTGCCTCCTTTACATGTTGTAAGCTCCTTGAGTGGAGGGATGATTTCATTTTTGTCTTCGTATTTCCCATCCCTTGAGACTAAGACAATGCCTGGCATATGGTTGGTACTATTTAAATGCTTGTTGATTGATGGATTCCTCCATTTCTGGTGAAATCTTTGTTTATTGTAGAGCAGTATAAACTTGTATGCTGTAGTGATGACAACAACACACACGTACACCCGTGAATAAGACCCCCCCCCCCACTCACCACAGTGATGACAGACAGGGTAAAAACCTTAGACCTATGTCCAGGGACATGGTGGTTATACTGTTTTCCTCAGCTTCATCTGGTCCTTCTGCCTGACCAAATTCATTGCACTCTCTGCTATATCCTTAAAGCACCCGCCGCATTCTCACAGTCTGACTCCGCTAATTACCTAGCAGAGGTGCCAGTGTGGTTGGAGTCCACCGGATTGAGTTGTTCTTTATAACCCTGGCACCACAAGAGCTTCTCTTGCAAGCCACACAGGCCAGTGCCTACACCTTGCAGCACCCCATTGTACTTTCTATATCAACAATAACTGGGCTTCTGCATTTCTGACTTCGATTCATGTCTGGTGTATTTGTTTTCCCCTAAATCATGCTTTCCATGCTCCTGACCTCTGCCTCCTAATGTGACCCCACATCCTGCTTGCTCCCTTTGTTTGATGGTAAAATATCATCATCTAATTATTTGGGGTGTTTCACCCTGAACCATACCCTGACTGATTAAGTTCGCCATAGCAGCTGAACAGGAAGAGCCTATACCTTTTTCTCTTGACATTTTTCACTCTGGGCCAAGTTTGAACCACCCTTCAAAAGGGCTGTGTGGATATTCACCAGCTCCTAAAATATCTAGTCCCAATGGAATGACTCTTTCTATTAAATAAAAACCATATATGTGAGCTGCTGTGATGCCCTTAGGCCAGCTTGTTAAGGATACGTGTTATGGACACACATCATGTGGGGGTCATCAATAGGGAATGAACCTGACCTCATTATCCCAGAGTTCCAGTCAGCCATCTCTATGGCCAATCTACCAAGGGGTTTTTGAGAGTGAGAGAGAGAATATGACTTTTAATAGTATGAGTTCCAACTCAAATGACTCAGGTGTAGAATGCCAGGGCTAGTTTATAGAAACAGACACCTCAAAGGGACTAGTGCTCAGAATGAAAAAATAAAACAGTATTTAGTGGAGGACGCCCTCCAAGGAACAAAAGTGACCTTTAATGTAATGATAATTTACCTGAACTCTTTTAGCAGGATTTGTGGTCCAGGTTTTTAATAATTCTGTGCAGGAAGCACGTGGTAGCTTCTCAGGTAATTTTTTGAGGGGTAAGCTGATGTATTATGGTCTCTGTAGCTTAATCCTATTTGAGTTTTAGCTTCACTAAATCTAGTGTGTTTCCATGTCATCTTATCTTCCCATACACCCCACAAATCTGACCGCAGGCTGGAATGTCCCCTGAAGTCAGCCATCAGCAAACTCCCTTCAAAGCTGTGGGAAGTAGACTTTCTCCATAGCGACCTCAGGTAGTGGTTGGTTTGGAGGGGAATGGAGGTGGGGTGTTTTCCTTCAATTTGAGAGAAACTCCTTCGCTAGAGATGCTTTTTTTCTGTTGCATGGGAGGGAATCTCAAAAAGACAGCACAAAACATGAAAAAAACCCACCACGCAAATGATAGTTTCCTCTCAGGAAAGCCCAAAGCATCGTTCCTCTTCATAAGAAATCCACGCATGAAGTGCTTAGTTGACAGGAAGGTCCTGTGACGTGGCTCAACCTATGCAGTGATTCTGGGATAGAGCAGGGGATGGAACCCAGGTGTCCCGACTTGAAGTCACATGCACCGATAAGATATACTTGTGGGCTTCACATGGTATAGTAGCATTGACTAAACTGCTTATGTTAGTAAAGGTTGCTCTTTACATTAAAAAGTGCAACAATTCTTCAAACACACACACATACATACACACACATACACACACCCCTTGCGTTATCCACAGATAAATTCGATACAAAGCTTCTTAGAAAACTCGCGAGGGTCCATCTAGGAAGGGTCATGTAATAATCTACCAGTTTAACTGGACCCTGTGTTTGGTACAAAGGAAACATCACTGGTTCTGGAGTTGGAGAACCGGATGTCCAATTCTACCTGTGACACCACCTGTTTGACCTTGACTTTAACCTAACTGGGCCTCAGTTTCTTCATCTGTAAAATAAAGAGGTTAGACTAGGTGGCCTCTCAAATCCCTTCCTGCTTGGTATCTAAGAGCCTACCATGGTACATAACTGTAATTATGGAGACATGGCAAATTAGACAAGAAATCATCAGCATGTTTAGTGCCTCTTTGCCAAAGCTGAGTGTAGAAGGGTTAACATAACTGGATTATAGCATATGCATATTTTAAGGTATATTATGATAAATACAGTTCTGTGCAGCGGAAAACCTTTTCGCTGACAAAGTGCTTGCCACCTCCCACTTCCCCCCTGGCCTCTGTTTTCTTAACTTTACACCGAAGGCTCAGCATGCCAGGATACATCCATCTCTTCCCTTCTCTTTGGCTGCCTCTCTCAAAGGAAATGAACGCTCCCTCCTTCCTTACTGCAGGTGATATGGAAAAGGGAGGGAGTACACAACCTGATTTATCTCAGCCTGTCAGTTGTTTTGAGGACATCAACTACTGAGGGTGCCCGCTCCTCCTTGATTGTTGGCTGGATGTAAAGAAGACCGCCATCCTTCATTAAAAGAGCACTGGGTGGCACTTGAAAGTGACCTTCACGCCCATTCTCCTCTCACCAATGCAGCCGCAGTCTTGTAGGCTCTGTTTCAAAGAGGTAAAATCTCTGGGCTTGAGTGGAGGGGGCTGGCTTTAAAAAAAAAAAATCCATCTCCTCCGGAATGGTACTTGATGGTGTTGGTACCATCCTGGAAAGTTTCATTTGCGGTATAAACGAGAGGCGATCATTGCAGGTGACAGTTATAGCAAATCAGCGTGCTGTGGACGGCTTCAACCTTTATTCGCATTATGTATCATAATAAATGTCTCTCCAGGAAAGACAGTGTGTTGAGAGTCAGACTCAATATCCCACTATGCCTCTCAGTGAATGAATATGAGAAATCACAGTTGTAAGAGCAGGGTGCCACCTGAGGATGAATCAACATCTCCACCTGCATTTTAAAAGTTATTTTCTTTTCCCCATTTCTCCAGGAAACATTGAACATTGGGCTTCCCTGGATCAATAACTTCTGCAGTCCGTTGCTGAATAACATTGAGGCAAAGTCGGATATTTCTTTGTGCCGGTATTTGATTTGGGTGCAGTGGTTGGTGAGAGATATGCAGTACCTCAAATTGCTCATAGCTTCTTTTTTCTTCTTTTGATGAGCATCGGAAAGCTGTTTACATGCATTGCTGTCTCCCATCTCCCACCAACTCTGGGAGGCAGGGAGGAGGACGATGCTCTGATTCGCATTTTAGAAGTATGGAAGCTAAGCACAGAGGTTAACTGATGCTCGTACAGCTGGGGAAAGGCAACAGTAGGCTCCATACCCAGTTCTCTCACTTCTTCCTGGGTCAGTTTGCACTAGGAATGGCTGTGCTTTTCACTAGTGTGGATCATACTGGGCAACAGCATGCACTCCTGAGAATGCCAGGCAGGTATTATCTGCCCCTCCTTGTCTGTGCCTAAACTGCCTGGATTGAAAATAGGGGCACCGACTGGACGGTCTAGACCAGGGCTTTTTCAGCTTTTTCACTCAAGACCCTTTTTCATGTTTTTGCAGAGTTTGTTGGCATTGTGTGGCCTGAGGGCATGTGCAGTGCAAAGCGTGCATGTTTTGTGTTCAGAACCAAGGCTGCAGTGAAGCGGACACTGGCAAGGGCTGCCGGAAACACCTCGGATTCATTACACATTTGATTTTTAATTAATTTTTGGTCATTGTGTGTTCAGAAATCTTTTGCTGTTGCCAAATTTTTTGTGACCCTGAGACCAACAGTTTAAGAAGCGCTGGTCTAGACCATCAAAGCCCAGGCCCACTGCCCTCTCTCTGGTGGGCGTGATGTCATCAGTGGTGTCTCCACCTTCTCCTTTGCACAGCTCAATTCAGGGTCAGAAATGATCATTTTTCTTAACTCTCCAAAGCCTGTACCCAAACTCTAATCCCCATGAAGGCAGGGACTGAGGCTTAAGCCTCATCTTCCCCCAAACACCAAGAACATTACTATGCTTCTGAAGAACTTCCAAGATTAAGGGGTCAGTGGTAAGCACTAAGAGACGAAACAAGGCAGCTGGGTAGCTCAGTGGATAGAGCTCTGGGCCCAGAGTCAGGAAGACCTGAGTTCATAATCCAGTCTAAGGCACTTACTAACCGTGTGACCCTGGGCAAGTCACTTAACTCTGTTTGCCTCAGTTTCCTCATCTGTAAAATGGAGACCAAATAGTATATGCCTTGCAGGGTTAGTATGAGGATCAAATGAGATATTTGTAATGCATAGAAAGCACTTAATAAATGTTAACTCTGTTTCCTTTGCCCCTTCCCATAGAAGCGGCTCAGTTGCCTAATTGCTTTTAGCACATGAAGTAATCGAGCTTAGGCCAAACTGAGTTACCTAGCCACTGACATTGAAAGATAGTGTCAAATGAAGAATGATGATTTGGACAGAAAACTGCCTGGAATGGGGAAGACCCAGGTTCAAATCCTGCTTCAAACACTAGCTATATAACCTTCACCAAGTCACTTAGCCACTCTCTGCCTCAGTTTCCTTATTTGTAAAGGGAGAGGGGCTGTGCTTAATGGCCTCTATAGTCCCTCTGACCCTCTAACCTATAATCTTATGAATCCTGTGAAAGCATATTTCTCATCAAATTTAGCAGAGATTTCAGTATGTGCTTCCTTTGATCCACAAGTCAACATTATTTCTGAAAAACATTTCTTTTGGCCATCAGATGTCTTTAGTTGTATTGCTGCCAAGTTTAGAAGAATTTGGCCACCAGAGAAACCTCTCAACACCATAGACAAAAGATTTAGGATGCAGTAATACTAATGATGTCGGAACTTATGAAGCTCCAGTTCTCCAAAGAACACCAAGTGTTTTCCCAACTGATATTAGGAAAAAAAAATTAATTGTATTAATTAATTAAATTAATCCAAAGAACCTCTAGGAGTAGAGTCAGTGGTGGGCACTAGAGATGAAGTAAGTCCACCAGGTGGTGCAGCGGGTAAGAGGACTTGTGTTCAAATCCTATCTCAGATAAGTGATTAGAAGCAAGTAAGCTTGCCAACCCCTTCACCTTGCTCTCCTTATTAAGGCAGATCAAAAGAACCTGTGCTGTCCGGCAGCTTTCTGGGTGCTGGCTGTGGGTGGATTCCCACAGCCCCCCCCCCCCCAGAAGCTACTAGCCAGATTGTGGAAACAGGAAGGTAAAATTCATTAGCTCATCCTAAATATATACTCATCATCATCATCATCCTGAGTAGCATTTAAATAGAACTTTAAGATTTGAGACTGTGCTGAATTACAGCACACAAATATCATTCACTTAGTTCAGGAGAAAGAGCCAGCACCCTGAACTTCAGAGCAAAATACAAGCAAATTACAAACATCAACAGACAGACCTTATCTGAGTCAAATCAC
>CM053625.1:264004286-264019081 GCA_028646595.1 Phalanger gymnotis
TGAGTCATATTAAGTTAAACGTGACTGATAATGACTTCCCAAGGTGCCCCCTCCTGAGCTTATTTCAAGAAGTCAATAAATAAATATTAATTGAACTCTTGCATTCTACAAGGCAATTTTTCTTGGGGAAGTGAAAGATTCGTAAAAGTATGCAACAGGTCCCTGCTGTCAGTGAGCTGACTGTTTATGGAAGCTTTAGTAGCTTAAAACTATACTAAGACTTTTGGGATGGCCTATAACATACATGAAACTTCAATAAGAGAGTTTTTTTGGTCTATTAGTTCAGAGAATCGAGTTCTCTACTCGTTGGGGATCAGGAAAGGCTTCATGAAGAGGCCAGCTTTTTATCTAGGTCAAACTTACCATGTGAAAGTTAACAATCCCTTAACCCCAAAGAGCTGACATTTATGTAATAGGGCTTTATGCTTTATACTTTATTGTACCTGACCCTCACAACAGGCCTGGGAGGCTGGTTCTGCATACCTTATTATCCTCATTTCACTGATGACTTGAGTATGGTCACATAAGTAGGGTCAGAGATAGAATTCAAATTAATATCTTTCCCAACCCCCATACCCAAGTTTCCATCCATTACACCAGACTCCTCATGAGGATGGGACTTCAATGGTAGATTTTGAGTTGGGGAAGACTACTTTGGATGATGGGGTCTTCAATGCCTTTTAAGTCCTCACGTTGATTGTCAATTCTGCCTATGGAGATGGTTGCCCCTGGTCCTCAGAGGGGCTCATTCCCCTAGCACAACTGATGAAGGCAAAGATGAAGCCAGGCACATGTTTGAGTCAACTGAAGGAGCCAATAATTGGCCAATGAACATCTTCATCATTTTTATAGGAAAAGTTATTATTATTTTAAAAGTTTAATTAATGTAGTTTTGTTTTTACATTCCAAACATTTACAAAGTATTCCTACTTTATGAGAGGTCTCTTGTAACAAAGTAAAATAATAAAGTAAAATTAATAGAAGTGACCTCATCTGAAAGTACACTCAACATTTCGTATTTGCAATACCCTGTCCCCTTCTCCCCCCACACTTAAAAATTTAACGGAAATCTATTCTCTTTCCCTCTCAAGTAGTTTAAAGAAACTTTCTAGGCTTTTATTCTGAGGTCCTGGGCTCTTCTTCCCACTGAGGCCAGGCCCCTGACATACAGGTTGCCAACCAACCTGCACATGGATTTCAAAACCAAGCTCAGAGCCGGAGACTGTAAATGAATGTGTCTTTACAGAGTAGCACACATCTCCTCCTTTGATGACCTTCCTGCCTGCGGCTGGCTCCCTTGTCGACTGGCCTGCCAGCTCTCGGCTGCCTGAGTAATCTCACAATGACACGCTCCTTGCTGACTGCCAGAGTTACTACCCCCAGACCTCATAGAATTGCTGTTTGGAATGCCAGGCAAAAGCCTGAGCCCAGCTGGGCCCACAGGCCACCCCTTTAGAGGCTCAGCCACAACAAAATCCATTTTTTTTCTCATTGCAAACCCACTGTGATACAATGCAACTTTTTTCCTCCTAAAATTTTCCTTTATTAAAAAAGTCTAAAGATTAGTGATGGAAATAAATGAATACTGGTTCAAGACATACTGTTATTGGAAGGGAAGTTAAGGGTTAGTCTTTAGTTAAAAAATTCCCAATGGAGACATGAAAAATCACTAAACTGAGAGCAGGAGAACTGCATTCAAATTCTATCTCTTCTATTCGTTAGCTGTGTGACTTTGGGAAAATCATTTTTCTTGTGGGGTCTCAGTTTCTTTACCTGAAAATGAGGCTATTTGACTAAATGATTATTATAGTCCCTCTGGCCCTATAAACCATCATATATGAATATAATGAATATTCATTTAATTTCTCCTGAATAAAGCATTTCACTAGAGACCAGATGATACAGAATCCAGACAGGACATGATATATGCTCCCAAAAAGTTTTGGGGGCATAAGACCCCAACAGCCAGGGGTATGCTGGAACCAGCTCCAACCAGTCCTCACGAGCCAATTATTACAGTTTCAGGATGAACATTTACACCTAGGAAATCAGCAACTGCTACAAATAAAGGCTTGATTTCTTGCTTTGTTGATTTTCTAGACTTAAGAAAGTAGTATCATGTATACATATTACCCCCCCCCCCACCTGGTTGTTAGACATTTGCCAGCACCCCTCTGCCAATAGCTGATATGCAATAAGAAATCAGAGAACTACAAAATAAAGGTCTGTGGGAGGACTGAGAAGGAAAGTTGCTACTGTAGAGTGGAATTTGGGAAGGCTTCCTGAAGTGGTGAAATATGGGTTCTAAAAAATTACAAAAGATTCTGCACAAATAAAAACAAATGTTGCAGAACTTAGGAAAAATATAGATCGGGGAGAAAACCCTTTAAACTAAACATCTCTGGTAAAAATCTGACATGTAAAATTTATAAAAATTTGACAAAAAATTTAGGATTAAAAGCCTTTTCCTAATAGACAAATGGTCAAAGAATATGAGAAAATACTCCTTAAAAGAAGAAAATATAAGCCATCAATAATCATGTGAAAAATGTTTTAAAGCAATCATAATTTAAGGACTTCAAATTAAAACAGTCCTAAGGTATTTCTTCATGGCTATCAAGCTAGCAAAGATGTTATAAAAATGGGAAGACCCATTGTTCAAGAGTCTATGGGAAGATAGGTGTACTTATCCCCTGATGGTACAGGACAGAACACAAGCTATGAACTGGTTCAGCAATTTTTGGAAAATGAGATTTATGTAAGAAAAGTTACTAAATTCTTTGTACATTTTAACCTGGGTATTCCACTAACTCTATGTCCCAAAGAAGTTACTGACACTAAAGAAAGGGCTATAGCTATAAAACTGTTCATTGAATCATTGTTTCTGATACTAAAGAGCTGTAAACCAAATGGGTACCCAACAACTGGGGAATAGGTGGACAAATTGTGATATATGAATATGAATAAAATGTTACTATATTCTAAGGCATAACAAATAATAAAGTTTTCAGAGGAAAATGGGAAGACATAAAGTGATACTAGATGAATAAATCAGACCCCTAAAAGAACAACATATGTAATGACTAGAACAATGTAATTAAAATCAATACTCGAAGGCATCAAGACTCTAGTCAAATACAATGGCCAACATTGGAACCATTCTGTCAGAGTTAAAGGGCACAATTTTCTGTTATAAGTTGACAAACTTACTGTTTTATAGGTAATACAGTTTTAGAGTTTGTTTGTTTTAGAGGGTTATCGGGACATGTATGTTCTGTCCAAACAAAATCCTCCAGTAAACTTTTGAACATAAAACATGTTTGATTTCAATAGTCTAAGATGAGGAGGGATGATATTCCAGGTATAGAGGAACAAGAGAAAAAAAATCACATTGGCATGAAAGCAAGGACCAACCAATTCTGGGTGGGGGAGGGAAGATAAGTAAATGTGACACCCTTTTAAGTTTAATCTTCATTATATTTTCTCCATCACTCTCTTAAGTTTAGGTAATCAACAAAATAAGTCAATAAATCAAACCCTGATTGACAGCATTTGCTGATTTCTCAGGTATAAATGCTACAGTTGTTTGAGTTGACTCCAGCTTTGCTGTTTGTTGTTCATCCTTAGTTCTCAAAGAGGACCAATGACATTGCAAGAGTGATGTCTTGACTCGCGTGCTAAATAGTTTTTAGGGAGGCAGAGCAAAGTCATCAGCCTTGCTCTCTCCTCCAGAGTCATTGGAGTCCAGTGACAACACGAAACTCAAGACAGCTGGCCTGACTCCAGCATACTCCTACATGAAAGCATAGTATGGAGTATGTGTGTGTGTGTGTGTGTGTGTGTGTGTGTGTGTTAGGGCATAAAATAGTTCAGCTCCTTGAGGGCAGGGACTGTCCTTTGCCTCTTTTTGTATCTCAGTGCTTAATACAGTGCCTGGCACATAGTAGGTGCTTAATAAATGTTTATTGGCTTACTGACTGGTATTTGAGCTGGGAACTGAACAATTGATCAGATTGATCAATTTTGTATTGTATTACAGTTGTAATATTGTAATACAATTATTGTATTGTATTACAGATATTGTAAAAGAAATATTATTCTGAAAGCCCTATGGAATGTATTCTTTTTGAAGGGGTGAAACAATGAAAGTAGGAAGACGTGCCAAGAGGCTAGTACTGCTGTCTAGGCAGGTGGCAATGAAGGCTTGTGTTAGTGTGGTGACTGTGGGAATAGGAGGAAAGAGGTGGTAAAACACTCCTGCCATTGAGATTTTTAAAGCATCCACTGTGTGCAGGACACTCAGGCTGCGAGACATACGGTGATGGATATGATCACAAAGTCAGAGATTTAGACCCGAAATCCAGTCTAAATCCTTTCATTTTAAAGGTGATGGAACTGAGGCTGAGAGAGGTGAAGCAGTTTTCCCAGGGGAGGTAGCATTTGAACTATGGCCTTCCTGACTCCATGCCCAGGGTTCTAGATACTGTGCTGCCAAGATCAGTAAAATAAATTTACAATTGTCTAATTGGGGAAGACAAGACAGATGATAATAATTTATTTTTGTTCAGTTGTGTCTGACTCTTCATGACCTCGCAGACCAGCTGTCCACAGGGTTTTGTTGGTGAAGATACCGGAATGGTTTGCCATTTCCTTCTCCAGTGGATTAAAGGAAACAGAGGTTAAGTGACTTGCCCAGGGTCACACAGATAGTAAGTGATTAAGGTTGGATTTGAACACAGGTCTTCCTGACTCCAGGCCCAGTGTTCTATCCACTGAACCATCTGGCTGCCCTAATAATGATGAGGATGATGGCAACAACAGTAATAACAGAAAATAATAATAGCATTGCTATAGTTTTTTAAGGCATGGAAAGCACTTTACAGATGTTACCTCACTTTATCCTTACAACAATCCTGTGAGATTGGGGGCTACCATTATCCCTACTTTACAGATGAGGAAAATGAGGCAGTTTAATGACTTGGCCAGGGTCTCACAGCTTTTAAGCATCTGAGGCCATATTTGAATTTAGTTCTTCCTGACCCTGGGCCTAGTACTCTATGTACTGTTCCACCACCTAATATAGATAGATAGATAGATAGATAGATAGATAGATAGATAGATACATACATACATACATACATACATACATACATAGATACATAGATAGATATAGATAGATAGATATAGATAGATATAGATGTGGATTGATATATAGTTAAATAGATATAGATAGAAAGCTTTAGATATATACCTGTAGATCTCTAGATATATATAGATACACATGTAGAGATATGGCATGTATGTATATATATATATATGCATGCATGCACACATATATCTTAGATAGACATACACATAAACATGTAGGTAGGGATAGATACTGAATGAGAGGGATAGGAATTTTGAGGTGGAAGAGGTCACTACGGCCTAGAGTGTTCGTGGCGGCTGTACAGAGGAAGTGTGGTTTGGCCTGGGCTTTGAAGGATAGCTAGCCTTTTAATAATCAGAGAGGAGGGATAAAGGATTCCCAGTGGGAAATGGTGATAAGGTTCACTGAGTCCAGGCTGATGGGAGCAGAAGGTCTCTATACAGGAGCAAAGTAAGATGAAATTGGATCGGTATCATAGATTTAGAGTTGGAAGGGAATTTGAAGATAATGTACTTGAGTCTCCTCGTTTTACAGATGAGAAAATTGAAGCCCAGGGAGATGATTTTATCCGAGATCGTATATGCAGTAAATCAAATCAGGATTCGAACCCACATTTTCTGACTTGAAATCCAGAGTTCTCTTTATTACACCGACCTATCTTACAAATGAAATATCATTAGATTGGAGTGAGACAACATAAGTCTCTCAGTGTTAGAATGACTATTTTGGACTTTGCTCTGTAACTAAATGATAACATGGAGGCATTTTAAGCAGGAGAGAAGGTACAAGAAAAACAATAGGAAAATTAACCTGGTCTTATCATTATGTTGGAATAGAACAAAGACTGAAAGGAGAGTGACCAGGTAAAAGCCTGTTTCTGTAATCCAGATTGAGATGTGATGTTAGTGAAAATAGAAAGAAAAGAGCAAATGAGAGAGACACTAAAAAAGAGAAATCCTTAGGACTTAGGGGCTATGGTGGGTGAGAGAGAAGTAAGAATTAAGGATGACCTTAAGCATTCATTCCTGGGTAACTGGAAGAATGATGATGTCTTCAGCTGAAATAAAGACTTCATGACTGGTGGGGTAGATTTGAAAGTGGGCTTGAGAAAGAATAGGGCAGCTAGATGGCACAGTGGATAGAAGTGCTGGGCCTGAGTCATCAGGCCTGAGTTTAAATCTGGCTTCACCCACTTGCAGTGTGACCCTTGGCAAGTCACTTAACTCTGTTTGCCTCAGTTTCTTCATCTGGAAAAGGAAATGGCAGATCACTCCAGTATCATAGCTAAGGAAACCCCAAAAACTGTCAAGAAGAGTCAGACACTGAGCAACAGCAACCTTGAGAAAGAATATGTTTGGTTTCATACACATATGTAAATAATTTTTAAAATTTAGAGCTAGAAGGAATTCTAGAGACCATATTATTCATACTCCTTATTTTAATAATAGCTGACTATATATATATATATATATACATATGTATGTATTTATGACTTTAAAGTTTTCAAAGCAATTTATGTTATTTCATTTGAGACTTAGAACAATCCTATAACATGGTTGTCATAGGTATTCTTACCCCATTTTTCAGATAAGGAAACAGATTCATAGTGGTTCAGTTATTTGCCCAGCATTACATAGCTAGTGTTAGAGGCAGATTTTGACCCAAGTCTTCCTGACCTCACTATTAATTATATAATACTAGCTTTAGATAAGTGAACTTAAGCCCAGAAAAGCCAAGTGACTCACCCAAATTGAGTTTGTGACAGCGTCCAGACATTAACGTCAAAATGCTTAGCAAAAAGTTGGTGCGGCAGCTGCAAAGATTAAACTGTGGGTTTTGTAAAGGGCTGTGCATGACCAAAAATCAATAAGCTAGGAGGCCTTTCTAAATCATCTCCATTAAGATTTTGGCCACAAGTTAGCTGACTTAATTGAGACCCTACCAATGTTCTCCATTATCCCGTTGGTTTTATGCAGAGACCTTCTTGGTTCTCAAGACCATTGCTCTCTCTAATGATGGCTCAGGGTTTTGGGGTAGTGGTAAGAAATGCATAGCAGGGGTACTCTCCTGCTCTCACCCCATACCAGAGTGATGAAGAGCCATCTTTTCCAAACTTCTGTCCTGTACCAGGGGCTAACCACCTCATCTGAAGCCTGAGATATTTAGGATTTCCAGGACTTGAATTCCTTTTGGGTTCTTTCATCAGCTGCATGCTATCAACTAAGCCTATAAAAGCAAGCTTGAAAACGGAGTAAGTGAATCAACCATAAGGTGGGGAGCAGCATGGTTTGGGGAAAATTTTTCTTTATTTCCTATGATTTTTTTTTCCTTTCAAAGATTATTTTTACAAGCTAGTGTTCTAGATTGCTTTCCCTGTGCACTGAGTAAAGACAAATATTGTGTGTGTGTGTGTGTGTGTGTGTGTGTGTGTGTGTGTGTGTGATTTTAGGCACACACTCCCGTCGAGGAAATGTATCCCTTATGGACAGAGGGATTCTGACCTCATTAGTTGGGTAGATGAGAGGCAATTTGCCAGACCCCTGTACGCCCAGAAACTAGCAGCTTGTTCCCAGAGAAGCCAGAGAAATGGTACCGCGGAGGGGGCTACCTTTGGGTATCCCACAGGGCTTCATGCAGAGGCAGAGGGGACCAAAGTGAATAAGCCCATCATCGGGGGATGCCGGGGAGAGTGACCTTCCTTGCCAATACTAACTCCAGGGTCATATTTAATGAAAGTGGTGATGAGAAACCAAAGAACAGTTTTAGAATTCCATGGGGGCTCCCGGGCCTCCTCCCCCAGGGAAGTCTACACAGAAAGAAAAACTCCAAGAGGTAACAATAGCTTCTTCTTCCTAGAAAAGCATTCCGAAGGAACCCTTTCTAGGAACAATCAGCTTCCAAACAGGCAGAAAAGTCGTGGGTGTGGGTGTGGGTGGAGGAGGAAACTGCATAAATAAAAATTAAGGGGGTACTGGATACAGCCTGTCTTTAAAAAAAAATCTGTTGTATGAGCCTGTTATGGTATTGGAAATCCCCTCATTATATATGTAATCCTTGATGCCTTCAAGCTTTTTTTTTTTGTCTTTGAAAGTGCCCCAGTAAATGCAAATACCCATGGGAGGGTTAACACCATAAGTCACTTTCAGTTAATACCTGAGTAGGAAATGTAGCTAATGCAGGGCAAAGTCCTATGGGAGTATCACATGCAAAAAGTACAAGTGGGAACGGTATGTGTTAGGGTACCAGGATGAGGAGAGGGGAGCTGAACAAGGAAATGGGAGAGTAGCAAAAAATCATTTTTTGCCTTCTTAAAAATTGACCTGGAGTGAGAGTCATAAGGGAGACTAGGATTTACGAGGTCTGAGAGTCGAGGTCTTGAAGTAAGGGTTAATTGGCCTGTGGCCTACATCCTTGGATTTTCTCATACATAAAGCACTCCTTATTAAGACCCAAATATCAGTAAAATAATACTCCGGCAGTGCTTTGTAATGACTCATAGAGTACTTTTATTCTTTGACACAGCATAAGCCAACCATAAAATGCTGGCTGCTAGCAATCTGTGTCAAATTGTGTTTTGCCTTTTGAGACAGGCATTGAGAGGTCCCCAGGCATGTTGTGTTGAAAGATGTGGTGGGCAGCCCTGGCTCCTGGGGTGTGGCAAAGATTAGTTGCTCACGTGCTCAATCATCAAAGACAAGTACTTCTTTCTTTGGTGGCTGATGCCTTCTTGAGCTTGCTGGAGGTGCTTTTGAGGTTGATTACAGATGAAGATGACCTAGTCCCAGCCTTCCAAGGACTCAAGTGGTGACTAGGTCCTTAGGGAAATGTCTGTAAAGGACTGTGGGATCCTTAGAAGAAGTCATTAGGAACAAAATTGACCTTGGCTGTGAATTTAAATTTGTTTTTGTTCTTTTCAAGGAGGACCCGTCCCTGTTTGTAACCTCTGCATGCTATTCATGGGATCAGAGATTTAGAGAAGGCCATGGCGTGCTACCTTCTCCTTTTACAGGTAAGGAAACTCCTTTTCTTTTTATAGATAATTAAAAGACTTTCTCAGATTTAACAATTTAGGAAGTGTCTGAGGAAGGATTTGAAGTCCTATCTCCATAACCCTAAATCCACGGCTTGCTATTCTCCCTACCATCTAAAATCAAGGGATAGAGGGGGAGATCACAGATGTAACCTTTAGGGAGAGAAGCTGAGAATAGAAATTGCTTTGCTAGGTTTCACTGCTGGACCCGTCATGATTGGTAGCCTCTCTATCCCCAAATCCTTCTAGTCCCCAAAGATTCCTGGTCGAGCTCTTTATCAATCACACTATTCTTTGTTTCTGGGGCCACTGAACCTCCAGCTACCCCTGGACTATCCACTGAACCACGTGGCTGTCACTTGAACCCGAGTACAAGGGCAGAGCAGCCCAGGAGCCAGGCTGACTTAAGGTTGAGTCCCTGAGTTATGGATCCCTGCCTCAAGCCTCTTCTTGCTCCATTTCTTCCTCTACTCATCTGCCAAAGTGATTTGATTTTCCTAGAGCACAAGTCTGACCATGTCACTCCTCCAAATGAGCTCCAGTGACCCCTTATTACCTCCAGGGTTAAACATCAAATTCTCCTTTTGGCATTTAAAGATGTTTGCAATTTGGCTCTCTTTTACCTTTCCAACCTTTGGATGGGCTACTCCCTTTCATGCACTCTATAATTCAGTGACTTCTTGGGGTTCCTCACACAGGACGCTCCATCTTTCTGCTTTTTAGCTTTCCAATGGCTGTCCACTGTCCCTATAATGCACCGCGTACCACCCCCCCCCACACACATCTGCCTTTTCACTTCTCCTTCTTCCAGATTGAGCCAAAATCAAGCCTTTTTCAGGAGGCCTTTCACCTCTAGCTGCTAGCGTCTTCCTTTTGAGATGACATTCAATCTAGTGTGTATATATGGTGTATTTATGTAGTAATTGCCCTCTTGTCTCCTTCATTATGGGCAGAGAAGGTTTTTGCCTTTGTTTGTATTTCCAGGATTGAATACAATGCTTAGTGCACAGTAGATTAGTAATGCTTGTTGAGTGACTGGAGTCCTGGAGTCCGTCCGTTGTCTCTGCTTATGGTCTAGATTGGTCCTAGAGCTTGGGATGGTGTTAAACCTGCAACAATGAGAAACGTTTATTTTCCTCATCTCTAAAATGGGCATTATAATATTACCTACCTCCCCATTATGAGGATAAAATGCTATAATATTTGTAAAATGCTTCACAAACCTTAAAGTGTTATATAAATGTTAGCCCTTGTTACAGTTATTAGTGTTGCTATTGGTAGTATTATTAATTAGGTTGCAGCCTTGTCCATTGTGACCAAGGCTCTTCTACCCCCGTGCTCTCACGTTTATATTCCAATCTCTCTGAGTCCCATTTCTATCTGTGTCACTCTTCCCCATGACTAAGTGCTTATCTTACTCAATTCCCTGTCTCACATGCCCATTCCTTTGGGACTGTAGCCCTGATTTCCTCTTATTTATCTTCTCACCCTAAACCACAACACCTATGACTGGCTCCCTATCACCTATTGCCCCGCATTCTTTATATCCATGGCTTTCTGATTGACTGTCTGTCTGCCATTCAGTGACCTAAATCAAACACTTCCTTGATGTCCACTGATGGACTTCCCCAATGTCAACTGACTTTCCAGATCTCTGCCATATTCCTTTCATGATTTACCCACTTCTCCAAGCTTCCCCTTCTTGCCCATGGTTGGGACCTTCTTGCTGGGGCCCTCTAGTCTTCCTAGTCTTCCCTGTCCTGCTCCCTTTAATTTAATTCTAGAACTGATGCCTGGGAGATGTATCCTCCAACACATGAGACTCCCCATCTGTAATGTAAGTTGATTTATGGGGAAAGGTGAAGACGCTGAGGTCTAAGTCTGAAGGCTTACCTTCACACTTACTGCAATACTTCAAGGCCTTGTATGTAATAGGTGCCTATGTTACATTTTAAAAAATTGAATTAAATTGAATACATTTTGAAATTCATGTAGATAATCTCTCCATCAGATTGCAAGTTTCCATGTCTTAGAAATATTCGTACCTGTTGATACAAACTGAGGGCTTATCACGGAAGCATTCACGATCATAGATTTAGAGCTAGAAGGAGATTAGAGGTTATCTAATCGAACCCCTTTATTTTACAGATGTGGAAGCTGAGGCCCAGAGGGGTCAAATCACTTGTGTAAGGTCACTGGGTAACAGTCAGACAATAAGCATTTATTAAATACCTATTTATGTATTAGGCACTGTACTAAGCACTGGGGATACAAGGAAATGCAAAAAGATAGTTTCTGATACCAATCTGTAAGCTCTAGGTACTGTGCTAAGTGCTGAGGATACAGAAAAAAAGGCAAAAAGTCCCTGCTCTCAAGGAGCTCACGGTCTAATGGAAGAGACAGCATATGAACAACTATATACAAATGAGGCAAATCCTGGTTAAACTGAAGATAATCAACAGAGGGAATGCATTTGAATTAAGGTCTTATAGAGGGTGGATGGTATGGAAGTCTGGCCATCACAAAGTAGATTGTGAAGCTGCTTAAGAGAGAAGCAAAATGATCAAGGAGACCATAGGTTCATAGCTTTAGACCTGGAAGAGATTTTAGAGATCTTCTATTCTGAGCCCCTCATTTTACAGATGAAAATACTGAGTCTGGGTGAAATTAAATGACTTTCCCAGGATCAGACTGCAATTTTCTAAGTCTGTAGTCAGTCCCAGGCCTCTTGTTATTCAGTTGTTCAATTATGTCTGACTCTTTGTGACCCCATGGACCATAGCACGCCAGGCCTTTCTGTCCCCTACTATTTCCCAAAGTCTGTTCAAGCTCATGTTCATTGATTCCATGACACCATCTATCTCATCTTTTGCTGTCCTTTTTTCCCTTTTGCTTTCAATCTTTCCCAATGTCAGGGTCTTGTTCAACGAATCCTGTTGCCTTTTTACATGGCCAACATATTTAAGTTTTAGCTTCAGTATTTGTCCTTCCAATGAACGGTCTGAATTAATTTCTCTAAATATTAACTGATTTGATCTCCTTTCTCTCCAAGAGACTCTCAAAAGTCTTCTCCAGCACCACAATTTGAAAGTGCCCATGCTGAGGTGTTCAGCTTTCCTTATAATTCAACACTCACAGCCATACATTGCTACTGGAAAAACCATACCTTTGACTATATGGACTTTGGTCAGCAAGGTGATGTTTCTGCTTTTCAGTACACTGTCCAGATTTTCCATAGCATTCCTTCAAAGGAGTAAGCATCCTTTAGTTTCATGACTGCAGTCACCATCTGCAGTGATCTTTGAGCCCAAGAATACAAAATTTGACACTGCTTCTTCTCCTTCTATTTGCCAGAAAGCGATGAGACCATTTTCTAAGATCTTAGTCTTTTTAATGTTAAATTTCAAGCCGGCTTTTACACTCTCCTCTCTCTCTCATCAAGACACTTCTTAATTCTTCTTTACTTTCTGCCATCAGAGTACTATCGTCTGTACATCTGAGATTTGTTGACATTTCTCCCAATCGACCTTAATTCTGGCTTTTGATTTATCTGGCCTGTCATTTCACCTGATGTACTCTGCACAAAAGTTAAATAAATAAGGTGATGGTATATAGCCTAGTCTTACTTCTTTTCCAGTCTTAAATCAATCCATGTCCCATGTTTGGTTATAACTGTTGCTCCTTGACCCACGTACAGATTCCTTAGGAGACAAATAAGATGATGTGGTACTCCCATCTTTTTGAGTACTTGCTACATTTTGTTGTGATCCACACAGTGAAAAGCTTTTGAGTAGTCAGTGAAGCAGAAGTTCTTCTGGAACACCCTTGATTTCTCTATAATCCATCAAATGTTGGCAATTTGGTCCCCAGTTCCTCTACCTCTACAAAAGCCAGCCTGCACTTCTGCCAATTTTTAGTTCACATATTGCTGAAGTCTACTTGCAGAATCTTAAGCATAGCCTTGCTAGTGTGTGAAATGAGTGCAATTGCTTGATAATTTGTACATTTTTGGCATTGCCCTTCTTTAGGATTTGGATGTAAACTGATCTTTTCTAATCCAGTGGCCCCTTTGAGTTTTCCAAATTTGCTGGCATATTGAGTGCAGCACTTTAACGGCATCATCTTTTAGGATTTTAAATAGTTCATCTGGAATTCTATCACCTTCACTAGCCTTATTGTTAGTAATGCTTCCTAAGGTCCACTTGTCTTCATTCTCTGTTATGTCTGGCTCAGTAATCACATCATCATGGTTATCAGTGATGTTAAGATCTTTCTTGTATAGTTCTTCTGTATATTCTTGCTGTCTCTTCTACTTCTGTTCAGTCTCTATCATTTTTGTCTTTTACCATGTCCATTTTTGCATATAAGTGTGACCTCAATAACACCACTTATAAATATGAAGTGGAAGTGAAGAATAGATTTAAGGGATGAGATGAGGTAGAAAGAATGCCTAAAGAACTATGGACCGAGGTTCACAAGATTGTACAGGATGCAGCAACAAAATAAATATCCCAAAGAAAAAGAACAAGAAAGCAAAATGGCTGTCTGATGTGACTGAGGTAAAGGAGATGGGGAAATATATATTCAACTGAATGCAGAATTCCAGAGAACAGCAAGGAGAGATAAGAAGATTTTCTTAAACAAACCCAGGCCTTCTGGTCTCCAAGTCCAATGCTCTATTCACCTCAATTCACTCATCATTCTGCCTCCAGATCAGAGTAAGGGAAGATCACTTTCAGCTGAAGGAATCCAGAAACTCCTTATGAATAAGGCAGATTTTTCTGAGCTACACTTTGAAGACTCAACTAGGTAATGGTGCAAGTTAGCCTGTATTTACCACACAGAGAAGGGTCATTTGACCATAAGTACTATAGCCCAGATTTTTAAGCAAGAGGAAAATTATACTAAAATGAATGAGTTATTTATTTTTCCTGCTCCCCTCCCTCTTGGAAGGACTGTGACAACACCCTGAAGAGCCTGAGTCCTAGGTGTACTCCATCAAGATATTATCATGTTGGCTAAAATAACAAAACAGGAAAATGATAAATGCTGGAGAGGATGTGGGAAAATTGGAACATTGTTACATTGCTGCTGGAGTTGTGAACTGATCCAGCCATTTTGGAGAGCAATTTGAACTATACCTGAAGGGCTATAAAAATGTTCACACCCTTTGACCCAGCAATACCACTTGTAGGGTTGTATCCCAAAGAGATCACACAAGTGGGAAAAGGACCCATATGTACAAAAATATTTATAGGAGCTCTTTTCGTGGTAGCTGAGAATTGGAAATCAAAGGGATGCCCATCAATTGAGGAATGGCTGAACAAGCTGTGGTATATGAAGGTAATGGAATACTATTATGCTCTAAGAAATGGGGATGATACCGACTTCATAACAACCTGGAAAAACCTACACAACATAGTGCTGAGTGAGTGGAGCAGAGCCAGGAGAACATTATACACAACCACAGATATATGGATTCTGTGAGGACTAACCCTGACAGACTTTGCTCTTCTCAGCAACACAATGTGCAAACACAACTCCAAAGGAGTCATGTTGGAGAATGCTATCTACATCCAGAGAAAGAACTATGAAGTATGAATGCAGATTGAGGCA
>CM053625.1:264019581-264037966 GCA_028646595.1 Phalanger gymnotis
CTATAGAGAGAATCCACCCCCCATTTTCAATTAATTCCAGAATTTCCAAAGTCTATTATATTGGCTTTTCCCCAGACTTGGCATTCTATCTCTATTAGCAGAAACCATCTTGTACTCCTAGAAATTACTCCTTCCTGTTACTGTCAGAATCCTTTTCTTCCATCAATGGAAGAATATTCTCTCTCTCTCTCTCTCTGTCTCTCTCTCTCTCTGTCTCTCTCTCTCTCTCTCCCTCTCCCTCTCACTCCCTCACACACACACACACACACACACACAGACGTCAAAGTACTTTATAGTTAAGTATCTGAATTACACATTGCATGTCCTTCACTTCCAACCCCTCCCCAGTAGGTGAGTTTTTGTCTTCCTATTCCCTAGTACTTGGCACTGAAATTTAATGAATATTTTTCAATCAAGACACATTAAAATACTGATTTGGCTGAATATAATCTCTCACCTTCCCCCTACGTCAGTCCTGTATCTTCAGCTGCTTATTGGATACCTCCACTTGGTAGTCTCATTGATATCTCAAACTCAACATATCCAAAATGGAATTGGGAGCAGAGGGGGAAGGTTTTTCAGTGACTTAAAAGAAGCTAGATTTTTCTGAGGAAGTTGATACTAGTCAGATTGCCAGGAAAGTGTGGAGAACCTGAGAGTATTAAGAACAATAGAGCAAATAGGTAAATTCATTGCCATGTTGTCCAGCTGTGAAGACTTGTTGTTTATACACAAAATCACAATTTTCCTCTTTTTGTTATTATCCACATCATTCTACTCCTCTCCCTGGAAAGTAAAGCCAACATGAATTTCCTGTATGTTAAACATCTAAATGAGGTCTACATAAGTGAGTTATGTAACTAAAATTCCACTGAGCCCCTCCTCCCCTCTTCGTGCTTGGGTAATGAAGAAGTCTCTCATCGGTGGGTAGTCTGACAGTCCATATGTTCTGCTACCTGGACACAGCAGGCAAGGGAAGAACACAGCCAAATGCTCGAACTATGCATTTTAGTGACTGTGCCTATGTACATGGGTAGTTATATACAGATTGAGACCCAGTTTTAGGGTTAACATAGTCTCATGTGATTAAATTGGACTATCTAAAATTTGGAGGTTTATTTTCTTCTGAGATTTCTCAGACATAAAATGAGAGATTACTATTTAGATTCAGCCTTCATTTTTGATAGTGCCATTTTCTCATCATACCCTCCCATGACTTTATCTCTGCTGATTAACCAGATTCATTGTCTTATTATAAAAAGTCCTAAGCATTTAGTGAGCTCTTTTCTGAAGCCAACCAAAGCACCCTCTGGTGACCTCTGAGTGGCAAGGCTAGACCTAGTCTGCACTGCCTTTAAGTACCACTAAGAATTTTTTTTGTCAGCGTTAGGGCAGAGAGGATCTGTAAGTGGCCAAGAAATTGAAGAATGAAATCACATTCCAGAGATGTCAAATGTGAGTTTTTTATTGGGAAATTCTCCTCCTGTCATCTTGTTATTATGCATGTTATTGTTTTGAAATCTAAATAGGATTCTATTGAGTTCTATCATTAACTCTGTCTTTGAGTGGCATTTGATCAGGGTCATTTGGGGCCTTTGATCTAGGGTTTAATCACATCATTTCACAAAATTTCAGAGTTGGAAGGAATCTCTGTGATCACGTAGTCTAACCCATACTTGGAAATGAATTTTTTTCTACAGCTTGACTTTAAGACCGACATTGAAGGCCAGTCTACTACCTTATGAGACAAACCCTTCTAAATTGGCATTATAGGCACTTGTCTGTAAAAGAGGTGTCCCCCACCTTCTAAGAGAAAGTAAGCTCCTTGAAGCAGGAATCTGGAACCTAGCAGGGACTTACACCTGATAAATGCCTCTTGGCAAACTAACATATTCTTTTTGTATTGAATTGATTTGAATTGAATAATTCTAATTGATATAAGGAAAAACTTCCCTATATCAATCTTAAATTTTTTTTTATAATCTCTACCTATTGCTCCTGGTCTTTCTCTCTAGGGACAATAAATCTATCAATATGTCAAACATTTAGAACAATTCTAATTGTTCACCCACCAGATAATCCTTCAAATACTCAGAGACAGCTATCATGTCCACCTGAAGTAATTTTCCCTGTTTCTTTCAGTTGATCTCATATGGTATCAACTTGATTACTATCAACATTCTACATGCCCTCCACTAGACATTCTCCACCTTATGATATCCTTCTTTATTCATGGTGCCTACACCTAACACACCACTACAAATGAAGGGCAGTGTCCAAAAGGGCAGAGTATAGTGAGACTCTTATTATGTCAAAAACAAACAAACAAACAAAACAGAAAAAAAACTGAGCACAAAAACCAAAACAAAAGCACAAAACCAGTATTTCCTCTTTGTACAATCTACATGAAATTTCTTCAAGAAAGAAAAAGCACAGAAGATTGACTTGGCAGTCAAGGGTGATAGGCTTTTCCCCTTAAATCCACGCACTTCCCTGAATTCAGACCATACTTGCTAATTTTGTCTCTGGGAGAGACTCCACTCAGTCATCCTAAAAATACCAACAATATTCCCAAGTTGGTAGGTTTATTTTCAACCATTTCTTCAGCAGGTTAGATATACTCTGTGTCTATGAGATAAGCTCAACTGCTTGCCAAAACCCTCTTCCTGCCTGCCAGTCTGTTGTCTTTAATATAAAACTATTCAGCTATCAACTTTGAGTAACTCTGCCTTACTTAAACCCAATTCACACACAAATCAAGACATCTCCCGTGATGTCACTGGTCCTCTTTGAGAACAGAGGACCACCACCAAAAACAGCAATACAATTATCCAGCTATTGGTTAAAATAACCTTCTGAAATTGTAAACAGGATGAGTGGTTCATCTAATGCCCATCTTAATGCCAGGGAAGCATCAGGGTTGAAAATTTGAGGAGGTATGTGGACTATGCTGTTAGTGTATTGAGGATCAGAAAAGCAGGAACAAAATAAATGGGGTCGGGGGAGGGGAGTTAGAGGGTGGGTGAGAGGGAAGGGAGACAGTTATTAGATGGGGATGTAAAACCCTGGTCTGCGCCTCAGCTACAGATGCACCGACACAGAGCTTTTTAAAGTCCTTATTCTAGTGCTCCACTTGTAACTATTTTTAACCTTATTAAAAAGGAGAGAAATGCTCTGGCTTCACCAGCAGTCACTTGATTCTTGCAGTAAATTTCTTTAGTTTATAACTCTACCTTTGATATCTAAGGCCAGTAAGGGCCGGAACTCGGATAAACATAAATCTCACACAAATCTGCCCGTGGTAACCACATACTGTTAGGGAGGAGCTGGGGACCAGCCCCAGGTCTCCAACTGGAGCAGAGGGGAAGGTGATGTTCCCCTCTTTGGAGTTTCAGGCAGTTCAATCTTCAATTCAATCTTGTAAAGACAGAATTTGTGGCATTTGTGTAATAGAAATACAGACAAAAGTCAGAAGAATGCACCCAGGCAGGTGATGTCTGATAGCTTTAGCTGCACGTGATCAGCTTTCCGACACAAGGTCAACGGGCCTGCAGAGCCAAATGCAGGAACAACAGGCGGAACTGGGGTATATTATAGGTTTGAGAGTTTTTTCTTTCTTTCTCTCTTTCTTTTTTTTTTCCCTTTCCCATATAGCAACTCCTTTTATATCAGTGGCAGGGGCTAAAATCTCATTTAAAACCTCTTCACACTTTCTACTTTGGGAAGTCTCTGTTAACTTTTGAAAGAACTAATCTTTGGTCCAGGCTTAATCTTTCGTTTTGGGAATCTCTTCCTGCTATGGTATCTTGGGGTTAGTCTCTTGTCATGTGCTCAGGTGGCCCAAGTTAGATCAATATTCAGAGAGATGTCTAAAGAAGGCTGAGAGGTTGAAATGGTAGTCAGTAACCAAGAATCATTCATTCATTCAAAAAATGTTTATTGGCTATCTAGGATGTCCATTACACTTCCAGGAACTAAATGAATTACAAATGAAATGTACAATACGATTCTGGACTTCTGGGAGCTTAGATTTTTTTTCAAGAGACAGCACACAGAAACCATAACAATATAGCAATAGGGCAAGGCGATTGTGATAAGTACCAACGTGAACAATACAGATAATAATGTTATAGTGGCTCAAAGGAAGAGCTGAGTGTGGATTTGAGAAGTCAAGAAAGGCTTTCTGGAAGAAAATCAGACTGAAGCTCTGCTTGACTCTTTATGGGTCTTAAATGGAAATACCCAAAATTAAATAGGGAAATGTGACCATGGTCATCTTGCTTTTGATGTAAGTATGTAAGATTTAGAGTTAGTAAAAGTAGCGTGGCATTCTTGGATGAGAGAGAGAAATGTTTTTCCCTCTTTGGCCCTATTTTTGTCTGCCTTAATCTTTTCCCCTACTCACCTGCCCAGTCACCTTCTCCCAATATGCAGTTATTGAAGGAAGCCACAAAACCAAGAGGCAGAGACAAGGAGGAAGAGCATGGAGGATGGCAGGTGATTATCCCTTGTAGCTGGAAGTATCCTGTGTGAGAAACATACAGGAGATCAGGGTCACTGGGTCGCAGAGTATGTGGATGGGAATAAAGTGGAACACGACTGGAAAGGTAGGGACAGGACAGGTTTTAAAGGGCTTTTTAAAGGCAAATAGAATATTTTATATTTGGTTGTAGAGGTAATAGGGAGCCACTAGAGGTTATTGAATGGGGGGAGGATGATCTGGTTGGATATGTATTTTAGAGAGATCGACTTGACAGCTTGAATTAAATGAATGAATGAATGAATGAATGAATGAATGAATGAATGAATTAAATGAATTAAAATGAATTAAAATGGAGAAAGACTTGAGTCAGGAAGACCAAGCAACAGAACAGGCATGAAGAGATCAGGACCTACACCAGAATGACAACAATGTCAGAGGAGAGAAGAGGTTGTATATAAAAGATGTTACAAAGGTAAACACTAGATTACTTGACAAGTGATAAGAGCCATGGCTAATACTTACACCCTGACCTTTTAGTAGCATGTCAGAATAATAGGTAGAATAATGCCCCAAAGGCCCAGGAATCAGAAAAGCACACAAATGACCCTTCGCCAAATGCGGGACGGTCCTTTGGAGTGCTCTTATGTGCTGCAGCTATGCAGAATCTTGGAATGGATGCAAAAAGTGCTGCTTGTACCAGCCATTCTGCTAAAGAATTTAGGGGTGTTGGAGAGTAGAACTGAGTCTGATGCATCAACTTAAAGTCAAGCCAACAGGTGACAGTGAGCAGAGTATGTGACGGAAAGATAAATGGAGAAACAGACTATGAGAGGCAGCAACAAATGTTAGAGTGCCTCATGTGTGCGTTGTGATGAGTGTGCGTATGTGTGTGGGGGGAGGGGAGTCATGTTCATGGGTGTCTACATTGATTGAGGCATCTTGGTTGTGCTATTCTGGAATCCACACACAGGCATGCACCTGAAGTGCAGTAGTCAGTGCTGAGCAATCAATCAAACAACCTAGATATTAGGTATACGGATACAGAAGTGAAATGATCCCCATCCTAAAGGAATTGACATTAACACAAGATGACATGAGTATATGTGTACAAATATACATATATATATATATATATACATACATAAATGTATGTATATATATATGTGCACACATATATACATATATGAGAGAGGATATGTTTATCTTGTCCATAATTGTCCATATGCATGATTTTATTGGTGTAAAGAATTCCTGGCATGTAAACTCCCTCTAAATACATAAATCACAACTAACTTGTAGACTTGGGACAAGTGACTTACCCAGGATCGCACAGCCAAAGTGCGTTAGAGGCAAAATTTGAACCCAGTTCTTCTTGACTCTAAAGCCAGCTCTGTATCTATGCTATCTATATAATTAGGAAAATATATGGAAAATGAATATTGACTTTGTTAGCTAGTTTGCTAGTGAGAGACAGATAGATAGAGTATTTATTAAGTGTTTACTATGCGCCAAGCACTGAACTAAATGCTGGTAATATATAGATGGGAGGGAGAGGAAGAGGGAGAGGGAGAGGGCAGGGAGAGAGAGGGGGGGAGCAAGGAAGAGAGAGGGGACAAAGTAGAAAAGTACAGAGTCAGGAGTAGAGCCGAAGAGAAAATTAAGGCTCCTAGTGAGGAGATAAAAAACATGCAGAAAATCAAGAGCAGAGCCAGAAGAGAAGACGACTTCATATTCTATAACAGTAGACTAAACACCAAATTCAGTATTTATATAATTCTAGAAATGAGGGGGATGGAAGTGTAAAGCTTTCAGTGTGAGAGAAGTAGTTTTACTAAATACAGGGGAAAATGACTTTACATCATAGAAAGTTAACTTAGGGAGTTTGTTATCCAAATTGACAAAAGAGGATGAAAATATGAATAGTTCCAGGGCCATTTTGGATAAATTAATGGATGATAGTCTCATGCTGAGTTATTTAGAGAAAGAAAGGATGTTTAGAGAGTACAAATCTCTGAATGTGGAAGTTGACCCCAAAGAGGACTAGCTTTTTTGAAGTACCCATCAGAAAGAGAATTGGGCTGGGCAAACCCTAGATCAGATTCAGTGTGGCACTTGTGAGGGTCTGAATGTTAGTCATTGATTTGTAGCCCCTAGCATACCAGGTGTTCGATAAATATGAGTCGGTGGTGATGGTGATGATTTCACAAGGAATACTGTGAGGTTAAGAATAAAGAATTGTCATGCACTCTGCAAATATAAAGTGCCATAAAAATGCTAGTGAAAGATGAATGCATGGCCACTCCTTTGCACATTGGCTCAACAAGGCCAAATACAACAGAAAAGGAGACTGACTTTTTAACATACTAAGCACTCACTCTCTATTCATGTAGTCCCCCCGCACATGCTGCCATGGGAGTTTAGAGCTCCGCATTCATTATTCACCCCAAACAGCTCCTTTTCGTCTGGAAGCTGCTCTCCCTGTGAAGAAAAGTCACTAAAACCCTTTGGCGCCACCAACAACTACAACAACACAAGTTTGGCTTGAGAAATTCATTCAAGGAGTAAAATAAAACAACGGAAATCTGTCATGTACATTTCAGATTCAGAACTGGGCATTGTTTTGCATTTTGCTATGAAATGATATATGGCTACACTGTAAAACAGTTATATTAAAAAAATCTTCTAGCCCTGAATTCCAAATACATATTGTACTCTCTTATCATCCAGTCACTTTGGAGTGAAAGTTAAAAATGCTGATACTGGGGTACTAGCCTTTGGTATATCTCATAGCTGATATATTTGTCTAATACTTTTGTTTTAGAAGGCCCATTACTCAGGGCTGGTGTGTAGGGCTGTTCATTTTAATTTCTTCTAGTTACTTAAAATGATAAGGCTGAGAATGGTTTCTACGTAAAAGTATACTCTCAGCCATCATAGGCTTATGCTATGTCATAGTCTAGATATCCATACAAATCAGGGTTCCATAGAAAAAATAAAGGTGTTCCTGTTTGTCATCCGGCCTGTGGGGAAGGCCGTCTTTATGAAAACTAGAGATATTTATTGGTCAAGAGAGAGTAGGGAGGCATATATATTATATAGATGTCTATAGACACATATATTAAAATCTAGTGATGTTTGAAAGCGCTGAACACAGAGTCAGGAGGGACTCTGAACTTTTCTAGCTATATGACCTGTAATAAGTAACATAAATGCTCTAAGCCTCTGTTTCCTTATCTATAAAATGGGAATAATACCTACAGTACTAATATCACACACATCTCATTTATGAGACTCAAATAATATAATATATAGAAAGATCTATACAAATGTCAGCTATTATCATAATTCAGATATACACATTGGGGTCTTCAGTGACACCTCAGCACTAGGTACCATACAACATTATACACAGGGTACATACATATATTCATAGATGTATTTATACACATGCATACATACATACATACATACATACATACATACATACATACACACACATACATGAGGCATATGGGGTATTCAGGGAGGACTAGTACTTCTGGTATGAGGGCTGAGTCCTTTTCATGGCTCTTCATCTATCTTTGCTGTCCACTTGGCACTTAACTCCTACCTGGGGCTCCAACAGGCTATAGCATGAACAGTGGCCACAGTCAGGTAAACTGTCTCAGCAGACAGACTAAACAAGACTGAAGGTGACTGATGGACCTCAAACCCATCGATGAGTTAGAGGGGTGTCTACTGCAACCATATTAAGACTTCTTTGGCAGAATGGGTAGATGTGAACAGTTTCTTCCAATGGCCAGGAAGGTGGCTGAAGCAGGCTTTGTCGAATGCTTAGAGCATGGTCAGACATCGAATATGCCAAGGTCATTTACTTCATCTTGGGCCATTGCCAGTCAACTTGACTTTTGTTCTTCCGGTGGACTTTGATGACTCTGCCTCACTTAAATTCAATTCACACACAAATCAAGATGTCACTGATGATGCCACTGGTTGTCTTTGAAAAGAAGGACGCACAACAATATCCACACACACACACACACACACACACACACACACACACACATCGCTAGCATAAAAAGGACTCCCTATCCAAAGGAGACAAGCTTTCACAAGTCAAACAGTAGGCAGGGGCCTTGACAGCGGTCCTGTACTGTGGAAAAGATGGAAATTAAGGAGTCTCTTTGCTTAGTGGTTCCTTTCAAGCACAAGAATGATTCAAAGAGGGGGTGGCTAAGTGGCCCAGATTAAGTTGTTTAACAGGGCTGATATTTGCTTGGTTTACACAAAGGCAGTCCAGCAATTATCTTGATGCTTGACAGTATTATCATCATTATTTATTTTGCTATAAGCTAGATTTATAGAGATTTGTAGCATTTGTAAGACTAAGCATAAGAAACATTAATAGCTTTACTAATTATATCACTACTTTACAGATATAAATAGTGATAAAAATGCCAAGTAAAGTGAACTAGTAAAACATTTTTAAGAGAATTTTAAACTCAGTTGCTGATTGACGATGCCTTTGGCAAGTCTTTGGTTTTGAATGGAGGGTGAAAGAGCCTTCCTGGAAGATTTAAGTCTTAACTTTTCTCCCATTCATGATACTTTAAAAAGGAATTCTGACCTAACCTGGCCATATTCAGCTATAACATGAATTCACTTGGCGCCCCAATAAGAAAGACTCTTTGTTTTGCATTAAAGTGGAATGGAACTTATAAGAAGAAAACCCTCTTGCATATATGAGGGAGGGAATGAATCTAAGTGGAAGGGGTGGGGGGAAGAGAGAAGTCAAGAAATTGTAACATGGCGCTTCTCCCCATTTTATCCTGGCTATTGATCTGCCTTGCTGTGTTCTCCAGTGCGCACCTTGTTATAAATGAGGATATTGAGTGAAGAAAAAGAGTTAATAAATCCACTGCCTTTACCACAGTTGCTAATGGAAATCCATCAGCAGTTTAAGTGCTGCACAAGTGAAAAGACCAAACTGGAAGTGGAAGGCATGGTGGATGAGGATGGATAGAGTCTGTCTGGTCCAGGAGCAGGAGAGGCACATGTCAATGGAAACATAAACCAGTGCAATGTTAAGAGTTTAGGGAGATGGAGGATGTTGTCACCCTTATCATAAAGGGGATATGTGTAGGTATAGCTTAACCCCATGGCATGGAAGAACCCAGAGGCAGGGAGCTCTATTACATGTTATGTTCTGTATGATACTTAAGACACTGGAGGTACTTAGCAAACCTCAACTAATTGGAAAAAAAAGAAATTTACATGATAATTTTATTATATATTTAAAAGGAATAGTAAGTTGTGCATTATAGTTTTTCAGTTTCATGCATAGTCATCTTTTTTATTATACTATGTTACAGAAATGCTTGTTTTATTCCATAAATTAAAAATAAAATAAATTTAAAAAATAAACTGAGAAGATCTTGTCCTCATCTATTACGTTTGCACATTGCATAATTTTAGCTCCTCTCCCCTTCATAAATATTTATGTGTAATTATCTCTCTCTCTCTTCTATCTATCTATCTATCTATCTATCTATCTATCTATCTATCTATCTATCTCCTCATTTCTAAATTAAGCTTCTACCTTCCCTATGGATTTTTTGAGAAACAGTAGCAAGGGGGAAAAACACAGTCTGATAAAAGAGGAATTCTCTCTTTTGAGAAAAATAAGGAGACCTATCAAAAACAATTGCATTCAATAGCTATTTGCTGCCCCCCCCAACGTCTCTTCTAATTGATTTGTGATCTCATTAATGTAGGTTTTTCCTGGGCAATTCTCATCCATGTGTTCCACAAGTGGGCCACCCCATTATACTAGAGGTCTCCTCAAGCTCTCCCAACATACTGAGGATACCAGTAGAACTTTCAGGCAATCCATGTTTTGTTTTTCACGTATACTTCTTTGATTAAATCTTTCATGCTGTGCCTTCCTAATCCTTGTTTTTAATGTGTTTCTACTTATTTAAAATTACCATGAACTTCTCCATTGCCATTTGGGTAATCCACAACTTCTGTTTTTCAGAGGTTATTTTGTTCCAAGACTCACAGCCATGAAATATCACTGGAAAAATACTAATATTAAAAAGAAGTGCCTCTGTTTTATGGAGAAGCTTAGGATCATTAAAATAACTTTACTTTCCCAAGGCAATTTGGCCTATAGTCTAAGGGTGGAGAACCTGTAGCCTCAAGGTCACATGTGGCCCTCTAGGTCCTCAAGTGTGGCCCTTTAACTGAATCCAAACTTCATAGAACAAATCCCCTTAATAAAAAAATGCGTTCTGTAAAACCTGGACTCAGTCAGAAGATCATACCCAAGGACCTAGAAGGCTACATGTGGGCTCAAGGCTGTAGGTTCCCCACCACTGGCATAGTCTGTCCCCTCCTCTTATTCAATTGTGGACTGAATTTGCTGTTAATCTGTAGCATCTGTACAAATATTATACAGTGTATATGTATGCATGTATGCATGCATGTATATATGTGTGTGTTATCCTTTTGTATATGTATATATGGCATATATACATTTACGCAAAATACATAACTATACACATGTGTGCATATATATTCTTATAATGCTTTAATAAGCTTGCACTAAAAGTTTTGGAACACTATATACATGCAAATATATTTATTTTAATTAACTATCATTTATCTGTCTGTCTATAAATGGATAAGCTTTTAAAGTTGTCTATTCAATTGTAAATCGTAGTCTGTACAGGACCATTCTTCATGCACTTGATTTTTCCTGTGTGGATAGTTAAACTGAAATCATTTGAGAGATCATTGATCTCTTCTAGGAAGGTCTGTAACGTTCCCAGTGTTAATGCAATCAGCTCAAAGTCATTTGCAAACAAATGTATCTCGAGGACATCATCACATTAAGGAATCCTTTTCCAAATTAGACTCCATGAAAATTATTAGAGAGCCATTGAACAAAGTTACTTTTGTTTTTAAATATTTTCCTGAATATTGTCTCATTTGGGGCCTTTTCACAGGAATAGAGCCATTAAAGATTTTTTCCTTTAATAAGTCACATATATTTTATAACCAACAAATAATACACAGCAGGGGATCTTGTATTTTTTATACGTTTCATTCCAATGTATGTTGGTAAAGTTGGGGTCTAATGTGGAACATTACTTGCTTTCATAGCCTGCCTATCCCTTAATTACCATTATTAAGGATCCCCTCAATTTGATAAGATAACAATTTATACTTTCCAAGAGTACAGAAGGCGACCTATCCATGTTCTCTAATAAATTTACCACCAACATTCCATTCCATGTGATAGAGACATTTATTTCTTTCTCCTGGCATCATAAGTATTCCAGTGGAACACATAGCCTATCCACTGGTTATCTCCCATTTTTCCAACATGGTCAGCCTATCATTTTTCCTCTAATACATTTACCTTATGAGGTCTTTTATTCCCTTTCTTCCTTGAAGATCCTAGTTTGTTAAATATTGCAGCCTGCTCACACTTCACATGTGCCTCTCTATTATCCTCTGTGTGGTAAACATATTTAATTCCCTGGAGACTGTCCTACTCCATGACGTAGCCATACAACAACAGTAATAAAATGTGACTATGTTTCTGAGAGATACTTGTTATCAGTAAAGGAATTTTGCAATTTCCCAATGACAAATAAGCTTACACTTCTGTTTAACACACACACACACACACACACACACACACACACAAATAAATGCACACACATGGATGAGCTCTTTAGTTTATCCAAATAGCTATAAGTTCTAACCTGGACCATGGACATAGATAATGTCGAACCACTTATTTTCCTGCATTAAGTCTAACTTTTTTAAGGGCTTGGCTTGAAGGAAGCAGTTACTAAAGTGTCATCCACAAACAACTGTATAAAGGGGACCTCGCCATCCATAAGAAATTCTTCTTCACTTGAGCTCTGTGTTATATCTCCTCCATGAGAGATATGAGCACCTTTGATGAACATAAGTATCTCTATTTTTATCCTTGATCTGATATTTAAGATCGGAGGGCCAATGAACAAAATTAATTTTGTTGTTATTGTTTTCAAGAAATTATGAATAATTTTGATTCATGAATGGGGAGAGACCACTTAAGACAATGTTTGACTTTAAAGAAGCATATTCTCTAAAAAAAAAACCCACAAAAATAAGCAAAGGAAGATCTTGGATTTTCTGTATCTTCCAGTCAAATGTGAAAAAAGGCCTTCTGATTGAGTCCAAGTTTTACAGAACAAATCCTTTTTATTAAGGGGATTTGTTCTTTGAAATTTGGATTCAGTCAAAGGACCACACTTGAGGACTTAGAGGGCCACACATGGCCTTGAAGCTGCAGATTCCCTACCCCTGGACTCTAGGCCATATTGCCTTTGGGAAAGTAAAGTTATTTCAAAGATCCTAACCTTCTCCATAAAGATGGAGGTCCACCATGCAATATCACTTACAAAGGGCTTCTTGTTTCACCTTAATGTCTATACTGGGTATATGTCCTTGATCTGTATGTAGGTGATTCTTATGAAAACTGTGTATCAGTGGGAAAGCAAACATATTGGTTAGCTTTTTAAGCTATTAATAAGGCCTTGGATTTTCCTAAGACTTTGACATTTTTCCTTCCTTCATTTGCTTTGTGAATTGCTCCTTCAATGCCCTCACAACTGTGTTACTGTTACCTCTCACATCATGTTTTTCCATCCTCCTCTTTTTGCCTCTGTTTTATTTGTTGAGATTTCTACCTCTTCTATTGACATAGAGTTGTGATGTTAGAGTCCAAGCGTGCTAGCTTTGATGGTTAAAAAAGAGTTGTTAAAACAATTTTTGTACTTTTCTTCAATGTATTGTCCTTCCATTTTTTAATCCTTAAATGTCATTGGAATTTCTGTGATTATTTGGGTCTTTCACTTAGCTTTCCTTAAACCAGTTCTATTCTTTACAACTTCTCTCTCTTTAATGAAGTGATATTGATGCTAATTTTTAGTCACTCTTCATTCAATTTTTACAGATGATTTTGTATTCTAAATTGTCTTTGCCTTTGACTGCCATAATTATCTGCCTGGCAACTTAGTCAAATGTTTGCCAATTTGAGCACTTCTTAGACTCTTCTCATCTCCTTCTTATGGCAATGGATTTATACCAGTTAAACTTCTGCATGAAATCATTACGATCTGTTTCTTTGTCCTCTTTCATATCCATATCCCATTTTTCATCTTCAATGATTAGTCATCACATCAATCAATTGAAATAGTCAGGATTGAGTGGTTTCTTTTGCATGCTGTTTTTTAAAGATTTATATCAATTTTGATCTTTAACAAGTCAGTGATCTGACCATTTATATATATATATACATATATCTACATATATGTATACATGTGTATACTGCATATGTAAACAAAGAAAAAAACTATTATATATATATATGTATATGTATATGTATACATAGTTCAGGAATGACTCCCACCTCAGTAATGGGTCATTTCCTGTCTATAAAGTACAATCAATTTAATTTTTATGATGTTACTCAATGTTCACTGAATTTATTGCCTACAAATTATTTTTTTCCAAGAAAGTATTAATCACAAATTTTAAAAAAAACACTCTGAGATTTCAACTCATTCCTTACCAATTGGCAAAGATGACATAAAAATGAGATTGTGGGAAGACAGCCACACTAATACATTGTTGGTGGACCTGTGAATTAGTCCAACTGTTTTGTAAATCAATTAGCAGTTATGCAAGAATAGTGATTAAAATTTCCATGCCCTTTGATCTAGCAATCCCATTATTGAGCATTCATCTGAAGGAGCTCAAAGACAAGACATTTTCTTTTAGGAGTAGGGGTGGGGTTATATTAACGTCATATATGAGTTCAGAAGTTTTTTTTGTTCTTTGATTAATATTAACAAAATGTTCATAGCAGCATGACTTCTAGCACAAAGAACCAGAAAAAAATGGGTCCCCATATTTGGATAATGGATGAAAAACTATTAATATGAATATATTGGAATATAATTGTGCAATAAGAAAATAAAAATGGGAGGAACTGGGAGAAACAAGATTTGAATGAACTGGTGAGTGAAGCAAGCGAAACCAAAGTAATAAATACAACACCAAACAGGTCTCTGTCTTTCTCTTTTTCTCACACAGATATGTATGTATGTGTGTATGTATGCATGTATGTATGTATGTATGTATCTATCTATCTATCTATCCCATCCTTGCCTGTTCTACCTTTTCATTGAAGTAATTGAGTATCTAAGTATGTTGATTTAATTTGAAGGTCTTATTGAGTTCTTCAAAGATTTTTTTTCTACTTTATCCTCTGCAAAAAATTTTGTTGTATAAGCTGTACAGGCAAAGTGGTGCAGTGGATAGAGCACTGGGCCTGGAGTCAGAAAGATCTGAGTTCAAATACAGGCTCAGCATTTTCTAGCTGTGTGACCCTGGGCAAGTCACCTCACTGTCCTTACCTATATATAATACTTAGCTTTCAGGGTTGCTGTAAGGATCAAATCAGATAATATTTACAAAGTGCTTAGCACAGAGCCTGGTTTATGGGTATTTAATAAATATTTCTCATTTGCTTTTATAATGATTTTTTCCTTTACTTATTATAAGTATCACAATAAGAGATGACCAGATGCACCATGAAATTCTGTCTCTTCTTGCACCCAAGAGCCAACTCCACATAGGTTAAAAACAACCTTATCCACTCCTTTATCTGGTTCTCCACAGAAAACCAATGAATTATCCTTCCATTTAGCTGCAAATTTCTTAGTTTTTTTTGTCATGTTTTAATTTATAGTGAGAAAATAGTGAAAATGTCAAAATGTATTTAGGTCTTCCAAAAGTTGTCTATTTGTTTGTTGGTCTCACATTTTGCATACCAATAACTAAGTTAATATTTATGAACAGTCTAAAACCTGGGCTATTCTAAAATGTTCTCTGCCCCTTTTAATGCTACTCTGCCTTACTGCTACAGCAGAAAATGGTACTTTCTTTCTTCTGTGTGCACCTGTAGAGAGACAAATGGACATAGACACATACTTCCCTCCCCCACATACACAATTTGTGGTAATTTTGTTAGGGTGAGGAATGTCAAAGTGTCAAGGTCTGATGAAGGTGACTAACCTTATCTATCCCCTCCATTATACATACATTTAAAATATTCAAACGAGAGATGAGTTTATATGAGGACAGATAGTCCCGAAGTACTTGGGCCTTCCAGGCAAAGCCTATAAATTTGGGAGTAGGCACTTTAGCATGCCCCCTCTTTACTTGTAGCCCTTTGTAATGTAATCTATTCACAAAATTAATTACTCCTTCACTTTGGAAGATGGAGAGCTTTGAGATTAATCTATTTATCTCTTATCTATCTATCATTTCTCCCTCATTCTCCACCAGTGCCCCCCCCAACCCAGAAGAATGTATCACTGTGGCAAACAGGCACTTTCAATCATACCAGGTGATTTTTTAATGATAAAGTTACTAAAAAACACAGATAGTCATGAATTTGTCCTTTGAAAACCTCATACACAGAGATGTCCCAACTCTATTGTTTTGGAAATCAGAATGAATTAATGACCAAGCTTCATTTTTAGCCTTGGATTCAAGAATTGTCAGGGCTACTTACAAGGCCAGCCTCAGGCCAAATTTACAGATAGATGAAATTTTTCCTTAGATCCCCTTCCCTATTTCTGCGCTAACTCTGACCTGTCAACTCTAAACTTGTCTTTGTTCTCCTCTTCAAAACTTATCTGTCTTTGTCTCATTAACTCAGGAACGAGCTTCTTCCAGAGAAATCATAAACTAATCTAAATATTTAATTAATATAGGACTACATAAATGAATGTTAATGCCTCATACCTTCCAGGGATGATGTACGATTTAAAGGAGCTTTCAGTGTTGACCATCTCAACCCCAAAGACTGAACTGATGATGGGATCTTAAGACATGGAGGCAAACTGTTGGGAATAGGTGGGCTGCTCACTGGAGATTAATTGGCAGATAGGTTTTTGTCAGTCCTAAAATCACTCTAACCTGGTGGCAACCTAAAGCACCTCTGGGTAGGGCTGGCCCTGGCCCTGGGAGTTTTAAAACAAATTGTGCCTTTCTCTATTTTACTCAGTCAGCCAGCCACCAAGCACATGCAACATTCATCTGTGGAAATAACACATCATGAAAAGAAAAAACAGTCAAAGGGGACCAGGCAGGAGAAGCAACAGAGACAGTTCCATTTAATTTAGATATACTGTGCGACTCTCCACGGGAGGAATGCGGACTAGGATTAGAAGGCCTGTTTTTAGCGTTGTCTCCAACACTGCTTATGTAGCCTTAGGTAAGTGAACTCCTTTCTCTAGGCCTTAGATTCTTACAGCAATATACATGTCTTCGGTGATCTTTATATGGTGCTTTAAGGTTTTCAAAGTGCTTTGCATGGTTTATCTCAGTTTATTCTCAGGAAAACACTGAGAGGTAGGCTATCCTCTATTTACAATGGGAGGGTAAGGGAATTGAGGGCGGCTAATATGTGGTCACACAGCTGTTTAGTGTCTGAGGCAGGATTTGAACGGAGGTCTGCCTAACTCCAAGTCTAGGACTCCTTTCACGATGCCACCTACCTGCCTCTAGGACTTGAGGGGATTGGAATATGTGATTTCATAGGGCCATGTTCACTTGCAGGTAGAGTGAAATGATCTTTGTAAGTCTCAGAACTCTCACCTGTCAACTCTATAATATATAATCTTAGGTGCGGTTATTAACTTCAATGTAACCTCTTTTGGGTCAACCCAGGACTGTTAAGTAGGAGGTATGGTGGGGTAGAGGGCGGGAGAAGGTTAGACATTTTCCTTCAGGTTTTTCAAATAGATACATAGTGGTAGAAATAGTCTATTGTGGTCAGTCATTTGGTCAAATCTCCTGCCTTCTGAAAGGTCAGTGTCTAAAATCTGCAAAAAAAAAAAATAACACCAATTAATTATTTCTTCTTTCTCTTCTTCATCCTTTTCTTCAATAATTTTTTAAAATGTTTCAGGGATCAGGACCTTAAATAAATAGGTTATCATTCTTAATAGCACTTCTAGTAGCATGTACAAAAAAGATTTCTCCAGTTTCACAGTACTCTTGTTCTAAAGGAGTAAGGCAACTTTATATCCCTTGGAGGGGTACTTGGAGAGCTAGCTCAAGGTTAGGTCCAGTCAAAGGGAGACCTAGACCTAGACTGGCATCTTCTTCCCTAAAAGAAAATAAAGAAAAAATAAATCGTTACTGAGGTCAGGTATCTCGGGCCCATCTGGCATAATAAATGACACACAGAAATGATCGGTGTCTTTTAATTTACTCTTTGCCATAAATCTGATTCTTGAACCAATTTGCATTTAGTGTCTTCCCCTCCTCCAAATTATAAGTGTTGGGAAGAGGCAGAAAGAGTAGAAGCAAAAGGAATGACCATCTCACTGTCATATCCGTGAGGAATAAGTCTTTTGTAGTCCCCTCTGCTCACCGCTTCCCCTTGCCAAAAGAAATCAAAGTGGGTGTTATATAGAGATCACAGGGGACACAGGTGTGAAGGTTTTGTTAGCTTTCCTCTTGGGTTAAGTTCCAATGTGAAGAATAGCTTGGCAGACTGTAGTTTTTAGAAATAGAAAGCTGATTCAGAACTGATCTTTGCCTCAGCATTGATCTTAAGCAAAATTATGAAAATCCTCCGAATCGCTGGATTTTATGATGCCAAGAAATACCGACAGTGATTTTTTCTGGAGGTTAATGATGGTCTAATTATCTTGCACCAATAAGGAAAAAGAATCAGCCTTTTGGCAAGATTATGTCAGGACCAGTCAGCTAATACAGACATTTCTACCTCTTACACATTTTCTGAAGGGGGGGGCGGTG
>CM053625.1:264038466-264056234 GCA_028646595.1 Phalanger gymnotis
TCTCTAACTTTTTTTCCAAATCCTTTTTTTTGAGCTGTTCCATGGCCTGAGACCAGTTCGTGTTTTTCTTGGAGGCTTTTGATGTAGGCTCTTTGACTTTGTTGACTTCTTCTGGCTGTATGTTTTGGTCTCCTTTGTCACCAAAGAAAGATTCCAAAGTCTCAGTCTGAGTCTGAGTCTGTTTTCACTGCCTGGCCATGTTCCCAGCCAACTACTTGACCCTTGATTTTTTGTTGAGGTATGACTGCTTGCAAAGTAGAGAGTACTCTGTCCCAAGCTTGAGGGGCTGGGCGGTTGTTTTCAGAGCTATTTCTACACAGCAATCTCTGACACACCAGCAGTCCTCCTCTCCCAAGAACCATCAACCTAGACCACGACTCAGATCTTAAGCAGGCTCTGCACTCCTGCTCTGATCTGCCACTTAATTCCTCCCACCAGGTGGGCCTGGGGCAGGAAGCAAATGCAGCTGTCATTCTATCCTCAGAGCTACACCACCTCCACTGCCCGTGCGGCAGTGGCTGAACCTCAGACTCCTTTCACTCTGTCTCCCCAGCTTTTCCAACTAACCTTCTCTGTTGTCTTTGGTGTTTGTGGGTTGAGAAGTCTTGAAAATGCAACAGCTCACTGATCCAGGTCACTATGGCCTGTTCCACCTGGCTCCTAGTCTTGCTGGTCCAGGCACAGCCCAAGCTGGGCTTTGCTCCACTCTGCTCCCAGCTCCATGGGATAGACCTTACCCAGTGACCATCCAGGCTGTACTGGGCTGGAGCCCTGCCTCCCTCTACTATTCTGTGGGTTCTGCAGCTCTAGAATTTGTTCAAAGCAATTTTTATAGGTTTTTTGAAGGACCTGGCAGGGAGCTCACACGAGTCCCTGGTTTCCAGCTGCCATCTTGGCTCCACCCCTGAAATAACGCAGTCTTTAGAAATGTCAGTAAGGAACCCCAAAGAAGCTTCAATACAATGAATAAAAATTATGGAAGGAAAACTTAATGCTAACACTCTCGATGCAAAGAAATATCCTGAAATAACAAGACCCCCAAAAACATTTATGGAAAAACTTCAATAATCTCCAGATCAATTAAAGATCAATTAAATTAAATTAAAGATCAATTAAACATTTGTAGGAAGAAGTCAGCGTGGAAATGATGATGAAAATTAGAGCTTTCATGGGAAACTTTAAAAAGAGAAGAGGTTACTTGGAACAAACAATGGAAAATCTCTAAGAGATTCTATGAAAAAGACATTGACGAGTTTCACACTCAGTTATGCAGAGATGGAAGAAAGGATTTCAAAACAAAATTAAAATACAGCAAGGTTGAAAGTCAATTGGGATCTTCTCCAGAAGACAAAACAACTCTAACCTTGCTCACAAAATACAAGAAAATATTAAAATAATGGGTTTTCTAAAACAAAAAATTAAGTTAAAAGTATGAATTTTACAAGAATATTTCTCATCTTTTAAAAAAGAAAATAATTGGATATAATATTTCAAAAATCAAAGGAAATCAATTTTCCCTCCCAAGCAACATAGCCTACAAAGTTAAGCCATCAGTGAAAAATAGAAGGATTTTAGCAAAATGTAGAAATTAAGAGTTCCCACTGAATAATCGAGAGGTGAGCTGGGTATCACACATGCTAATTCATCTAGGAATAGAAATCTAAGAAAGGATAAAAAAAAGTCCATGTATCATGAAAAGGGTAAGCAGAAAAATGAATATTTTTCCTGATTTGAGATTAAGAAACTAAAAGGAAACAAAGAAAGAGAGAGGCAAGGAACTGAATTTTGTATAACTTGGAAGAAAGTGTCAAATATCTTTTTAAGGTCTTTCAAATAAAGACACAGGGAAATGAGGAAGTTATGAGACACAATAAGTATGAACAAAGGAGATAAAACAGTTCCTCCTTTGAAGTTTGAGGGTCATTAAACAAAGTTCATGAAGCAGGAGTAGGAATTATCCCAAAGATGGCAAGAGCAGGACAGGGCAGCCAATAAGTCCACCGAGCCAAGCATGGGAAGAACCATGCAATGCTGATTCCATCAGGTCATTTTTTTTGGAAGGAGATTGGATGAGACTCAAGTCACTGTATACAGGGAGTCAATGGCAGAACCTAGGCTTATCCAAGTCCAGTATATCTAGCACAGGGGATAACATCTATGGCACAGTCACCAATTCTTCATTTCTGGACAGGGCTATCTGTAATAAGGTAGACAACAGGTCATTGCCTTCTTACATAGAAACTGTTCCAGTGCCAATGTCAATACCATGACCTTACCTCACACCTTCAACCCCTCAGTGTTCCTTGGCACATCAGGCAGGACATTGTCCTCACGGGGAGGCCTATTAGGGAGAAAAGTCTGTTAAGGGATCGAAGAAAGTTTTTCTTTATTTTTTCTTCATTTTTTTTGTCTATTGTTTTCTTTCATAGCATTACTTACATGGAAATGGATTTGCATGACTATACATGTATAACCTATGACAAATTGCTTGCTTTTTCAATGAGGGGAGGGGAGAAGGAAGGGAGGGAAGAAGTGAATTTCGAATTCAAAATTTTAAAAAAGAATACAAAATAGTTTTTACTATGATGGGGGAAATTAAAATTTTAAACTAAAAAAAATAGTCTATTAAGGGACTGCCCTCTTTTTTTGCAAGGGTTAAATAAAGTGTGTCTCTCCCCTCTTTCAAGGACAGGAGTTTTTAACCTGAAGCCCATAAACTATCTATCTACCTATCTATCTAAAATTGGTTTGTTTTGTAATCTTATTTTATGCATTAAAACAGCATTATTCTGAAAAGGGTTCTATATGCATTGCCAGATTTTCAAATAGATCCATGACAAACTAGTATAATATTATTATATATTAATTATCAACTATTATGAGTTGAGCGATGCAAAATGCCCCCAGTGATAAGATGGGTGGAGGACAGGAGACTTCTATCATTAGATTACTGGCTGCTGAAGTCCAGTTGCATTCCAGGCATGGGGGAACAACCAATTCGAAAACATGGTGATGAAAGATAGAGAGATGTTTGTTTTAAGAACAGTAATAAGGCCAGTCTGGCTGGACCATTGAGTGTGGGAGGTAAAGTCCAATGAGGCTGGAAAGATAGACCAGGATTAGGCTATCGAGGCCTTTAAAAGCTTAAGAGGAGTTTATATTTGAGCATTGAATGAACAAGGAGACACTGGAGTTAACTGAGTAGGGAAATGATATGTCCAAATCTGCACTTGAGAAAAATGACTTTGGTAGTAATATGCAGTATAGACTGAAGTGGGGAGAGGCTGGAGGCAGGAAGACAGATGAGGACACTGCTACATTAATTTAGGCAAGTGGTAATGCAGGCCTGAATTAAGGCAGTAGCTATGTGAGTAGAGAGGAGTCAATGGAAAGAGATATTGTGGAGGTGGAGGCAGTAAATTTGGCAACTGATTGGATAGGTGAGGTGAAGGAGCTGAGGAAATTGCTATAATTATGAACCTGGGCATGATGGAGTCTGACATAGACAGGAAAATTGAGAAGAGGGGAGGATTTAGGGGTAAAGATGACAGATTCAGACATGTTGAGTGTGAGATACCTATGGGATGGCCAGTATAAAATTTCTAATAGATATTTGGTGATCTGAGACCAAATCACAGGAGAGAGAGTTGGGTAGATTATATAGATTTGGGAGTCATCTGAATTAAAATGATAGTTAACCCCATGGAAGCTGATGAGTTCCCCAAGATAGTGAATAGAAGAAGAAGACAGCTTGAGGAACACCCACAGTTAGGGTGTATATATGTATCAACCGGCAAAGGAGATTGAGATGGAGTAGTCACACAAATGGGAGGTGAATCAATAGAGAGTAACATCACAAACACCCTTAAAGTTGAGAATATCTAGGACGAAAAGGTAGTCAACCATGTCCAATGCAAAAGAGAGAAAGAAGAGTGAGATCTGAGAAAAGGCCGCCAGATTTGGCAAATGAGAAATCACTGGTAACTTTGGAGAAAGACATTTCAGTTGAGTGAGGAGATAGGAAATCAGATTATTAAGATTTAGAATTAAAGAGAAAATTCTTTTAACCTGACATTGTTTGGCATTAACTAATCCAATATCTTAGGCATCTCCAAGGGTTTCCATTTGGCCCTAATCACAATCAACTGGAAAGAGGTTGCCAAAAGGCCCTGCGGTGGTGGTACTACTGACTCAGACTCACAACATCCTCTGAGGCCCCTTTTCTCAGTGGTCTGTCCTCTATAACTCCATGGAAACTGAGGTCCCTGATGGACTTGTTACAGGTCACCTAGTAAGAAAATAACCAGATTGCCAGTGTCCTATAGCCTCCAATCCAAGTGGAGTGGAGCTTTAGGCGAAGGACTCAGTAATATTTGTCGATTAGTTGGTTACAATATTTTAAAAGTTTTCCTCCCCAACAGTTGCTAGTGGTTACACTAACAGCCCCTAATGAGTTCTAAGTATGCTTAATATTAATTTATTCAATAACTCAACTATGAGATTTGAAAACAAAACAAGTTGAATAACTTCTCAAGCTACAAATATATTCCTCTTCAGACACTTGACCAATTGTTGGAATTAGCCGCAATAAATACATGGATTTTTTTTTCATAAAGTCCTTGTGGATTTTTATGGAAAAAATGTGTATTTAAAGGCAGACATTAATTTTCAGGACAATTGTATAATATGCTAAATAACTTCACTGGCTTCCTATGACCTGTAGGAGTAAGCCTACTATGTGCCAGACTCTATGATAAATGCTGGGGATTTGAAAAGAAGCAAATGACAATCCCTGCTCTCAAGGAGCTCAAACTCTAATTGGGGAGACAACAAACAAATAAATGTAAACAAATAAGCTATAAACAGGATAAACAGGAAATCCTCAAGAGAGGGAAGGCACTAGGCTTAAGAAAGTCTATAGAAAAGGCTCCCTGTAGAAGATAGGATTCTAGTTGGGATCTGAAGGAAGCCAGGGAAGCCAGTAGGCAGAGATGAGGAGGGAGAGTGTTCTAGGCTTGGGTTATAGCCAGAGAAAATGCCCAGAGCTGAGAATCTCACCATACGACCATACAGGTATGGGCTGATCCAACTGGTGAAATTTGAACTGGAGGGTGAGACGGTTGGGCAAATACTGCCAATGGTGCAAGTGGACATTGTGGCAATGAGGGAGTGGTAGGAGTAACAAAGCCCGCCACTGACCTTCTGGGTGGACAGAGGGGGATGACATTGCAGCCTGGACCATTGACAATCTTCTTGACCTTTGTCTTGCCATGGCACTCTGATGACTCTGCAGGTGAAAGCAAGGCTGATGACTTTGCACAGCTCTGCCTCACGCATCCAGTTCACTCCCAAGCCAAGACACCACCCTCATGATGTCATCAGAGCTCTTCAAGAACGAAGGACAAACAACAACATCCCTTGATTGAAAGGGTCATCTTATTTGAAATTCTTGGGGGCAAAACCTTCAAGAACAAAAAAAGGCCTCTTTATTTGTTGTAGATGGGTACAGACCCATGATTTCTTCTTCATAGGGAATTCCAAGTCTCCTTCTATCAAGGCAGATGACCAACAGTCTTTGAGAGTCTTAAATAGCTTCCCTGGGGCCCTGTGGGGTTATGGAACTTGCCCACAGTCACACGACCAATATGTGTAGTAGGCAGGGGTTGACTACCAGCCACCCCTCTAATCATTAAGATAAGCGGCTCACATCCGAGAAGGCGAGCTGTTTCCTATGGCAAACAAGCCTGTGTCTATTTCAGTTGTGAGAAGGAAATGCACTGCTCATTACCAGAGAGAAACAGACCTCTTTTTATCATACCTGCAATCTAAGGAGTGATAGTTTACAGTATTACAGTTTAAAGCTAAGAGTTCAAAAAGGGCACAATAAAGAACCAGTATAGGCACATGCGTGTATGCACATACACACACACATACACATACACACACACACACACACACTCCATTTTCTTTCACCCCCACCTCCACCCCCAAAGACCTTCAAAGGGAATGTTCCAGAATGGCCTTCATCGAGTTCCCTTTGTAGTGGCTATACTCTATTGATTATGTGTTGAGGGACCTTGCTGATTCATTGGGTCCCCTTGAAAGCAGCACCTTCAGGTTGAAAGGGAAACATCCAAGGAGCCGGCGGGCTCTAATTACTAATAGTTGTTCTTTCTGATTTAGTAATGCTTGTTGGGTGCAGGGAGGGGCTCGAAGCAGAGCCAGGATCTTCGAGAAAGCCAATTGAAAACAAGGCACTAAGAAAAGTCACTGAAAATGTCAGCCAGTCCAACGCAAAAAGGTCCAGGGAGTAGCAAAAACACAGCATATACTTTTTCATCTATGCAATCTGACCCTGGGCCCACTGCCATAATCTTTTTAAGGTTAGTGGTGGGAAAACTGCCTCCTGAATGTTTGCAGAGGCCTGCTAACATCCTGTGCCGAGGAACCTTAAACCTCAGGTACTATTTCAGAGGAAATGGACAGTACAAAACACAGACTGAAAATTAACCACAGCCGACCCTGGGCCTAAATCAGTTCCACTAGCCTTTCTGAAATCACTTAAAGGCCGAGGTGGTTGGGGGATGGGGAGGGGGGTTTTTTCCACCTTGGACCCTTGCCCAAACACTTTAATAGGTGCAGCAGAGGGAGAAAAGAGAGAGAGAGAAAGAGAGAAAACAAAAGGAAAAAAAAAGAAAAAAAAACTATTTAGCTAAGCAATTTAAAAATTCTTTGCAAAAATAATAAAAAAAAACAGTTTAACAAAATTGCAGCTGTAGCAGGTCTGTGAGGGTAACTTAGTAAAATACTCTGTGGATGGCTACAAACCTCTAATGGAAAGTTGTATAAGTGGCTGAGGCCAAAGTAGGCATTAATTACAATGAAAAATCAGTTTAGTGTAGGCCACAACTAAATTGGAAGCTGGTCCTCTAGGTAAAACAAAGAAAGTGAACAGCAGCCTTAGATTTGATTACACGGCAATACAAGAAAAATGTGCTGTATGTTGTCTATTATTAAAGCTGCTTTTGGGCCCTGTGTGGGGTGCCTAAGGGATTTTAATAAAAAATTAGTAATAGCCAGGCTGCTCTGGCTCACGGTGGCTTTTGGGGAGTATTGGTGGGTTCCAGGCTGGTCCTGCCGTGCAAATTAAGTCATTGCAGACAAGCAGCCTCAGAAAGTGTTATGTGATAGCTAAGTTCAAATGGGGCATTTCTGCTTTAAAAGGACACAGTCCCCTGCTGGAGGCCAATTCAGAGTTTCAAAGAAGCAATAAAATTTCATCAGGAAGAAAGGGGGTGGGGAGAAAAAACACACACACACACACAACTGTTTGGGGTTTTTAGGTCTTTGATTACGCCTGGCAAATAGAGATCCAAGTCCATAAACTCCAAACACATAAAATATTGAGGGACTATAAGATAACTATAGAAAAAGCAACTGTTAACCCAGCTTCTTCTTCCCCCTTACAAATGTTAACTCTATAACTCTCTTGATACTGATGTAGTGTAATTAATAATATTGTCCCTATTGCTAATATCAGCACTGGGCCCATGGCATGACTGCATATATTCAAGCCCTGAAACATTAACAAAAGTTCACCCTGATTAAGAAATCAAGACAAAATCTACATTTTTTCTAGGTTGGAAGTATCTGATGCTTCTCTATAAAGAGAGAATCACTCAATTCCTCCCCTCACCCCCCACAACTAACTGGAGCACACAGATCTCATGTTTGGGGCCTGATGTCATAGAGAAATATGTCCTTAGTCCAGTCTTAATTCCAAATGAATCATCCTCAAGCCAGCCCAGAACTGTGGTGGACACTATACCCATTCAGATTGCCTATAAGACTTGGTCCTCTTTTCACTCTCAAAATAATCATGCCTATATCAGGGGTTCCCTTCCAAGTGGCTACATGGATAAATTTCAGGGGATCTATGAACTTGGATGAGAAAAAAAATCATCATTTTAACTAAAATATGTTATTTTCACTAACTTCTAACTGAAATTTAACATTTCATTTCATTATTTAAAATATTATTCTAAGAACAATTCTATAGATTTTACAAGACTGCCCAAATTCTGAAATTTCACTTATTTCTGAAATTTCACTTATTAGAGCTTCATCCCTTTAAACCTAAAAGTTTTATCCTTATTTCAAAGTTAATGCCTCTAGGAAATGTAAAGTTTTAAGCCTTATCAGTCATTCATGGTTCGATACAAATGATCTTGGAGAATATTTTAACAGTGGGATGAGAAAAAATAATCATGAAGGGATCAAAGCTGGGGAGAGAAGGGGAGAAGCGAAAGGTTGTTTGGCTCACCAATGACAGATTTTCCCCAAGTCACAATTTTACCCAGCACCAGCCTTGTCTAGAACAAGATAACTAAGTTCTTACAAGCATGATGGGATAGGAATCTCCTGTTTAGGTTAGGGGCTTTCTGTCCAGATGCAAAGGCATGGAGTCAATGACTTCTGAAAGGCCATTGTATGGCCACAATACTTCAACTTCACGTGATTTACAATACATGAAGTCAGATGCCCTCACGAATCAATCATGGCTCAGGCAGGAGCCCATTGGCCAGTCAAACAATTCATGCTCTTGTAACCACAGGCCTAGGTTATTCCCAGGCCTATGCCAAGGTGGCAACAAGAGAACAAAGCCTAGAAAGAGAAGGGAATGAAAAAGAATAGCAAACTAAATGGTGAATGGAGAGGTAAAGCTGTCAAAATGGTGATGTCTTTTTGGAAGTGGCTGTTCCTCTTAGCCAAGGCAAGTCCTGATAATGCTGACCTCTGTTCAGAGCTGCCCAGAGGAAGATGTTAACAGGTAGCCTTACTTTTCCCAGCACCTTGGTTATATCTCTCATTGCAGGTTTAAAAAACAAATACCACCTTGTGGCAGTGACTAATGTTTTGTAATGCGACAACAACGCCAGTGTCAAAACATACTGTGCAATCTCTTCTTGTACTGATAATGCTTTACATCTTTTTTGTTTTTATAAGTGAGGTGCTCTGCATTTCAGAAGGTACATAGTGATGAGCGATAAGGACACTTCAGCTGTGCCTCTTCGGCTCTGGCTATTGGGCTGAGTTATGAAATCTGTATGTATCCTAGAGCCTCACCCCCAAATAACTAGAGAACAGAAAAAAAAATTCCAAGAGCCATTCTAATAATACATTTTAATCTGTTTCATACAGATTTTTGAAGGCTGCTTTTTAAAACTTTTCCAAATAACTTAGGAATTTTCCGAGATTTTCTTAAGCAAAGAGGACATGAAGACAATTAGCTCTCGAAAGTGACGCTTCTTCCATAGCCACTGTTGCCCACCAGAACACAGTGATCTTTGCATGGAATTATTTGTGAGTTTCTTTATGTTTGCATACTCAATATCCAGATAAAAATACAGAAAATTCCTGTCTGGTAATAAGTAAAAAAGGCTTTTGTCAAAGCATCCTGTGCAATAGCTTCTTCTGTAAAATGGGGATAATAAAAGCACTTTTCTCCTGGGGTTATCATGAGGACTAAACTGAGATAATATTTGTAAAGCACTTTGCAAACTTTAATGTGTTATAGAAATATTAAGTCTTAGTTTATTACACATAATGTATCACTTTTTTCTTTCATAACATGGATATCTTATGTTTCATAAGTAGTTTGGTTTATATATATATGTATATATATATATATACACACATACATATATAATTCCCTCTCTATTGAATGCTAAAACAGTTTAACATTTGTTTTTTTTAAATAAGGATTGAAACAAAGCCAAAGAGATGAAAGCTCATAGATCACAGATTTTAATCACTAAGAACTTTAAAGGAAATCTAGATGCAAAAACTGAGGCTTAAAAAGATTCAATGACTTATCCTCAAGTCACAGGAGTATAGTACATAGCTGAGCTAGAATTTGAACCCTGGACCTCTGACTCTAAATCCAGTGGTCTTTCCAGAGGACCATGCTACCTCCCATATACATCCCCATAGATTCCAACATCCAATGGGTGGAATCCAGACAATTAACATTTTGACCAAATTCATAAAATTGGCATTAAATCAATGTAGTTGGACATTTATTTACCACCCGGTTGTCTCCTCAGAGGAATGTCTAGTTAAAAAATTAAAAGAAATAGTCTAATAGTTGAGAGATAAAACCAGAAATATTTTAATATGAAGCTTACAGCTGGCACAACCATTCTCTGACTGTGAGTTTGCCTGCATCTAGTCACATCTATAAAGCCTCTCTTTGACTGGGCTATTTCCTCATTCCCAGAATGCCTTCCAACCAAGGCTAAATAGTTCCCAGGTCACCTATCAGAAGTATTGGGATAGAGCACACTGTATTCACCCAGTGCCTGAGCTACCCTCATTGATCACACTGCCAGAGGCTGCTAGGTAGACTGCATACACTGAACATACCAACAGAGTAGTCACAGCTTTGGAGAGTTCAGGATTAACCACCTGTAAGATGAGTAATATCTGTAATGTCACATTTCTTTTTCTCTCTCTCTCTCTGTCTCTCTCCTTGCCCCCTCCCTCTCTCTCCTCATCTTAAAAGCCAAAAGGAGGACTTGTGTAGTATATAACATACAAATACATATACTTTTGCGTTTCTAACATATTTTTTAACCTCCAGATCAATGGCAAATATTAAATAATAGTAGGAATTATATTCACTATGACTAAAACCCTAACTTGACAACCTATGGATCTATGAGAGGCTTCTTATTAAATTTGTTTTCGAATTCTTCCAAGTGGCCAGCTTTTCTCAAAGACTTAACAGGTCCATATTAATTGACAACCTTAAATGAGTGACTGGCCCAATACGAACTTTTTAAATGTAATTTTTCTATTTGGCTCCCTTTGGATCCAGAGCACTAGCTGGGGGATTCTATTTTTTTCTTGTTGTTTTCATTCCTTTGTCCAGGGTCTTGGACTGAGGCTCTCACGCTGCTGACTTTCTGAGCACTGCTCGTTGGAGAGGCCAGCTCAGGGCCATGAGGGTATAAAGAACTCAGACACAGGATGAGGCCTCTCCTTATGGAAACAATTATAGGACAGATTCCACCTAGTTTTCAGAACTATGCTAAAGTGGAAGAAGGAAGTCCCTTTTTGTTTGCACGAAGGGGAAGTATAAATGTAGCATAGGAATTTTTAGTCCTTTGTATCTCCAACCAGTGTTCTCATTAGTTCTAGTTTTATATCTCTTTAAAAAATCATATTATTCAACTAACAATGGCTCGCCCCCCCACCCCTATATTAAAATCTTACGCACTCATAGACTTAGAGCTGAAAGCAATCTCAGTGGTCATCTTGTTGAATCCCTTAATTTTTACAGCTGAGGAAACTGAGATCGAGAAGGATTAAATGACACGGTCAGGATTTGAACCCAGGTCATCCTACTCCAAATCCAGTCTTTTTCACACTTCTTATCTAAAAAATATGTACAAGAATCCTAGCCAGGGTCATGGTTCCAGCTCTATGTGGGACCTCAGGGGCCAGCAAGGCCCAACCCTTCATTTACAGATTAAAAAACAAACAAACAAACAAAAAAACCACAACCGAGACCCAAAAGATTGGCTAAATGAATCTACCAGTGATCTTGTGAATAATAAGCATAACAGCTAGACCTTGAACCTATGTTTTTAGATTCTTTTCTGCTTACCAACCTTTCTGGATTTATGTCTGTTTTCTGAGTCAGGAATTGCCCTCATGTAACTGATTTAAGGCCAAATCATTATTTCTGAACAGTAATTCATTTAGTGAACAGGAGTACGGATTCAGGCTCAAACTTACTTAATTCATATTGCCTCCAATTCAAGAGCTTAAGGGTCAACATATATTGCTTTAATCCGCTGCAAACGTCACTGCCTTAGGATACTAACCTTAGAGGTCTACATTTCCATGTCCTTCCTGAGGCCCCAGTTCCAAACGTCTTTCCAGTATGGGCAGTCATGGGGGGGGGGGGTAAAATTTAAGAGTTAAAAACATATTTGAAAAATTAGCCTTATTTAAAAAAATAATAACTTTCAGGTGACTTGTCCCAGTCATCTATTTCTGTGTTCAGAAAACCAGCAGGAAAGAAAATTAGCAAAATCATGAATTTGCATTCCTATTGTTAATTCTAATCATTCGTTTGAACTAAAGGATCCCTGCTTTATTACAGTCCTAAGCACCCATCACTGAGGGATAATGACGTTGAATTTCACAAGTCTGTGTAAATTTTGGTCAGTCCAGAAATTGTAGCAGGGATACAGGCTCAGCCAATATTTTCACATGACGCTTCTAATTCATCAGGGTCTCACTTAAGCTGAGGGATGAGTGTCCTTCACAATATAAACAGGACCCCAATTCACGAAGGTATTCAATGTTCATCCCCTGTGGCTGACATTGAGCCTACAGATACCTGTTAAAAGGATTAGAAATGAAAGAAAATACGGGCACTCCTACTTGGTCTCTGAAATGAAAGTGAGAATTTCACCAGTTCCAAAGCCCTCCTCAGTCCTTCAAAGAAAGAAATTGAGAAGATTCTCCAGCTCAGATGGCAGGGCTCAGTTCAGTTCTCCTAGCTGGACACTGCGAAGGGCCCTGCTGCTGCTGCTGCTGCTGCTGCATCCTAGCATTGACACCTTTCAGAAGGTATAGGCGTGAGCTCTTCCAACCAGGAGACTGCCAGCACACAGCCCTCCAGATCTGTGCAAACTGTACAAAAGCTAGTTTCTTATTCCTTGAACAGTGGCCTCACCGGGGTTGAACCCAACATTAGAATAAGAGCAGATGACTGACTCAAAAGTGGCAGTTTTATCAAATTCTATTTCCCCTTTATCCTGCTCTGTCTCTGCCCTCGCAGCATCCTGTGATGAATAACAAACTGATTTATTCTGAATAAACATAGTTATCTCGCTTTGCATGCTCCCTCCCAGCTGCCAAATCCCTCTCCAACCCTTGATTAGGATATTGATTCCTTTTTTATATACATATATAGTCTACTGACTTGAGTACAGGCCTGGGAGCTGGGGACTTTGCATAGAGCAGCCCCAGCCTTGCTTTAAGACTTAAAATAAGCACCTTCAAGGCATTTAAAAGCTACCTGAGAAAAAGAAGGTGGAGAAGAGGATATTCAAAGAAAGGTATCACGGAGTCATGAGCCATGTATGACTGGTTGGCACAGTGGCCATGAACGCAGCTAAGCCGCTACACACCATAGCAAGGTCTACATGAGCAATAGATAATAGCCACATTAACATGGTGATTTAAAGTTCACAATAAGCTGGTCACTATTCCCACTTTACAGACAAGAAAACTGAGGCTCAGAGAAGATAAGCAAGTTGCCTATAGTCACATAGCAAGTAAGTTTCAGAGGTAGGATTTAAACCTAAGCCTGCTTAATTCCAAACCTAGTCCTCCGCCCAATATGACAGGGGCTCCAAAATCCGTGTGTGTGTGGTTGGGGAGAGGGGAACATGCCATCATGGGAGGCTATGCATGATCAGCCGGGTCAGGGAGTAGGTAGGAAGTTGGGTTGCATCCCAGTGCACTGCTACCATATTCTGCCTTCCTCCCATTACTAGGCCAGCTTCCAACTTCTATCCTGCACCAGGAATGGGATGCTCAGGGTGACTATAACCTAATTGCACTCACAGATGCATGTGTGCCATTGGGAAATTGTCCTCCCCTCCCCTCCCCAGAAATGCCTCCATCTCCTTCCCTCTTCACCCCCTTGCATCAGACACCTTTGAACCGGCTTTGTCCCATCTTTCCCTGAGGGTACCTCTCCACTATGGGGTTGTGACTGGTGAGTAAGAGCAGGGTCCCCTCCTCTTTTTGTTTTCATCCAGTTAGGTTGAATTCCAATAAGTAGGCAGGCATCTATACCAAAAATCTCATTACCTTATCTTTTTTTCCAAACCTATCCTTTTTCTGAACTTCCCCATTGTTCTCACAAGCAGCAGCATCATCCCTCCACAGTCCCCTGGGCTCCCAACTTGAGTTTCATCCTCAACCACTCACACTCCCTAACCCCCCATTTCCAATCATCAGGCTGTTTCCATTTGTACAACTTATTTTGCATCTGCCCCCTTCTTTCTACTCACACAAACACCACTCAAGCTCAGGCCCTCATCCTCTCTCCCCTTCACTACCGCAATTGCCTCCTAATTAGCCTCCTTGCCTCACGTCTTTCTCCTTTCTAATCCACCCTCCACACAGCTGCCAAAGTGATTATCCTGAAGTGCAGGGCTGACCACGTCAGTCCCCGACTCAATCATCTTCAGTGGGTCCTTATTGACTATGATTAAATATGATTTCATCTGTAGTTTTTCCTTTTAAAATGTCTATTTTGTGAGTTTTATAATGTACATAATTAGTACAGTAATATTTGCATACCATTATACATAAGCAATTATACATACATTGGAGAATAAGTGCTAGTTGTTTTCCTTTCTTTCTTTTTCCAATGATAGGGTGAACAATCAAAAAACTTTGGACACCATCACACAAAATCTTTCTGCTTCTATTAAGTCTAAATAGGTGGGCTTCGGGGGTTTGGGGGGACAGGGATCCTAGGCCAGCTTTTATAGGGTCATTAGTGAACAAGAAAATCAGCCTAACTAGTTTAGTGCAAGTACACCAAAAAAGAAGAACAATGATGAAGACAACAACTTGGTTGGTTGACCAAATTTTTCACTTCCTAACTGACTTTTGGCAAAATGCATACATAGCTAATATAGCTCAAAGAAATAGCTTGGTTGCAGCTTAATGCCTTCTCTACATGCATACATATTTGCATTAAGTAATACCTACATTTCTAAAACATACATTGAGTATACATTGATTCTATTAAAAAGTCAACATGTAATATATATTTTTCTATACTGTACTTTTCATATATGTACTTTATATATGATATATAGGACAAGATGCAATTCATATTGATATATACAGTATATATAATATACATATACATCTACCTCCACATCTCCATATGTGACCCTCTCTCTTTACTCATACACACAGAACCCTAATTCAGGCCCTCATCACCTCTTGCCTCGATGATTGCAAAAGCCTTCTAATTGGTCTTCCTTCCTCAGATTTTTCCCCCACTCTAATCCACCTTCCATTTCTGATGCCAAAAAGACTTTTCTAAAGAAGAGTTCTGACTATGTTACTGCATGAGCTCCAGCAGTTACTATTTCCTTCAATATCAAATCTAAAGTCCTGTGATTGGTGTTTGAAAGTCTTTATAACCTTGGCCTCGCCTCTTCTAACCTCGCTAGAATTCTTAGGACACACTAACGCTCACCTCATTGCCACGGAAATAGCTGTCCCCCTGTCTGGAATGCTCTACCCTACCACTTCTGGCTTTTACTTTTCCAAACTGTTTTCAAGACTTAGCTCAAAACCCGCTCTCTGTAAGCTCTGCCTCCTTCCTCACTCCTCACTCCTCACTTTTAATGGTTCCTCTGTCCCTAGGGATTTTCATGGTCCGTAAGGTAGACTCCTTGAGGGCAGGGACTGGTTATATTGCCTTTCTTTGTCTTAATACTTAGCAGAGTACTGGGTCTATAGCAAGTGCTTTATGTATGCTCCTTAACTAATAACCGATGTCAACTATTACCATTATTCTATACCTACAAATGCCCAACATCAATTTAGAACTGGCAGGTTTACTCATTTCTTCCCTCACGACAGTCTCATGAGGACGTTAGCATACGTATTGTACCCATTTTTCAGAGGAGGGAACTGAGACTTGGCAAGGTAAAGTCATATAGTTAGTGGGTGCCGTCTCAATAATAATTTTTTACGATGAAACACACTGCCTCCCAGATACATTATCATTTCAAAGCTCCTTAGTCATTTCTGACCGATCTTCAATGGCGTAAAAATAAACATTTAAGTGCTTAGTAATTTCAGCCTTTTAAAATGAAAATAAATACTCACTACTAATTTCTCTGCTTTGAAATACAGGGCTTATAGGGCTGTGAAGATCCAGTTAAATAATGTATGGAAAACACTCTGGAAACCTTAAGGTGCCATATAAATGTTAGATATTATTATCATTACTATCATATCTATGTACGTGTGATAGCTTTTCTTAAGGCAAGGCAGACCTGTGTTTAAGTGAGCCTGTTTTAAGTTTTCCTGGCTCCTGGACTCCATTGGCCCACCCCATGTCACATGGCGCTGCAGACTGAAATATCACCTGGGCTAAAGGGGAATGGCAAAAGGCAAAAAGAAGAGGAAAACACACAGCCTTAATCTTCCCAAGTACCATTTCCAAGTTGATTGCTGTCTCTCTTCTCCAGCAGCAACTGGTTCAGTTTAGCAGAGAACCAGACTGGAGCCTTCTGAGCTGATTTTCTGCGAGCAATGGCAATCTATGGTGTCTGGCAGACCCAAGTGCCCCAGTGAACTGCATGGAACAATCTTAGCTCTAGAGTTTGTTTGCAAGAATTGCAATTGCTGATGAACTACTCATCACATTTCTAGAGAAAAAGGAAAAAAAAAAAGAAAAAAATGTTTGACAATTCTAGGCTGGAGATAAGGTCCTATTCTGCCAGTGACCCTACTTAGTACGACCCTGTGGGAAACCAGCTAGGTTACAGCAGTTCCTTGGGATAGGGAATGAAGGGGTTAATCCAGAGTATTAAATTTACATTTTCTTTTATCCTTCCCCCCCACCCCATACTGTATTCTCTCAGCAAGTTAATATGCCAGAGTTTTTCAACAATAAATTCTTCTGGGCTCTGCCAATTTATTTTTCAGTACTTCTCTGCATCTGCTATTAAGGAAAAATAAAAAGAAAGAATTTTTTGATCAGGTTTAATTTTACTGGATATAATGCATGCATTTAGGCAAGTTTGGAGGAGGAAGAAGGGGGGTGGCGGGAAACTTTTGTATGGGGATTGAACAGAGCACTGTCTTTGCTGTCTTCATCTACATTAAATTGGTCATGACCTTCCAGGTGTCTTTAAGGTTGAAGTGTTTGCTGGACCATTTCGGGCTCCACCGGCTGGTTCACGTGACCCTTCTGACATCAAGAGACAGGCTTTTAAAAGAACAGGGCCACCTTGTCAGTGCACCAGGGTCACTAATAGCCTGCCTTGGGCCCTCAAATAGGTCATGTTCGCCTTGCTCTTCCAACACAAAGAGAAAAGAGAGAAAGGCTGGGGAGGGGGGATAATTATCATTCTGGGTTTTTTTTTTCCTCCAGGCTCAGAGTTATACTCCATGTCACTGTGTTAATGTGCCTGCAACCAGGGAGACACATAATGCTCCTCTCAGCCCTGTTTATTAGCGAGATCCATTTGCAAAAGGCCCTTCTTTTGTGCCACAATATGAATGTGCTTTGATGGCAAATAATTACGGCGGTCCTTTTGACATGAGGATCCACAGGCTGCCCTAGTTAAGCCAGTAATTAGCCTGTCCTCCTTTTTATTATTATTATTGAGAAACTACAAATTATCTTCATATGAGCACTGGCCATTCCCTTTCTCCCTTCTATTCTCATTCTCTCTTCTTTCTCTACCTCCTTATTTCTCTCTCTCTCTCTCTCATCTCTCCCTCCCTCCTTTTTCATCCGTCTCCCCTTCTTCCTCTCTTTATTTCCTTTCTCTTTCTAGATTTTTCTCCGTTTTCTCTCTTTCTCTTTCTTCCTTCTCCCTCTTTGGTGTCTCTTCATTCTTTCCCTCTCTTTCCCCCCTCTTCCATCCCTCTTTTTTCTCTGCTTACCTTCTTCCTTTCTTTCTTTGACCCCTTCCCCT
>CM053625.1:264056734-264087821 GCA_028646595.1 Phalanger gymnotis
TGAATAAAGGGGGATAGGATAGGAAGGAGCAAAATATAGTTGGTCTTTCACAACATGAGTATTGTGGAAGGGTTTTACATAATGATACACATGTGGCCTATGTTGAATTGCTTGCCTTCTTAAGGAGGGTGGGTGGGGAGGGAAGAGGGAAGAGAATTTGGAAATCAAAGTTTTAAAAACAGACGTTCAAAAAAAAGTTTTTGCATGCAACTAGGAAGTACGATATACAGGCAATGGGACATAAAAATCTATCTTGCCCTACAAGAAAGTAAGGGAAGAAGGGATGGGGGGAGTGGTTGACTGAAGGGAGGATTGACTGGAGAAGGGGGCAATCAGAATATATGCTGTCTTGGAGTGGGGGGAGGGTAGAAATGGGGAGAAAATTTGTAATTCAAACTCTTGTGAAAATTAATGCTGAAAACTAAAAATATTAAATAAATAAATAATGTTTTATTACACTAAAAAAAGACTGCATTATTTCTCTAAGGTTTTCCTTGTGATAAATTCCTTCTTAAATCTTCTTTGTCATTTGTTGTTGTTCTTTAACTCTATTGAACATATTTCTTGATTTTCTAGGAGATGGAGAGGCACTGGATTTAGACCTGATATTTAACAATCAAACAAACTGTTAATAAAATTAGGTGATTTGGGAGGTCATTAAATGGCCAGACCCAAACACTAGGTTGAGAAATGTAAATAGAATAAAAACCAAAGACAGTAAAATAATTTTTTAAAATAAATATATAGTGTCCAGGAATAGGGAGATGATATTATCAGAGTTCTCGTCCCTAGTCTGACCACATCTAGCATGTTGTATTTAGCTATGGTACCACATATACCACATGGGCAACTAGGTGACACAGCGGATAGAGGGCCAGGCCTGGAGTCAGGAAGACTCTTCCTTAAAATCTGGCCTCAGACACTAGCTTTATGACCCTGGGCAAGTCACTTAACCATATTTGCCTCATTTCCCTCATCTATAAAATGAGCTGGAGAAGGAAATGGCAAAGCATTCCAGTATCTTTGCCAAGAAAATGAGGTCATGAAGAGTCAGACATGACTGAACAACAAAAAACACATTTCAGGAAAGTCTCTGACAAATGAGGGGTCTTCAGAGGAGTGCAGTTGCAATGGTGAAAGGCATTTGGAATCATGCCACATGAGGATGGATTGAAAGAACTGGGGATGTTTAGCCTGGATTAGAAGTGTTAGCTGAGGACATGATAACTTTCTTTAAGTACTCCAAGGGCAATCAGATAGGAGATGGAATAGAGTTGTTCTAGTTCTCCAGAGAGCAGAACTAGGAGTTATGAAGACAAATTGCAAAAAGGCAATACTGGGATGCATCTGAGGAAAAATGTTCAAACCTTACAGCTATGCCCAAGAAGATAGTTATCCTCAAAGGTGGTAGGTTTCCCCACTCACTGGAGGTTTTCAAGCAAAGATTGGATTATCGATAATCAGTTTTTTTTTAAAAGAGGATTCTTGTTTAAGTCAGATGGACTTTATGACTTCTGTGTTCCATTCCACTTCTGAGAGTCTACCATGATTATTCTTTGAAACATAACCTAGAGTAAAACATTGCTATTAGATGCACATTTGCTCGGCTCTATCGGAGGCATAAGGACTTGAATAACTTAATTGTGGTCACGTTCTTCTAGGGACAGAAAAATTAGACAGTTAGAAGACCTGTGTTTGATTCCCAGTTTGACCTTTATAATTGTGTGACATTCAGCAAGTAACTTGCTCTGAGCCTCAAATTCCTCATCTGTAGAATGGGGGTAATAATATTTGCCTTGCCTATGTTACTGGGTTGTTGTGAGTTTCAAAAAATATATATATATATGTGTGTATATATATGCATATATATATATATATATATGAAGATACTCTTTGAATTGCAAAGCACCATATAAATGTAAGACAGTATCATCATTATGATGTTGGGGGAAAAATACCGATGTACTTACAACAAACTGATTTTTTTGTTCCCTCAAAACTCGTTGTAAGTGGATTTCCCTTTTTTGTGTGTGTCTGGCAGTGAGACAGATGGCAACATTATAGCATGATGTTAGAAGAAAAGTGTTTGGAGAGGAGAGGAGGGGGCAAACAAGAAAAGCAAGGCTTGAATAAGCAATTTTTCTTAAAAGAAATAAATTCTGGGACAGTTTATTTTTGTGCTCTGGCTAGAGTTTGGGACAATGTGCTAGGATTCTCTCTTTTGGCTTCAGCTGGCAGACTGCCTGAAAGAGGTGGGAACTTGGGAGGAAGGAAGGCAGACGTGTTTCTATTAAAACTCAGGCCTTCTTGAAGGCAAAGTGAGTTGCTGAAGCCAGTATAGGGTTTGCTTGTCCTTGTCTGATCTCCCATAATTAATGCTGGTATCTTTCAGCTGAGATTATCTCCAACTTATGTGTGTACATCTTGTTTTTACATAGTTGTTCACATGTTATCTCCACCATTAGACTGTGAACTTCCTGGTTGTAGGGATGGTCTTTTGCCTTTCATTGTGTCCCTGGCACATAGTAGATTCCTGGCACATGGTAGGTGCATGATAAATGTTTGTTGACTAAGATATATTAGCTGTGTCTTCATATAGGATCATATATTTAGAGTGGTACTTTAGAGGTCATCTCATCCAAGCCCCACATTTAACAGAAAAACTGAGGACCAAACAATTTACAAGACTTTTCTAAGGTCATACAAATAGTGTCAATGCCAGGGCTCAAACTGAGATCTCTTGACTCCAAGTTTCATGTTTTTTCAACAATTATCTGAATATTTGGGCACTTTGGTGTCAAATATTCCAATATAATTATGTATTAGAGACCAATATGGTGAGATGTTTTTAGAGGCAGATCATTGAAAAATTCCCCAAATGGACCCAGTACTTCAGAGAACCTTGAGTCAATCTAAGGATTTCTATGCAGGCAAATGTTATAATAGCAGTCTGGTGCCCTTGTCAAAACGGTCTGCTTTGCTGTCCATACCACAAACTTTTGGAGCTGGAGGACAAATGTAGCACGTGACATCTGCATTCAAGCTGATAAAGAGAACACTCAGAAAGTGGTCAAAATCAAAGACATGACTAAAAAGTTGTTTCTCATTTCTTGTTGTTCTAGAATCAATTCAGGATTATTGCCCTGAATGTTGCATAATCAGCCTGTCTTGGGAAAAGCATATGTTAATAATCTGTGACCATTTCTTGTAATAAAGGCTTTAAAAAAACCCTTACATCAAGTTTTGTGTGTGTGTGTGTGTGGATTCTCATTATGAATAATTTGAGGAAAAAGAAGTTTGAAGAGAGAAGACAAAAACCAAAGTATTACTAGCCCAAACTGATACTAAATTGAGTGCTGATGGACCTAACTCAAGGTACCAAATCTCAAATACATAAGAAACACAAACCTGTTGTGTTGCCCAACTAAAAAAAAAATGAAAAACAAAACTGTTCCATGGTTCCAGCAAAATTACCAAGCAGCATATAGTAATTACTAATAATAATAAATTTAAAATGTTTAATGAAAGAACTAAAAAAACATTTCTGAAGCGCATATTTTGTGCACACCACTGTGCTAACCACTTAGGAAATAAAATAAAAAAGCAGACTTTCTTTTCTGGGTCTTCAGTAGCTGTGGCTACAACACCCTCAGAAGCAGTTGCCAGGCCACATCTCTATGGTGGCTGCCTCTTGGGATTGCCTAGAGGTTAGGCTGGACCAGTGGTAAGGGGTGAGGGAGGGGGAGAGAGTCTGCCACTCCCACAGTTCCTGGGCTTACTTGCTAGTTGGTGGCAGTTGGTCAGTTGTAAGTGTTAGTGGTGGTAAGAAGGCAGATTCCTCCACAATAGTTGCCCCTCCTCTGGGTTCAGAGCCCTGGCCTGCCTACATTGGTTCTAAGGAAAGGTGGTGGTTAAGCTGGTGATGGGAATTCAACTTGCTTGGCACATGCTGCCTTCTGTTTCTCCTTCAGAGTACATTTCTTCTACAGCCAGCCTGCCTTGTCTGCCCCACAGCTGCTGAAAATGTGATGAACTGAAATATTCCTTTGCCTCTCTCCCCTCCTTGCCACCCACAAATTGCAGCTTATATAAGTAAAGGGGAAAATTAAACTTGTTTTAGACCATCTTAAATGGTCATCTCCAATATTGTTCCAAACTCTTAGTAAATCACCAAATAAGTTGTTTCTAATGTTAAATTTAGGGGCAGCTAGGTGGTACAGTGTAAAGGGGGCTGGACCTGGAGTCAGAAAGACTCATCTTGAGTTCAAATATGGCCTCAGACACTTACTAGCTGTGTGACCCTGGGCAAGTCACTTAACCCTGTTTGCCTCACTTTCCTCATCTGTAAAATGAACTGGAGAAGTTGGCAAACCACTGAGGTATCTTTGCCAAGAAAGCCTCAAAGGAGATGACAAAGAGTTGGACAAAACTGAAAAGGACTGAACGACCAAAAATGTTACATTCAGCATGAAGTGGATATAAAAGTAATTGAGATGATAGAATGTAATCTCCTCAAAGACAAGGACTGTTTCATGTTTTTTGTTTTTCTCTAGTACCTAGTAGGTGACTAATAAATATTAGTTAAATGATAGTTGATTGTGATTAGATATAAGGAAGTGGCCAGGGAGCTGACTATTAATTGGATTCAGCCTATCTTTCCACAGAGCTTTCCTTTTAAAGTGCTTGTTTCCACTCCCCTCGTCCTCTCCTTTGTTCTTCCAAATTCCCAAGTCTGACTTGTGAAATTGAATGTAAGCTCCTTCCGGTCTTGTAGCCAGCAAAATATGGTGTCATAACCCAAATGTCTGCATTGACACAGGCCCCTCTCCCCAGCCTCTGCTCCTCTGTTAACATCTCCAATGTGGTTGTTTAGCGTATGTCTCTGATGGGTGCTGACATGCCCCACAAACAACTATATAAAATGGGAGTGGCGCATCAACAATATTCTACCATTGGTCCTGACCCCAAAGAGCAGATTGTCTACTTTGATTGTCTACTCTTATTCTGTCCAGGTTCCAGACCACTTGGCTAGACCCATGGCCATGGCCAAATATCTTGCATAGATGAAGATATTCTCTGCCCCATCCCTCAACTCTCTCTCACATGCCAGGCATGCAGTCTGGAGCTCAGCCACCTGGAAGGACTTTACCAGTACCCCTATTCCCTAGGGTATCTCTAATTATCAGATTAATGGCTATTGAAATTTAGTTGTATATGAGTTTCTTATAGCAGATGGAACCTTTGGATAAACAGACAAAATGGTGTTCCTCAGGAGCTTGGTCTTTATAGGTTGAGGCTCACCGGGTCAACTTAATATGCAGGGTTCTAGAATCTGGACTGCAGGCCTCAGTCTCTGGCATAGTCATCACCTGTTTGTGAAGACCACTAACACCAGAGGGACACAGGCAAGAGTGATTTCTAATGTAGTTTCCCTTCAGTAATAGAGGTCCTCTGTGCTCTACTCATCTTGATAGGGGGATCATCTTGCACCATCCAGCCCATGATAGGTAACCCCGAACAAAAGGTGGTTGTATGACCATGTATCATCTGCTCACTAGCAAGTAGGGCCCAGTAAGAAGGAAGCAATTGATTTTCAAAAGTAGTATTGTTAAGTGGCTGTTCTAGGGAGTTTGGAGCTCTAGACACCTAACGGTGGCTTATTCTGACCATCCCTTTAATGTCTGCCAGAAGTTCCACCCAGCTTGATCTTCATGGACAGAGACCTCCAGAAACATGGGCCTAATAGAGTCAATAGGGCCCAAGAAGAGAGACTGCTAGATAGCTGGCTTTATTGTCTTCCAGGAATATAACCTACTCTGGACCTCACTTGAAAGACACTGACTTGTGTGTGACTTGGTAAATGGGGATCATCAGGATATTCAGGTGGGGAATGCAGGTTTTCTAAAATCTAAAGTTCATTAAGTCTCTAGGCTTTTTTCTAAGATCATGGGGAAGCAAGTGTCAGGAGCTTATTTTGGACTATACCTCAAGGATTTCCCTGCCCTTTGAATTCTCCAAAACTAGACTGAAAGGGATGGACCCTGCATTTTCTTAGGGTTGATTTCACACCTTTTGTCTGTCATGTGGGTTACCATTTGATTGAGAGCCTCAGCTAATGTGACTTATCTAGCCCAGTCAAAATTATGTCATCAATGTAATGGTGCACACCAATGGCCCCAGCAAAGGAGATGTCTTCCAGCCCTCTGCTCACCATAATGTGTCAGTAAAGAGAGAGTTTAGGTAGTCCTAGGGAAGGACAGTGAAGGTATATGGATTCTTCCTCTGGAAAAAGCAAACTGTTCCTGAGTAGTCTCAGCCACAGAAATAGAAGGGGGAAAAAAGCATTGGCAACTTTGATAGCCCCATACCACTCACTCTGGGCCTGGGCTGCCTACCTGGTCTACAATGTTGATAAACTAAGGAACAGCTGTAGGGATAGGCACAATGGCTTTGTTCAGCTCCCTAGAGTTCACTGTAAGCTGCCAGGTATCATCTACCTTCTTCACAAGTACCAGTGGGTTGCTGGTATTAGCTTCCTTCATCACTATTACTAGGGGGAAAACAAAAACAAAAAAAAACACTATAGGGACAGCTAGGTGACACAGTGGATAGAGCACTGTCCTTGGAATCAGGAGGACCTGAGTCCACATCTGGCCTTAGTCACCTAACTCTTACTAGCTGTGTGACTCTGGGAAAGTCACTTAACCCCAATTGCCTTGCTCCTCTTAAAATATCTATTAATTAGAACTATTCTGCAGCCAAGTGGTTCGACTTAATAGGTAGTGGGTTATCCCTCCATAGAGACTTTTAGGTGACAATCACTGGCTACTGAGGTGATAGAAGGGATTTTTGTTCAAATACATGCTATACTAGTTGGCCTCTGAGATTGCTCCCAATAATTCATTTGTGACTGCTTATTCAGTCTCTCTAGTTGAGCTTCCATTATTTATTATTTTTATTTCCTAATTTGTTAATTTCCATTTTTATAGAAAATCAATTTAGTTTAAATTCTCAGTTTTGTGGAACGTAATTGTATATAATAATATCTAATCATTCTTTTATTTTCTATCTTTGTTGTGAATTAACTTTATATACGACAATTTCACTTTCCTTTTACTTTTTCTGAATCAGTCTAGTGATTTACTCATTTTATTTGTTCAAATATATTGCCTTTTGATTTATTACCCTAATAATCTCAGAAAATTATATCCAATTTCATATATTTTCTCCAATATTCAAAATTACTTATTTTCCTTGTTTTGGATTCATTGGTATCTGGTTTTTTTTTTTTAAATTTCTAGTTTTTAAAATTTTATTCTCAGTTTTTTCATTCTTTTTCATATTTTTCAAATTAATATAGTCAAATATGTACATTTTGCTCTGATAACTGGTATATCTACATCTTATAAAGGTATATTTTTTCATTTAAAATTTATTGCTTCTGTGATGTACTAGGATGCTGTAACTATATATATGTGTATACATATACATGTATGTGTTCTATAAATTTTGCTCATCTTTTATTATTTACTATTTTATTGTAATGTTTTAAAGGGATGTATTTCTTTTTCCTGCTTTTTATATTTATCCTTTTTTATTTCCTGTGAGCATATTTTTGTGGAAGTTCTAAATAATCTAATCTATTCTTTAGATTCTAATCTATTCTTTAATATTCTTATTCAGTAATAACAAATAAGTCTTTTGATGGTATTAAGTTTTCAAATATTCTGTTCATTTCTGTTTTCTTTTTACTGATTTTTCTATCATTCAACTCTAGAGAGAATAAAATTAAGGTCTCCTGTGATTGCATTATATAAATGTTTTAATCCAATTTGTCTACCACTTCCTTAGGGATGTTACATGCTATCTCATTTGATACGTACATATATATATATATGTATATATATATGTATATATATATATATATATACATACATATATATTCACATATTTAATAATGATTTTATTTTATTGTTGATTTTGTCTTTCAGTTTGATACAGTTTCACCACGTTTTTCTCTTAACTAACAATATTTCTTGTTGCCTTATCAGATACCATGAATTTAACTTCTTTGAAATTTCTTGAAGTATACTGTGTTCCATCCCCACATTTTTACTCCATATGTGTCTGTAGGTTTTACGTATATTTCTTTAATGTAGCAAATGGTTGGGTCTTCTTTTGTCACCCATCCTTCTGCATTTGTTTGGGATTTTGGTCCGATTGCTACTTCATTCTTCTCTTTCTTTTCACTTACACTAATCATTTCATTAATCTCCTTTCCACTATTTGCCCCACTCAAGTTCCACCCTTCCCCAAACTTCCCCCATTTCTTTGAATGGAGACTGGCATTAGCTAAAACATCTTACTCAGCTATCTTGCCAGAAATCCCCTTTCTTTTTCTTCTTATGGTTATTCTTTTTTTCATTCTTTTATTTAGTTCAGTTGGTGCCTTCTCGTAATTTTTAATGTACTGGATTTTGGTTGAATTTGTATCACCCTTCCTGCCACAGACACCTTGACTTTCTATTCTACATAGCAAAGTAATCTTCCCTTCACAGTTTAGCCCCTTCTCATATGATACTCTCCCACTAGATCATTAGGTTAGAATTTACTAAGTGGACTCCCTGAATCATTTCCGATGGGAAACTCATAAATACTAAGGTGCCATGGTGGACAAGACCCTTGAAAGTCACATGGAATGATGTGTAGACTTTGAAGAATGGGTCAATCAAACAAGCAAGGAATGGCTAATAGTAAGTATAGTATGATGGGTCTGTGGTACCGCCAATGCCTAGAGTTCCATCATCTGTTATTCTGTCAATGGGATTTATATTATGGGAAGTTTTATCCCCCTTTCCCTTTTTCTTATTTTTTATTACCTTATTTGGCACATTTCTTCATGTTTTGAGTTGGGAGTGGGCAGAGAGGGTTAGTGCCATCTTTTATTTAACCATCTTCTTGGAAGCAAATTTAACATTCTACAACAGGCCTTTCTTGTCTCTCCCTTCCCCAAGTACCTTTCCTCTAATGTATAGAGTTTCCATTATGTACATAGTTGCTTACAATTTGTCTTTCCCATCAGAAGGTGAACTCCTTGAAAGCAGGGACTGATTTTTCCCTTTCTTTGTGTGCCCAGTGAATAGCACAGTATATAGCATGGCGCTTAATAAATACTGATGATGATGATATTGATTCAGAGCATCATAAGAATCACTGCTGAAAAGGATCTTTTTTTGGAGGGGGATCCAACCCTGTAATTTTATAGATGGCAAAACAGCTCTAGAAAAGCAGTGCATGGTCATATAGATAGTAAGATGTGCTGGTATTTGACCTTAGTTTTCTGTCTTATAATCTAATGCTATTCCATTTTATGGAGATAGGGATACTTAAATTAGTTTATGTTATCTTTTTCTGAATAGAAGAATAAACTCAATGCATGTAAATGAGTGGGAAACCAAGAGATGGTAGAAAAGGTAAGAACTAGAATTGAAACAACACCTTTGATCTGTTAATTCATCAGAATTCGACATGTACTTTTCTGGGTTTTGGATGGGTCTGAGTCTTAATTATCATGGCAAAGTATTCAACCACTCAGTTAAAAGCATTGATCTAGTGACTACTATACCAGGTCCTGTGCAAGGCACTAAAGGTGCAAATACAAAAAGTAGGAACACCCTACACTCTAGAAGCTGGGAGATACAGCACGTTCACGAAAAAGTAAGGAAAAGACATATACGAACTAAACACACAGTGATGGGATTGGAAATGAGGCTGGGAGTGGGGAGGGCTAGAAACAGATACAACATGGTGAATCATAAATGTCCTTTTGAAAAGTGTAGCACTTGAAGTGATTCTTAAAAATAACTCTTGCTTTAGGGAGGCAGACGTAAAGCGCCAGAGTTTTATGCCCAGGGCTTGTAAATGGAATGCTATGAATGAATGAATGAATGAATGAATGAAAAAATATTTATTAAACACTTACTATGTATGGCCTCTACTCTCAAAGAGCTTACATTCTAATATGGGAACACAATGCATAAAGGAGGGTGGTTTTTGAGGAAGGATGTCCTTGTGTGACATGTCACAAAGATGGTGAATGTAGCCATTAGGGAAGGGATGTATATATGCATGTAGCAAAATGGCAGGAAGATGGCAGAAGGATGGGTGGGTGGGTGGGGTTGGCCAGGTACAATGCCAAGAAGGGAGGGAAAGCATGTAGACCTATTCAATTCGTGTGTGAGCAATAGTGATGTGTTATTATCTTGAAGAGATGGGTTGGGGCCCATATGTGGGAGACATCAGTGCCATATAGAGGAGATTGCATTTTATCTTAAAGACAATGAAGAATCACTGGACCAGGGGAGTGACATGATTAAGTCTGTGTTTTAGGAATATCAACTTGAAATTGTGTGAAAAATAAGAAGAGGTCTGAGGAAAGGAAACCAATTAGGAAGCTCTTGAAATAGTTCAGGAGAGAGGTGAAGAGGGCCTGAGCTGGGATATTTGCAATGTATTTGGGGAGAAGGAGTTAGAGGGGACGTAATGAGTTGGAGTCATCAACATGTAACATTTGATTGGACATGGAGGGATAGGTGGGAGGAAAAAGTTGAGTATGAATCCTAGGTTGTCAACTTGGTGACTGCAAGAACCATGGTGCTCTAGAGATATACGGGGAAGTTAAGAGGAAGGAACGATATGGTCATTCCTATGTGGGTTTAGAGCAAAAGAGAATGTTATGTTTGGGGCATATTGCTTTTGAGATACCTGTGGGATAGCCAGGTAATGATGTCCAATAGGGAGTTGGGCATGTAGGACCATAGCTTAGGAGAAATGAGGGATAGATATTTGGATTTGAGAATTATCTATATAGAAATGATAGCTCAACTCATGAAATCTGATGAGATCATTGAGACATAGCACAGAAAAAGGACAGGATCCAGGGCAGAGCCTCTTGGAACCATGCCTAACATGTAAGAGATCGATGATGATTCAGCAAAGGATATCAAGATGGATCAATTTGTCAGGTAGAAAGAGAACTGAGGCAAAGAAGCACCATGATATCTTAAGGAGGAAAACATTTTCAGAGAGAGGGTGTAGTCCAGATTGTCAGTTTATTCATTCTAAGAGGTTAAGAAATATGAAGACTTAGGGAAAAAAATTGAATGAACAGTACATTATTGGTGACCTTGGAAGAGGGCAATATTAGTTGAGTGGTGAGGAGAGAAGCCACATGACGAGGAGTTAAAAATGAGTAGGAGTTGAGAAAGGCAAAGCAATAAGGGTAGACAGCTTTTTTTCCCCAAGGAATTTGGCTATGAAATGTAGTTTAGGATGAGAGAAATGGGCATGCGGAAGTTTAATGAGCTACTAGAAAATGAACCATTTATTTGTTAGGCGTCACAAGTATTATTTTGGGTAGATGATTTGCCTATTGTAAAATCAGTTGCCATAATAGGATAAGAGCTCCTAATTCTTAAATTAAGAGTCCAGCTTCATATTGACCCAAACCAGGAGTCATTTACTCTGATGTGTTTAAGATCTCATTGATGCAGGCATGCCATCCAACAATGCTAATTGTACCTTCTCCTTCTATGTGATTTTTGTTTACAAATTCACTTTAGCAGATCTACCTAGTATGCTAGAGGCCTTTTCTAAAGTCTTTTAATATTTCATGGACTAAAACAGACCTTTGGCTATCAGTCTGTTATTCCTAACCGTTGCTTTATTTTCTGACCATGGTTTTTTTTTCTGGGACATTTCTGAATGTGTAGCCAGATCATTAATGACAACAAAGGTAAAAATCAACACCAGATTAGAACAGAGATTAAAAACAAGAAGCAGGAATGAATGAATTAAAAAGTATTTATTAATAGCTCACTGTGTGCCAAGCACTGTAGCTATGCAAATAGAAAAGTCAGTACCTTCTCTTAAGAAAACCATGTTCTAATTGGGAGATAAAAAATGCAGGAGGGGTCAGCTGCAAGGTTAATGGAAAAGCCCAATAGACCTTAATGTTCAGCGACAGGGTAAGATGGTAAGGCCCAGTCGTCCTTCATTTTACCAGAAGGTTTGTAGTTGTTTATTCCCTGCTTATCTAAGTGATACAAGCAGCCATGTCTGCCCTGCCCGACAGGGGGTGAGTCGGGGTGGTGGAGGGTCCTGTCTCATCAGTGTTGAGAAGGGACAAATGGATCCAGAGATTGCCGTTTAGTGGGAACTCTGGGTTTCCTCCCATGGAAGTATGGATAGGGAGGTCAGAGATCATCCAGAAGAGAGAAAAACTTTGAAAGGAAGGTGGGGGGGAAAGCTTCCCCATGGCACCTGCTCCTTTTGGGATCTCTAGCTGGAATCAAGGAGATATCATGTGTAAAATCTTTTTGGAGGAGCTCATTTGTTTATGCTGTTTTATTGTACCAAATCAAATTAATTTTTTGTAATGAACAAAGAATAAACCTAGCAGGATTCTGTATTACACTTCGCTTCCCACTCAGTTGTGTGTCTGACAACATGATATTTTGTCCCTTTGAAATAATCTGAAAATCAATTCTTCAGTGCCCTTAAAATGGGTTGCCTCCAACATAGATTTCTTCCATATATACTCAGTCTGGTCCAGTTGCTTTTTGTGACTTTAGATACCATTTCTTCTTTGTCGCATAGCATACCATGTCCTAAGGCATATGAATCCAAATGTTGGTGGTTTCACTGTCATAAATGATGAAATATGGAAATGCTGACAGATATGTTCATTTTTTGTTCTCTTTGCTGCTGTCCTGCAAGTTCCCAAAATACAGGTTTTTCTGATGCTCTGTTACAGCTGGGTCCCACATTGACCTTTATGTAGATTTGTTTTCCTCTCTAATGCTTTTCACTATTTTTTGAGGCAATAAACTTCAAAATCTTCCATAATTCTCTCCTCTAATGTTTTATAAATTGATTTACTCAGTAAACCAAATGAGATAATATATGCAAATTTTAAAGCATTGTAGAAATATTAGCTATAATTATTATTATTATAACTAATGTTGCTTTGGTTGTTGTGTCTTTTCTTGGAAAAAGATCATCTTGGCTAGATGCCGTACTTTCTGAGATCTTTTAACCTTTATTGTGATAACTACTTCATATAGCGACCCCTGTAGGTTACCCATCCTCAAATTACACTTGCTTGACGAGCCTTCTCAAGGGTTCAAAGTTCTCTATGGATCCTCATTTCTATAATTCACAAGTCTCCCCCCACCAGTGTATTTTCCTTTATTCTATTTAGCTAGAGAAAAAAGTGAACACAAAAGCATTTGTATAGAGTGAACAGTAGCAACATAACATTTCGCTTGTAAACCTGGAGGAGCTTCTCCAGCAAAAACACATAGCATCAGTGGAAAGAGTGGAACCACATATGGAGAACACTCATAGAGTGTTAACAGACATAGGGAACTCACAATGCCAGGACAATTTTCACCTCTACCACTTTAGTATCCTGATATTTTTTTTATCTTCTTGTTGCATTCTCACCTTGATTTCCTGAGTGTAGTGTCTCAGCTGGGCAGGGCGCTCAGCTGGTTCTCTGGGCCTGTTCCACTCAACAACTCAACTCCCTGGGTTTGTTCTCAGCTAGGGGAGGCATTTGTTATGGCTGCTAAATGCCATTGCTTAAGGGTGGGAGAAGAGAGAGAGATCCCCTTCCACCCTCTGCACTCACTCTCCAACAGGAATGAGGGGAAAAGTGAGGAGCTAGTAAGATGATTTCAAACTTCAAAGATATCTCATTTCTCAATTCCCACAGCTCTTCTCTGAACTGACTCCTTAGAATTTAATCTTTTGTTTTAAGCCACCAGGGACATGGCTAGTGTCTCAGCTATTCAATGATTAGTCACTGTATAATTCCACTGAGTTGACCAAACAGCTTCATACCTCCTTAAGAAGTGAAGAAATAGAGGCACTTCATGACACTTTACACTGGCCATCTACCTTTTACAAGATGCAAATGAGCCACTTAAACTCTGATAGGAGTGACCCTTACATCTCCTTGCCTCTGTTCCCTGCCCCTTAAATCCTATAATTTCATGAAGTAGGTTAGGAGAAATCAGTTGATAAGGTATCCTCTGATCAAGCCCCCACATTTGTATCAGTTAATCTTCTGTAAGAACTAGTGGTAATCTATTATTGTCTTCAGCTTTGTCCATTTTCTGTTTTTCGATTTCAACAACTAGCTTGACTAGGTCATCTGGGAGTTGTGGTAATTACATGCAGTGTCTCTTCATCTTTAATTTTTCTTCTAATATGGTGCTGATTTTCTGTAACTAGGTGATTATGACTGGACATAGACAACTAATTCAGAAATGACTCCTGTGACCATTAACCTCCTATTTCTTGCATATCAAGTTACAGTCATTCTCTATAGTCATTCTCATTTTGTGTTAATGTTTGGTTGTTAGATTTACCACACGTGGTTCCTTCTCAAAATAAAGCCTTTAAAGATATAGACAAAAACTTTCTAAATAGTCATATACATGCTTTTGGATTCGTTCATTTCTTAATCATGAATCCTATTTTTCAGCATATTTTCTGCAGAATCTGTATCTATTCAGGATCCGTGACATCATCGTCAGATACCTCATCATGGTGTGCAGATAATCTGGAGTTTCACAGAGTGTGAGGTCTTCAGATTCGACGACGCTACGTAGTTTTAGTGTACAGTCTCGGCACTCGATTCTGCTTTTCAAGGGTGGCCTCTCTTATGTTTGGAAAGGCTCCTTACCAGTAGGATGGCTCTGTGGTGGAAAATTCTTTGGCCACGTCAAGCGCAGGAAATAAAGTACAAAAAGGTCTTCAGGACTATGTAACCCCCTACCGCCTCTGTAAATGACAATGGCAGAGGAATAAAAATGATGGTGCATGGTGCTAAAATCATATAGTTCTTGGACAACCTGTTTGCCTCAACCTTAACAACCACTTCTCTCTGCTGGTCCTTAGAATGTGAGAGCCATGTCTAGTGATCTGAGCGAGTATATTGCTGGATGAACTGAATCACCTAGAAGCAGCTAAGTGGGCCCAGTGGGTAGAGCAGTGGTCCTGGAGTCAGGAAGATCTGGGTTCAAATCCTGCCTCAAATGCTTCCTAACTAATTGGGGGACCTTGGGCCAGGGATGTAAACTCTCTCTGCTACAATTTCCTCAACTGTAAAATGGTGATAATCTGCCTTCCAGGGTTGTTGTGAGGATAAAATAAGATTGCATATATAAAGTGCTTTGTGAACCTTAAAAATATTATATAGATGCTAGCCAAATCACTGTCATTATTATTAGAATCATCATCATCATCATCAACCAGGTGCATCTTGACAATCTCACTATAATAAAAAGTTGAAGAAAAAAAGAAAGTGTCTATTTGAAAGGATGGCTCACAGGAGTTGAGAGAATTGGTTTCCTCAGCTAGTCAGTCAATAAACATTTATTATGGACCTTCTATGGACCAGACACTGTGCTAAGCAAGGATAGATACAAATATGAAAAAAAAGAAAGACAACCTTTGCCCTCCAAGGGCATACAGCCTAATGGGCAAAAACAACATATAAAAGGAAGTTGAAAGAGGGGAAGGAGGGAACGGAAGATACCTAGTGAAGGGTTATGACAGAGAAGTCCAAAGGATGCAAGTCCATATCACATGAGGATTGCTGGAAAGAATTGGGGATGTTTAGCCTGTAGTGATAAGGAAATCCCCCTTTATTGGAATTATTTGATCAGATACTAGGTGACCACTTGTCAAGTACATTATAGTGGGGATTCATTTTGACTGTGAGCTGTACCAAAAAAAAAAAAAAAACAACAACAACAACAACAAAATGCTGACCTCCCTTCTAAATCTCAAAGTGTTTGATCCTGGGAAGATTAGAAGCAATCTCACTGCTTAATACAGAGATAAACAGTGGAGACTAAAAGTAATTTAGAGAAAGCCTCTTGTTGTTCAGTCCTGTTCCACTTTTACCACATTTGGGGTTTTCTTGGCAAAGATACTACGGTAGTTTGCTGTTTCCTTCTCCAGCTCATTTTTACAGATGAGGAAGCTGAGGCCAACAGGGTTAAGTGACTTGGCCAAGGCCACACAACTAGTGAGTGTCTGAGGCCAGATTTGAACTCAGGGAGATGCACTGCACCACCTAGCTTCTCCTAGTGCCATTACTTCCCTATTTAAAAAATATTTATGCTGGGGGCAGCTAGGTGGTGCAGTGAGTCAAGCACCGGCCCTGGAGTCAGGAGGACCTGAGTTCAAATCCGATCTCAGACACTTGACACATATACTAGCTGTGTGACCTTGGGCAAGTCACTTAACCCCATTGCCCTGCTCCCCCCCCCAAATATTTGTGCTCATGATATTAGAATGCAAATAGGGGCGCCTTTATTTTCTTTGATGATGAAAAAAAGCCTATAAAATGTGGCAAATTGTTTCCATTTTTATTCTACTTTCTTTCTGCCATTTTCATCTTTAACTGCCCTTGGGGTGTCTTTACTTAGGTCTCTTGCTAAGTTTTCTCTAGGTGATGCAGTGGGTAGAGTGCAGGGCCTGGAGTCAGGAAGACTCGTCTTCCTGAGTTCAAATGTGGCCTCAGACACTTCCTAGCTGTGTGACCCTGGGCAAGTCACTTGCCCCTGTTTGCCTCAGTTTCCACATCTGTAAAATGAGCTGGAAAGGGAAAAGGCAAACCACTGAAGTATCTTTCCCAAGAAAACCTCAAATGGGGTCAAGAAGACTTTGATGTGACAGAAACAAGTAAGTAACAACAGAAACAATGGCACTAGAGAGGACAAAGACCAGACAAACTACTGTATTACCCAAAGTATGCATGGAGGAGGCCTGTACTGAGCGAGACAAATTGGGAGGGGGCCAAGTGCCTGATTCATGGTATATCTGAAGGAAGGGGAGGTCTATGATGTGGGAAACAATCTTCAACATAAATAGCCCTTAAGGCAGTTAAGAAAAAGTTAACAGCTAAAAACTGCTATGTTTACTTTCTCTTCTATATACATTGTTTATGTAAATAACATGCCTATTTATTGAGGGCCTCTCAGTGATGATGAGTAGGGAGCTGGCAAGGTTTCAGAAGTGGTATTTTTACAATATACAATAAGTTTGCTATCACAAAATTGGCTAATAGATATCGAGAATTCAAAATATTTTGTTCATACCACTTTTTGATTATAAAATATTTAATAAAAATGGTTTCAGTGCAGCAAAATGCTTCCTTGAAGCTTCTCTTCCAACAGGTGTCTTGTTCAATGACTCATATATCAGATATATCACATATATCAGGTAAGACATAAAACAAACAGTCATGTTCCCCAAATTTGTTAGTCATTGCGATAGACAATATCCACTTTGGGCTGCAAATGGAAGAGGGTTTTCCTGTGGATGATAAAGTTGTCCAGATGTTCCTGTTTGTGGACGATATTGCATCAAATCCTGGAACACTACAGAGTCTCCTAGAGAAAGGCCATAAGCCTTCAAAATAACCTGGCCTGACCATGCACACAGGAAAATCAAGTAACTGAAGGAAGCCAGTTGTTTAGAATGTAAGTGCAGCTATAATGGCAACCTGTAACTGACCATCTGTACAAGAATGTCTTAGAGAGATGATACAAATGGACAAACGGGCAGCTAGGTGGTGCAAGAGAGAAAGCGCCAGGCTTGGAGTCAGGAAGATTCATCTTCCTAAGTTCAAATGTGGCCTCAGACACTTGCAAGCTGTGTGACCCTGGACAAGTTACTTAGCCCGTTTGCCTCAGTTTTCTTCATCTGTAAAATAAGCTGGAAAAGGAAATGGCAAATCATGCCAATATCTTTACCTAGAAAATCCCAAGTAGAGAAGTGAAGGTTCAGACACAACTGAAATGACTCAACGACAAACAAAACAAATGGACAATAAGGAAGTCCCAGAATTAAACAGGAAATGGAGAACAGGCCAGATTACATTTGGGAAATGGCTTAGTTCCTTTAATGACCTCCAAAGTCTCCCTGAAAACAAAGTCCATGTTTTAACACCAATATTCTTCCAATCTTATTGTATGTCTGAGAATCGTGGAACATTGCAGTCTTAAAGAATTAAAAGTATCCCGCAGAGGGAAATGGTGAGGGAGATGAGTGGCACAGTGGATAGAACACTGGGTCTGGAGACTAGAAGGCCTGAGTTGAAATTTGGCCTCAGTTTACTAGCTGTATGACCCTGGGCAAGTACTAATCCTCTCTCTGCTTCAATTTCCTCATCTATAAAATGAGAATACTAATAACATCTTACTTTCCAGGGTGGTCATGAGGATAAAATTAGATCATATTGGTAAAGTGTTCAGTGTAGTGCCTGGTGCATAGGAGGTGCTTGTTCACTGTTTGTTTCCCTGCTTGCTTTCTTGGTGTGAATAGACTCCAATAGTTAACTACAGAGGATACCTGGAGAAAATGATGTCATCAAAGATATGTGTGATCCAAAAAGATGGTAGACTTTGCAATCTTTACATGTTACATGGCAAGAATGAGGAAAGGAGAACTGGTGGACAGTTTATATACTTTGCTCATATGCCTGAGATGCAGAGGTGGGGAACCTGTGGCCTCCACATGTGGTCCTCTAGGTCCTCAAGTGCAGCCAACCTAGAGGGCCATGAATGGTAGCCTCAGTGTCACAGGTTCCCCTCTTCTTTGCCAGGAGAATGTGGGGAAAGTCCCCAGAATGTCATTTGGAGCCCTCAGTGGTAAGCTTGTAGGAAAACATGGAAAAGAATCACACTATATGGGCAGGCACAAATGGACTATGATTTGTGTTATTCAAATGAACATGTACTGCGAAAAGATCGGAGATACCCTTCAGATATTTTTCAGATTCAAATATATTTCAAGCAGTCGTCCCTTCTTGATCACTTTTTTCCTTGAAATTAGTATACTATTTTTTAAGATGCTGTTTCAACAATCTGGCTAGCAGCTATGAGGGTGTAAAACCAACAACAACCAGCACACAGAATGCTGCAAAAGCCCAGGTCCTTTTGATCTGCTTTATTTAAGGAAAGCAACATTAAAGGGTTAACAATCTTACTTTAATCCAGCATACAAATATCATTTACTTAGTTCAGGGGGAAAAAACAGCACCCTGAATTACAGACCAAATACAATTCGTAGTTATCAACATCTGAGTCTTCAGCCAGGGTGCTCATTACAATGGCTGGCCCAGAGTCACATACCACTCCTGCTGTGGCACAGAGCTCCAAGAGAGAAAGCTAACCTCTGCGCTGATATATCCTGTTCACGGCCCTGAGGACCCAGACCTCACCCAGGCTGGGCATGGAAAAGTTCCCCACCCCCAATATCACATCAGATACAAATCAATGACTCCCAATTGTCTCAGTGCTGAGAAATATACAAAAAAATCCCACTTTATCTGCCCCATTCAAACAAAGGCCAGAATCATTAAAGGTCAACAGCAAAAAGTCCCACCTTAATTACTATTACAGATACATAAACACACACACACACACACACACACACACACGCAAAAACCCCTTTGTTAACTTGTTTGGACAATTTTTAGTCAGTCAGCAAACATTTATTAAGCATTTACTATGGGTCAGGCACCATTCTGGGGATAAGGGCAAAAATAGCCCCTCCCTCCAGTGTACATTTAGAAGAATGTGTGAATTAATACTACTGTCTTTTTAAAAGGAGAATTGGTCCCATCTTGGTGGGGGTAGGGGGAAGGAAAAAGTCAAAGTAGGTCCTTGCTCTTTCTCCCTAGACCTAAAACTCTTGGACGAGAAGAGTGTTTGTATATATATCCAAGGGCAATCACATCTGTCTCTGCCCATTTTATCAGGAGAATTCTAGTCTTTTATGACCATGGTTCAGGTTGAGTCTGGCATGCACATAGGAGAACATTTGGTTTGTGTTATTTTAGCCAAATTGGCTTAATTTCATTGACTCTTAGTTTTATCTCCAGTCAAGCATTCTGAAATGATCAGATGAAAGGCTCACCACGACTCAGTGATTGGTTGGTCAATTTGATTAGCAGTTAGGAATTATAAATGGCTGATAAAACTGGTCTTTTCTTGTGCCACCACAGTAATAAATAGCATGTACATATTTTTGTGCAGCTTTTATTCTTCGAAAGAAAGCAAAGAGATAGAATAGGTTTTAAAATACATGCCACATAATTTATTCTGACAAACAGATGGATTTTGTTGTTGCCATTATCTTTTGATGAAATACTTTAAAACTAGTCCAAGGTGGTGCATTTTCAAATATAATATATACAGTACATCCAGCAGTTAACAAAATTTGGATGTGTAGCATAGAATGGTCATTATTTTTACTGAAAAAAAATAAAGGCACTAATTACTTACAGACAAGATACTTAGCACAAACAGATAAGCTTCAAAATGAAAAAATTCTCGGTTTATGATAATTATGTTCTCTGCTTTGTTTTCAGAGACTGATAATTTGAGGCTTTAAAATCACCAGGAAGCCATTAATTGGAATTCTTCAATAAAAAATAAATTACATAGAAGTTCATGATGAGTTGTAAAAGCAGAGAGACTGTATTATACAGTGAGCGACAGTGCTTCCCTATTTATAGCCTCACACAGATATGTCGAACAGAAAACTGTAAAGAATTTGAGATGTGCAGATAGCAATTATTCACAGATCCAAAGTATCTACAGATATTTCAAATAACAGCTTTTAGCAGATCTGTTCTCCAATAAAAGCAGGGCTTTATTTTGGAGTAGCACTTTTCTAACATGTTGCTTCTTGTTTCTGACATTTTCCTTGGCATTCTGGTGCTCTATCAGCTCATAACTAGAGTATATACAAATCTAGACATCATAACATGACATAACACACCCTCACGTGAGAGCAGATAGTTTGGAGAAGGCTCTTCTCCTTGAGAGTCTGGATCCTGCAAGAGATGAGAAATGTCTACAAAAATGTCAGTTTCAGAGTGTTTCTTCCCATATTCTTCACCAAGAAAGCCAAATCCTTTTGAGGGCCAGGCTACTTTGCTCACTGCTTCACAGGAGGGCTGGCTCACTGCTTCGGGGTGCTTCATGGAGAAGCAAACTCTCTTTGGAAAATGGAATCAAGCAAAGCCGTTGCCATTCCATTCAATGAAATGTCCTGGGGACGGGTTGAAAGAGAGGCTGAATCACCACCCAAGATGCCTGCCCCTCTAAGAGTTAGAACCTGCAGACTTTCCTGAGAAGTTGCATTCCCTTATTTACTCTGTTCTTGTTGAGTTGAAGTGAAGGAGATGTTCTCCATTATGCCATTGTAAAATAGGATCCTTGGAAAGGGCTAAGATCTATCTTGTGGAAAAGAGAGAGAGGTGACCAAGATTATGACAATACAAAAGATTCTTGAGAAAAGAGATGGGGGAATGAAAAGAAATGTTACTATTCATTCCATACCTCTTCACCCTCAGTGCTACTGTTAGCTCAATCAAGGGGTATTTATGAAACACTTTCCCTGTACCCAACACTTTCATTTAAACTTCGTATATTTTGAGTGTCCATAGTGGCTTGCATGTTGTCCCTCAAGTAGAACATAAGCTCCTTGAGGTCAGCAACTCTGTTTTTGCATTTCTTTGTTTCCCTAGTGCTTAGCACAGGCCTGGCTCATGGTAAGTGCTTACTAAAGCTTGTCGACTGACTAGGAATTATATGGGACCCAAACTGAATTCAAGACACTGGCCTTACCTATGTGGTGTACAAGTTCGAGACAATTATACAGCCAAAACACACACATAACCAATTACTTGAGTTTGTATTTGAGTCTAAGTGCCAGTGGAATTCAGAGACAAGATAGATAAATTCATATTAGAGACAAACAGAAATGCTTCCCATTAGGATGGGCCTTGAGCTGGACCTTGAGGGATTTGAGGGTGGGGTTTGGATGTGTGGAGAAGGCATTCTTGGTAGGGGACCCATCATGGTCAAAGCCAAAGTCCACTGAGGAGCCTGGCATTAATACTAAGGTTTCTAACTGCATTATTAGAATTAATACTTCATTTCAATCAAATGAACCTTGAGAAGCCTTATTTATGGTTGGTGGATACTGATCAAGAATGCCACAGTGTGTGTGGGTGCATGTGTGTGTAGAGGCAAGGACTGGCAAGGCGTTATGGGAGTCCTGGTGGTGTGGGGTATGTCCCAGGTGATGTTGTTACAGGGCGGATAGTGTGCTGGACTTGGAGTCGGGAGCACCTGAGTTCAAATCTGTTTGTGCTTACTAGCTTGACGACTACAGGTGAGTCAATTAACCTCTGTTTGCTTCCATTTCCACATCAGTAAAATGGGATAATAATAGCACTTATCTCTCAGGGTTGTCACGAGGATAAAATGAGCTAATTTTTTTGTAAAGCCCTTTGCAAACCTTAAAGCTTTAGCTCTTATTATTATTCATTCCACACAAATTCCTTTGTTCACAAAATCTGCAATGCCCTAAGTGGAAATGTAGCAGAGCTTAGATGTAGACACTTGCCATTCATTAGAATCCCATGCTAACAAGCTGAGGTCTTCTCGGTGTTCCTGGACTCTGCCACCCCAATTTCCTTTCTCCCCAGGTTTATGGATCACGTATCTAGTTGTTTTCTTTCGTGATGTTTTCACTGAGGTATTAATTCCCTATTTACTTAAATGTGACAGCTTCAATTCTCTGAATGACTTCATGACAAAACCTGTGGGAGTCCACGGAGATGGAATAAGGGTGTCCAGACAAAATGAAACAAAATCAGCCCATTGTCTGCACAGAGTATGGTATGATGTCAAGATGGAGAGGCGTGGTGTCAGTAACAATGGTTCACAATAAAAATCCCTGGTCTCTGCAGGCACAGACAGGGCTCATAATTCTTATAGAATAAAACCCACAGTAAATCATGTGAGATCAATTGATAAGAGATTTCAGGCAGATTAAAAATTATACCCTCCCCTTCATTAATAAGGAGGCTTCTGTCCAGGGCTGATTGTTGGTGCTTACTTTGATAAATGCCTTGTAATTCAATGTAAAGAAATATCCCTTAATGGGATATTGTCTTCCGTATCTTAAAAACAAAAATCTATATTTCCATACTGCCTTTCTGGAGAGCTCCCTAGGACTGACAGACCCAGCACTGTCCAGGGAATTGTTTCATGACAAGACATATTCTGAATTGCCTGCTCTGAGTTCTTTCTCTCTTCACAGATTCCAGAGTCAGGGAACTTTTTTAAAGTCATCCCAACTAGCTGCTGCAGGATGTGTGGAGCATCAAACTGGGGTTGGCAGCGCCTCCCCAGGGTTTTTAATTCTAGCTGACATTAATATTCATGCTAATTGGGCTCTAATGTGAATATTGATAGCAATATCATTATGCTTATTGAACTTACACAGTGAAAAGCATGCCGGACTGAGAAATGAGAGATCTGGGTTCTAGCTCTGCTGTCTCCCTGTACTAGTTCTGTCTCTTCTAGCAGGAGATTGAGTCTTTCTGGGTGCCAATTTCCTCATCTTCAAAATGAGGGTTTCAGACTGGATAACCTCTGAGATGCCTCTGGGTTTTGAGAAGGATCCCAGACACTTCATTATTGGCCACATTTAAACAGTTGGCAATAGCCTTCTAAACCCTTTACCAAATCTTCAGCAGGTGACTGTACTTGCTATCTCTGTATACCTTTGTTTGTAAACTCTCTAGGGGACATGGAGGAAAGCGTTTCTCCTGCATCTCAGAAGGTCTGGAATTTTTCAGGACCAATTGCAAAATTTAATTGAGTCTTGACTGTCTTCTGTGCATGAGAGAAAACAGGGAATTTAAAACTGAACAAAACATAACAAGCCCAATCAAACTAAGGGAATAGCAGAATTAAGCATGCTCTATTTTGTAGCCCCTTAATGACCTCCAGCAAATGTCTGACCCAGTTCTGAGGGCCTTCATCCCCTTTACATAAAAAGTGATGTCTTAAAAAGCAGCCTAGTAAAAGGACGACAAAGACCTGGACCATCCATGACCGTGGAAAAGGTAGGAGTGTCCTTTGTGGCTGCTACAAAGAAAAATCATAAAATAGAATGAAGATAACATCAAGTGACTCAGTTTGGGGGCCACATAGGGACCATGCAGCACTCTTGCCTGCTTGTACCTGTGTTACAGTATATGGGGATGGGGTGGACAAGGAGTCAGGAAAATCTGGGTTCAAATCCTGCCTCAGCCACTACCAGCTTGTCTGACTCTTCTGAGAGTCAGCCTCAGTTTCTTTATCTGTAAAATGGAGGAAATAACAGTTCTTACCTCATAATGTTGTTGTGAAGATCGACGAGATAGTATATGTTACTGTATGTTTGCAAATCTTCAGGTGCTATGTATATGAGCTAGCTTTTATTACGTTCCCTTGAACTGAAGGAATTAATCTGCATGGTGTTTTCTTTTCTTGACTGTGCTGCCACTAGGTATACCCTAGTCCCAGCAATGCTTTGGAGCAAGCACTCTTGACTGTTAGCAAAGGGTTAACTAATAACCAGTACCTTGGTGATGCCTGAGAATCTTTCTTATGCCAGTCTCACATCAAGTTCACCGAGCCAGTAGTTAAAGGTGTGATAAACTCGATGTTGACACACACATGTTTGGTAATGACACAAATTTCACTTTGAGAGGATGGGTTTTTGGGGTAGACATTAGGTACAAAGAGGACCTGTGAAGTATTGATATCAATTAGAAATACTTAATAACTTCTACTCATTGTGCACTTGCCTTAGATGGGCAGTGGATATATTTCTTCACTTTCGAACTGTATAATAGCGTGGAAGACTTACTGGCTACAGAAGCTTGTGAAATTACTGGTACAAGTCACAATATCCCACATTTAGAGCTGAAAAGGAACTTTAGATGTCACCTAGTCCAATGCCTTCATTTTTCTGTTGAGGAAACTCATGCCCCAATCTAAGTGATTTTCCCTCCCCCTTGAAGACTTCCCTGATCTCTCTAGCTGGGAGTGGTTTCAATTTTCCCTGTGCTCCTAAAGTACTGACCATTTGTACTACCCATCTAACATTGACTATCTTACATTGGAGCTGCTTGTATGCATGTAATCTCTCTGGCAAGGCTTTCTGGTCCTCCGAGGCAAGCCCAATATCTATATATCATATTATGTTCCACCTTGGCTGGAACAGTGCTTTACATAGAGAGAAGCTTCATAAGTGGCTTTTCAGCCAGCATATCTGATTCATCCTGTCACTAATGGAATGCTAGCCCCACCTCACCTCTAGCTTTTGGCTTCCTTCAAGGCTCAGCTCAAACCTTCTACAAGAGCCCTCTCTCAGCCCCCTCCCCAATGTTGGTACCTTCCCTCTGAGATCACCTTCAATTCGCACTGTATAAATCTTGTCTGTACAAAGTTATTTCTCTATTATCTCTCCCACAAGCACATGAACTCCTTGAAGGTAGGGAATCCTTATATTTCCAGAAATCAGTACAGTGCCTGGTACATAGTAAGTCTGTTAACTTGACTTGACTAAGAATATTGTTATTGTGAATACTGATAACCCAGTGGCAGGGGCATCCAGCACAGAGAAGATGGTTGGGTCAGGGTTAAAAGTAGAGTTGACACAGAGGGTATCTAATTAGTTCCATTGGTCCAGAGAATGAACTCAGCCTGGAGAACAGAGTTCTCAAGTAAGTATTTAACAGAGAATAGTATAACTAATGTCTGACATGACACGGGCTTAAATAAATGTCCATGGATCAGGGTACAATCTCCAAATGCTGGTCATGGCCCTCATGGCTACCTTTAGTCTATTAACCAGAACTAGAATGAAGCCTCATTGTTTTAGTCCTATGCTTTATGTTTTCCCAAGGACACTGTTCAATTCTGAAAGCCCTTAGTGAAGATCCCCAAGGTGCAATGTTACTTGCATTCATCACTTTCCCCGCTTATAACGTTTTCTTTTTTTTTCCTTTTTTTTCTTGGTCTCCTGAAGAATTCTATAACAGCCTTTTATTGTAAACAGTGGATACTCCTCTCAAATTTACCTCTCCCCAAAGAAAGAAGCAAAATGCAACTCCAATGTGAAATGGAAGAAGACGGTGGTAGCTATTACACCACCAGGATTCATGCAGCATTATAAATTTCTATGAAAATGGGAATTATAGACAGTCTGCTTTAAGGCAAGCTGGTTCACTTTCATGTAGTATAACAATTCAATCTCTGTACACTGTTTCAAAGCTTGGAATGCTACACTTCTCATCAGAGAATCATATACATGTATACACATAAGCATATATAAAATATATGCACATATACATGCATGTATAAATATACACATTTACATAAATGTCTCTCTCTCTATATATATATATACACACACATACAAGTATATCTATATGCATGTACTCAATTCATATGCATATGTAAGCATAACTTGAGCTCTTCAAGACTATCCATTTTCCCACTGCAAGTTAAAAATGATGGTTTATGTCTTATAAAAACCATCTTTGCTTTTTGCCAAAAATATTGAGCCTGAGAGAATTCTTGTAGACAGACACACAGAAACACGCAAGTGCACCCACTTGCCATTTTGTTTTATGAGTTCTCAGACAAAATTTATTTTTCATGAGCCATTCTGACAGTAAAGATTTTCATTTTTTAGGATACTGTGTGGTACCTTGGATGTTCAATTAAACTACGAAATTCCATTGAAAAGGAAACTAAACTCTAAGCCCAAAATGGCAAAAAGGGGACAACTTAACCATTTTCATTTCTGCAGTTTCCATATTTTAATTAAGCAGTTGAGTACTTACTATATGTAAGGCATTGCCAGGCAGTAAGATAGGACTAAATGAGAAGTTTAGATTAAAAATGGGGGTAAGGAGACTAAAAGAGGTAAGAGAAAGAAGAGATCACTACTTTCATCTGGAGTAGTCTTGGAAAACGTCACAGAAGAGATGGGTACTGTGTTCTATCTTGAAGGATTGGGCAACATTTGGATTGGTGAAAAGCACAGAGAGGAGAGCATTTTAGGGAGAGGAAATAGGAATCTTAAAGCATATTTGCAGGACTGGAGAGATGTATTTGGCTATCACAGAGAGTCAGGCAGGAAAGCAGTAGACAAATGAGGCTGGAAAGATAAATTGGAGGCAGTGGGAAAATGTAGGGTCTTAGGTGCCAGGTTACTAAGAAATTTGATCATTATTTTATAAGGTTATAGGGAGCTATTGAAGATTGTTGTTGATGAAGAATGACTTGTAGAAAGTAATGTTTTAAGATTTATCTGGCTAGTGGCCAGATAAATTGGTGTGAGAAGTCAGCTTGAGTCAGTGTGACAGGCTAGGAGAAGATTACCAAGTTCTAGAGGTGAAGTGAGAGGAAATCAAGGGAAGGTCTCAGTAGGGGGAATGGAGAGGAGGGACTAAAGAAGTACTGATTAGTAAAACTTAACAAGATTGGTGGCTTTAGATGAAATCCAAGTAAACTGTTCCCTTTCTCCTGGTGTCTTTTGCTATGATATCCCCACTTATTTCCATTAAAGCAGTGGCTGAGAAAGATCACATAAAGGTGAGATAAGGAGCCCAAATCTGTGCTCTTTGGCAATAGAAAGGAATCTCAAGAATCCTCAGTAAAACCTCGACCTTTGCAATAGGAGAAAATTTAAACTTTGACAGGGTGAAAAGAGTATATTTGAGTTTTACAGTGTTTGTACCTCCAGCCCAAATTTTCCCTGCTCTTGGTCTCATAAAACTGTAGGCCATCTCCAGTTATCTCAAAGGGGTGTTACAAAATTCTCCAACCCAACTTTATTGGATTCACTTAATTATTTCTCATCGAGGGAGATGATGCTTTTTGTTGGTGTGATAGTGGGCAGCTAGACGATAAATCATAAAGCATGAGGGACATTTCATACACATATTAAAGCTTCAAATGGGTAAAATTTGCATATGTATGCATATACATACATGCGTGTATAAATATAGGTGTGTATATATTCACACATAATACGTTCACCTATACATATCCATATGCACATATACCATATATACATAGGTACGTGCAGTCACTAACACATACACACACGCTCATGGGTACATCCAGCTCTGGATTAGTTCTTTATTAGTTCTTAATGGTTCTTTGCTGTAGGGAGCACCTATTGAAGAAACTCTTCCTATCAAAACAAACTGGTAACTACCTTGCAATTTATAGTCTTAGTCTTAGAAAATTACTTGGGAAACTTAGGGGTTAAGTGACTTATCTAGGGTCCCACTGCTAGTATGTCTCAGAAGCTGGGGTTTGAACCTAGGTATTCTTGAATCTGGGGCTGACTCTTTATCTACTCTCTATACAGATAGGAGTGTACATACACACAAACATGTTCACAAAAATCAAAATATCAAAATAGCAGCATAATACCGTAATTGCATAAAAGAAAAAAAATCAGAAATATCTTAGTACATGCCCTGAGAAATCAACTATAAAGGCCCTTAGGACAATTCATTCTGCTAGATCAACAAATAAAATATCTCTTATTTCAGGACAAAACATTGAAGAGGCATTCTCAACCACAGATTCACTTTTTATGTTTCTAATTGTCCATTAGCAGAGATTATGTTCCCAAACCTCCCTGTATTCATTGGAGTCCTATTTCTGTGAAGTGTAAAGTCTAACAATCCCTGAGTAAATTGATCAAGTTGCTTAGAACTTCATGGTCATTCAAGTTTTCTGCAGGAAGTTATTTTTCTCTACTCGTTTGACTCGGAGGTGGAAGTAGATGGTGAGGGAATGTGAGAGCTCATTAGAGTTTATTGTACAGTACAGCTGGGGGAAGGGAAATTATAGAAGCAGGGGTGGGGGAAAGTCAATTGCTAGAGCAGCTCTGACACCAATAACTTTTTATGAGGGTGAGCCAAAGCATCAGGGAGGCTGGAACCAAGTTTCTGCCCTTTTGATCCTATTACTGTAGATCATGAGAAAAGAAGCAAGAGTATACAAGCTTTCTCAGGCAGGGATAGGACAAGATAGATGTACCAGTGCTAGGTCTGCAGGGAATTCATCTAAACCAATCAAACAGACACAGGCACATTTTTTTGGAGGGGATGGGGGTTGGGGGAAGGAAGGGCACATTCATGGAGTGTATCAGCATAACTAATAAAGCAAATCAGTGATAAAAGAGACCGAAATGTTCATACTAAAAATTCAGTTTAGCCAGGAGTTAGTGACTCATGGCATTCCCACTAATGAAATATATAGGGTGATTGTAATGGTATTCACAAGTGACTATTGATCATGTGGTGCCCTCCCTGTCCCCCTCAGGTGAGTTAGTTCATGGTCAACATTAGTACCGTCCTTGGAACAGCAGACAACATCTGGTGTATTGTGTTCAATTTGGGGGCATAGTTTCCTAGACACTCCATAGCTATTCAATGTCTACTAAAATATAACCCCCAAAACAGAGGCATTCATAGTTGTGGGTGTGGGGTGAGGGTTGTCCTTCTCATTCGCCCTCTCCCTCAGGGTCAAGGGAAACATTTCCAGGGCCCTCCTCAGGGAAAAGAGTAGGGCCAATAGGAATGTTCACCCAGAGTATGCTAGTAATCTGGTCTATTGTCTGATGCATGCCTGTGTCCTAGAGGCCATAGTTTAGGAAACTATGGAATTATCCAGAAGAGAGAATGCATGATGGCAAAGGACCTCTGGTTTGTGCCTTAAAATTAGTGAGTAAATAAACTAGGGCTTTTTAAACATAGATTTATTTGATATCTTCTGTTTTTTATATAACCTAGATTTTATTCTGTATTCCTTGTCCTTTTTTCTTCCAAGGAGCCATCCCTTATAATAAAGAATTAAAAAAAGAAAAAAGAAAGAAAGGAGTAAGAACAGGAAAAAAAAATATTCAACAAAATTGCCCAGCACATAAAATAAAAATTTGACCTTATGTGCAATATTCCAGTAGTTTTATTGTTAACTCTGACTTTTGTAAGGAGATAAAGAGTGGGGTGGGGAGGTCATTTGTATCTTCTTGTATCTCTTCTTTGGAATTGAGCTTTATAATTTTACAATATAGTTCTTTTATTTTACATTATTGTATTCATCATTCATATTCTTTTCTGTTTCTGCTGACTTCACTTTGCATCAGTTCACATAAGTTTTTCTGTGATCCTCTGTTATCATATTCACCATTTCTTACAGCACAGTAATATTCCATTACATTTATGTATAATTTGTTCATCCATTACCCAATTGATCATCATCTACTTTGTTGTCAAGTCTTTGTTAATACAGAAAGTGCTGCTATAAATATTTTGGTGGGGCTGAGCCAAGATGGCAGCTGGAAAACAGAGACTCACTTAAGCTCTCCCCCAAATCCCTCCACACACCTGTAAAAATGACTCTGAACAACTTCTAGAGCTGCAGAACCCACAAAATAGCAAAGGGAAACAGGTCTCCTGCCCAGGAGAGCCTGGACGGTCACCAGGAAGGGTCTATCACATGGTGCTGAGAGCAGAGTGCAGCCCAGCATGGGCGGCACTGGACAGACCAGACCCAGAGTCAGCCAGCAGGAAAAGGCCTTAGGGCCATGAATCATTGAGGTATGGCAGTTACCAAACTTCTCAATCCACAAATTCCAAAGAGCGGGTTAGTGGGAAATTGTGGGATTGAGTTGAGACCAGTCTGGCCACCAGCCCTGGGGGTGGTGGAGGTGGTGCAGCTGTGGCGGGGGAAGCAGCAGGAAGCTCCTGAGGCTGCTTCCAGAGCTCCGGTGTCAGCTGCTTCCTGAGTCCCTGGCTCACATGGTAGGAGGAATCTAGCAGCAGATCAGAGCAGGAGTGCAAGGAGCACTTTGTGGGCACAAAGGAAGGTTCTCTTGCTGTGCTCTGCTTGGATCTGTATTACGGTCCTGGTTGGCAGTTCTTGGGGGAGGAGGGGCGCTGCTGTGACAGAGCCTGGGGTGACTGTGGAATAGAAGTAGCTCTGAAAACAGCAGTGCTTGGACCCTAAAGCTTGGGACAAAGTCCTCTCTACTCTACAAGCAGTCATACACTGACAAAAAGCCCAAACATCAAGAAGGTGTCTGGGGACACGATCAGGCAACAAAAATGAACTCAGACGCA
>CM053625.1:264088321-264142153 GCA_028646595.1 Phalanger gymnotis
AAGAATCAAGAAAAGCATGAAAAGGTAAACAAGAAAGAGAATTTATAAGGGACTTACTAAAGTTGAACTGTTTTGTTTACATTCCTACATGGAAAGATGATGTGTATAATTCATGAGACCTTTCTCAGTCTTAGGGTAGTTGAAGGGAATATACATATATATACATACATACATATATACATATATATATGTATATATGTATATATGTATGTATGTATATATATGTATATACAGAAGGTACAGGGTGAGTTGAATATGAATATGAGGGGTTGATATCTAAAAAAATAAAATAAATTTAAGGGGTGAGAGAGGAATATGCTGAGAGAGGGAGAAAGGGAGAGATAGAATGGGGTAAATTATCTCACATAAAAGTGGCGAGAGAAAGCAGTTCTGTAGGAAGGGAAGAGGGGGAAGGTGAGGGGGAATGAGTGAATTTTGCTCTTATCAGATTCAACTTGAGAAGGGAATAACATACACACTCAACTGGGTATCTTACTCCACAGGAAAGTAAGAGCAAGGAGACAAAAAGGGGTGATGACGGAAGGGAGGGCAGATGGGGGAGGAGGTAATCAAAAGCAAACATTTTTGAAAAGGGACAGGGTCAAGAGAGAAAATTGAATAAAGGGGGACCAGATAGGATGGAAGGAAATATAGTTAGCCTTTCACAACTTGATTATTGTGGAAGTGTTTTACATAATGATACATATGTGGCCTATGTTGAATTGCTTGCCTTCCTAAGGAGGGTAGATGAGAAGGGAAGAGGGGAGAGAATTTGGAATGCAAAGTTTTAAAAGCAGATGCTCAAACAGAAGTTGTTTTTCATGCAGCTGGGAATCAGGATATATAGGGAATGGGGCATAGAAATCTATCCTTCCCTACAAGACAGTAAGGGGAAAGGGGATGGGGTGGGCAGAGGGGGATGACAGTAGGAAGGGCTGACTGGGGAATGCGGCAACCAGAATATTTGCCATCTTGGAGTGGGGGGTAGGGCAGAAATGGGGAGAAAATTTGTAAATCAAAATCTTGTGGAAATCAGTGTTGAAAACTAAAATATTAAATAAAAATGATAAATTTCAAAAAATATTTTGGTGTATGTAGAAACTTCCTGTTTGTCGCTGACTTTCTTGGAGGAAGTCTTTAGCAGTAGAATCTCTGGGTCAAAGATCATGATCTTTTTATGGAACTAGAGTGGTTTATTATGGAGAAGAGCAGGCCTAGAAGGGACATAGTAGCTGTCTTCAAGTTTGAAATGGAAAAGCTGAATCCTCCAAGAAGGATTAGACTTGTTCACTTTGGCTGTAGATGGCACAACTAGGAGCAATGAGTGAAAGTTGCAAAGAGGAAAATTTGAGTTTGTATGGGAAGAAAGAGATGGAGGGAGGAAGGAAAGAAGGAAGAAAGAGATAGAAAAGAAATGAAGGAAGGAAGAGAGAAAGAAAGAAATGAAGGAAGAAAGAAAGAAAAGAAGGAAAGAAGAAAGAAAAGAAAGAGGAAGGGAAGGGAAAAAAGAGGAAGGGAAAAAGGGAAAGGAAGGGAAAGTAGTGGGTTCTTCCTTGGAAGGTAGTGCGTTTTTCCATAGTTTAGATCTTCCAAAGAGGCCGAATGGTCACCTGTGAGTAATATGCTCACTGAGGTCCTTTCCTGTGCTGATATTTATAATACCGTGGGCCAGAATTTGGCACACTCCTTTTGAAATGTCACAGAGCCCAAGTTTAACAAATCATAAAGATCATTCCCAAATTCCATTCAGGTCAAGGAGAAGGTAAAGAAATGGATAGACTTACTTTTTGAGGTGGATGACATGTTATTTAAAGAATCTCAGAAGTTACAGAGACACCAAAGGCCATTTAGTCCAATCTGTGACTGAACAAGCATCTCCTCTAAAATATAGGGGTTATCTATCAGCTGTTTACAGACTTTAAGTGAGGGAGAATTCATCCCCTCCAGAGGTAGTCCATTCCACTCTTTTATAGCTCAGTTAAGAAGTTTTTCTCTTCCTTACTTCAAGCTTATGTTTGCTAGCATCTGCTCACTGATCCTGGTTCTGCCATCTTTGGCCAAGGAGAACACATCAAATCCCTCTTCCACATTTTAATGGATGACAAAAACAAAGCGAACCTTTTGAATTTCTATTTTCCTTCCATTTTTCCTGTCAAGAATAATCTGAATATAGTAAAGGTGAGAATGAAATAGCTATAAGGAAATTTAAGTCCAAAATAGATAATGTGCTATTCACTATTGATGTGACCTTGTGGAGGACATCACTTAACAGCTTCAGATGTCAGTTTCTTGATCAAAAGTGAAGGAATTAGATGACATGGGCACTGATTTCTTCCACCTTTAAATTCCTCAATAGCTATGAGATAGCAAATGAGCACCTATATGTCCTAAGTGATTTTAAATCATTTAATCAGATAAAATACATTTCCAGATTTTGTAAGAATGTTAGCATGTGATCACTGAAGAACTAATATCTGGGATATTTAAGAAACTTAGGAGAGGCAGCACAGGATTCAATACGGACAAATATTGTTTAAATTCTCCCAATGAAGAAGTTGGGTTCCATAAACTCCATTTTAGCCACTAATACAAATGTTGAATAGAATAAGTCAGAGGACAAAGCCCTTGCAATAAAACTATAATCTTCCTGGTTGATCCATTAATCAACATAATTTCAATCCAAATGTTTGGTTTTGAATTGACCTATTAACCAGCCTGCATTTCTCCATCTTGTCCTAAGGGATATTTTGAGAGAATTTTTCAAAGTCTGTTGAAAATACTATATGCTACATCTGAAACATTTTCCTGTTATACTATTCACCTGCCTTTTAAAAAGATGAAATAAGATTAATCTGGTGTCAGTTGTTCTTGGTGAACCCATGCTTGCTCATGGTGATCACTGTTTTCTAAGCATTCACATATCATCTACTTAATGCATTTGAGAATTTTATCAGGGATATATAAGCTCTACATGAGTCAACAGTATAATGTGGCTACTGCTAAAAAACAAAACAAAACAGATGACCCAAATATGTAGCTGTTGGGGAGATAGTATAGCATAAGGGAAAGAGAATTGATTCTGAATTCTGAGGACCTGGGCTCAACTCCTATTCACTCACTATGACCTTGGACCAACTACGTAATTTCCTTTGACCTCAGTTGCTTCATTTTTAAAATGAAGAGGATAAGATGTCTTCAGAGCTCTCTTCTATCTCTGGAGGTATAAGTTCTCTGATCTTAGGTTTCTGTGTTAGGAACCTTCAAAGAGTCCTGCTTTAGTACTTCCATGTAGGTTGGAAGTAACCCTAGGTTCTGAATGGTTGTACTAACAGACTGCCAGTTCCAGAAGATTCTACCATCCTTAGAAGGTCCTGGTAATAGACAGTGGATGCTTTCTGAGAACCAGCCTAGCTAAATACAGAGAGGATCAAAACTAGTTTGCTAGCCATTTTGTGATTAATTTTTTGGCCATTTCAATCCATGAAAAAAATGCAGCATGGTTCCCAGTTCTGTACATTGTAGGTCCCTTCTATTCTTGTTATCTCTTTTATTCACAGTGACAGAGTGGGTGAAAGGGGAACAGAGAGCACTAAGAATGGTACAATTTTTAGATTATCTATAAACCATAGCCTAAGTATTCCAAATGTGAGATCCTTGTCCAGTGACCAATAAATGGATAAACTCTTGGAAGAATTATGTAAAAGCTTGACATTCTTGCCATAAAACACAGAATCATAACAGAAGGTACTACAGACTGGTCAAGTATCAAGAGTGAGGGACAAATGATGGCTGGCCTTAATACTCTATTGTCTTCCTCATCATGTTAGAAAAATTAGAGGAAGGACCCCAGCATGGTGAGTGAATCCCCTGTCATGAACTCATGGGAGACTATTGATAAGAGTTGTATAGACCAGTTAGACATGGGTGAATGGTGATCCCTATCCTTGGAAGAAACGCCCACTTCAAGGAAGTCACAGATTCATTGAGAGTATTGGAGGATGTTAGGTTGCATTAATGGAAGCATAGTATGTAGAACAATGGAAATGACAGCTCAATTTTACCCCAGGGCAGGTTGAGTATTATATTACATTCTACATCTTAGGAAGGATGTTGATAAACTGCAATGTGTCTGGGAGAACAGATGAGAATATAAAGGGAGAATAGCTGAAAGAGCCGGCTGTGTTAAATCTGGAGGAAAGATGGCTGCTGGAGAATATGTCTTCAAATATTTAAAGAAATGTGATTTGGATGAGAGATTAGGATCACGGGATGACAGATTTAGAGCTGGAAGGGAATTTAGAGGCCATCTGGTCTAATGTTCTTATTTTGTAGATGAGGAAGATGAAGGGTGGGTCCTAGAACCACTCAGCCCTTAAGTGTTTGAGTTGGGATTTGGAAGCCTTCCTGACTCCAAGTCCAGTGCCCTCTCTACTCTGCCTCAGTCAATGTCTCCAGAAGACAGAAACTAGGACCAATGAAATAGAAATGACAAAGAAACAGATTTTGGCTCACTGTAAGGCAGAATTTCTTAACAATTAGGTCTGTCCTAAAATGAAATAGGCTCTCTTATGAGATTATAATTATAAGTTTTCTATCACTGGAAATACTCCAGGAGCAGTGATATGATCTGTTGTCCACATATACAAAATCTTGGATTGATAACAATCATCATAGCAAGGGTTCGTATGGTGCTCTAAGGTTGGCAAAGAGCTTTGTATATATTAAATCATTTGATTGTTTCAATGACCCTGTGAGGTGAGTGTTATTTCTCCCATTTTATAGATAAGGAAACTGAGTCTGAGAGAAGTAAAATGTCTTGTCTAGGATTACACAGCTACTATATGTCTGAGACAGGATTTGAACTCCTGTCTTCCTGACACCAAGTCCAATGCTTTTCCCACTATGCCACCTAGCTGCCACCTAAAAAGTTTCTTTAAACTGAATTGCATTAAATGTCATAAAGTAAATATATGGGCTAACAGGTAGTGTTAGATGACCTCCATTAAGCCTTTTAACTAAAAATATCCTACAATTCCATGATTTTGTAGTATTCCTATTTCCTCTTATAAAACTCACCAGAACTATTACCAAGTTAACCATTGAATGGTCTGAATTTCCTTGCCTCTGCCCACTTATAGATGGAGGGTATTTTCACAGTGAAATGGCTAAAAACATCATAGGATCATAAAATCATAAATTCAAAGCAAAAATGCAACTCAGAGGCCATCTTGTTCAACTCCTTGGTTTGGATTTCACAGAGGAGGAACTGAAACTTAGGATGGTTAATTGACTTACCCAAGGTCATCTCTAATTGTCAGAGTTAGGATTTGAACTGGGTCCTTTAACTGAATAGCTAGTGCTCTTCCTACTAGGTACTATGTTGTTTCCCAGAGAATCTAAAGTCACCACTGGATTCTCAAAAGGACGCTTTAGTCCTTTTCTCACAATGAGTGACGGGAAAAGGCAGATGAGGAAAGGAAGCAAGAGGCTTAGATAGCTCAGGAATAAGGTAATCGGCCTCTAAATAATTGAGTTGAAGCTATATAGACGAACAACAAAATATCCTGTATCAGGAATTGCAGTTTGACCTCAGGAAGTGAAAAGTCTGACAGGGAAAACTTCAGGAGTAACAGGAATGGAATGGCCTTTGAAAAACCAAGGTTATCTCCAGTTACTTTTACTCTACAGGGCCATGGCAAGAATAATCAATTCATTCCATTTACCGCAGAAAAGCTGATAGTGTGGTGACCCGCACTGATTGCTTAGAGGTCTAAAATGAACAGTTCTCCAGCATCCCTGTGGATTCCTTTCCTGAGTACAAACATGGACCAAGTTTGGCTGAATGGGATTGGCCAAATGCTTGGAACTTCCTTCTGCCAAAGGCACCTGGAAATAGTATCCTCTTATGAGTGGTTCATCTCAAGTCTTCTTTCCCCCTCACCTTTAATGTAGACACAAATGCACAAAGCTTGTGAAAGAGAACTATTTCCTTGAACCAAAAAAGGAAGAAAACTAAATTAGTAAAAGCCTGCCTGAGGCAAAATAGCTCCTAATCCATTTCTTTAAATGTTTCTCTCCTCTGGTGTCAGTGATTTCCTATGCTTTCCCTCCCCACATTACCTTCTGCCTCCTCCTTTGTACTGATAAACATCCATCTCTGAATAGTCCTGGCAGATTGATGAGTCCTACAGTGAGGGATGATGGCCCCATGGCACTTAGGAAGGGAAACTCTAAAGGTACAGCTGGGATAACTCTGCCTTGCTATAGCAAGTGCTAAAGGCTGGCTGGGGCACACCGTGCTCTATTTGGTCTGGGTGGAGAGCAAGATCTGAGAGCCCTTGCTTTTTGGGAAGGCGGCCATTTCATGGCCGACGACAAGGAGGAGCAAGCATAGGCATCGCAGGTGGTGTGATGGTGGGGAAGGCAGTTGTGGGGGTGGGGAAGAAGACCTTCCCTGCTTCCTAGGAGAGTCTCATCGCTATCAAAAGAACACTGTTTTGTGCGGCTGGACGAAGTGAGGTCACAGACACCCTGGCAGATCGGACGGCAGGCCTCTGAGGCTTTCACTCGGCCATTGTGCAGACCCTGTGTGCTGTCACTGTGGGCCTGCTCCATTAAGATTCCTGGAGAGCTAGAACTTCTTGGATGACACTCAATGCTCTTTTGTGTAGTCCTGGAAGCTGGCCTCAGCGTGGCTTTAATGTATGGGAAGAAGGGCTTGTACATGAAGGCAGCTGTGAGACAGAGGATGGTACCAAAGCTCCAGGGTCTATGCCTTTTGCTTTTTTGGGTATATGGAGGATTTGGATTTCATGAGCATTTCACCCCCAATACCCATCAAGACAGAAGGCTGGTTGAGCCTCTTCTTCTGTTGGTTCACTGTGTAGTCACCAATTATAGGCTTTATTCTCCCTTTGGCATTTGCAGGAGCACTGGAAACATGTAATACCATTGTTTAAGTAGAGCCACATTCTCCCTATCTTTACCTCCTCTTATATGATGGATTAGCTGTGGCTTCCATAGAGCTCGACTTAACCCAATCCCAGCTATAGGTGGGGCTGCCAAGGGGCTGGTATTTGAGAAGATTTGCCTTTTCTTTTTTCTTTTTGAAATCACAGGAACTTCTCACTTATGCTTTGTTTTTTCATGTTTATCTTTCATTCTGATTTTAGCTACCCTAGCTACATGGGGTGCCTCGAATGTAGCTATGGACAAGAAAAGAACTAAAGTGCCCTATTAAGAATCGAGTTTCTCTCCGTTACGACCCCATTTTTTGGCTCCCTCATCGGTTCCCAAGCTCAAGCAGGCTTTATGACCAGGATGGCTTCACTGCGGGCTAGTTGTTTAAGAGAAGGACAGGGAGTTTCTGCTCTTTAGAGAAAATCTGGCATGGTGAATTTGCATCCAAGATTTTAAAATGCAACAAGTTTGCACTGCTGTGATTTGGCCAATATTGCTGCCCTCCTTGTGTCCTGTGCAGGTGGGCAATAGTATTAAAACCAAAATATATCTTTTCCAATGCCCTGCATTTTTTCTCTGAGCTACAGAAAAGAGGCGAAAAGCATAATTTGTCCTTCAGGCTCCAGATAGCCCTTCCCTAGGTTGCTGAATTAAGTAGCTTTCTCCCGCATCACACCATCCAGTCTTGACAATGAGTACTGGTAAATGAGTTATCCACACTTACTGCCCTAAGTGCAAACTCCCCCCACCCCCAGCTATCTCCTCCCTAGTCTTATTTCTATTCAGCTCAGCCCTAAGCTTTCTCAGGCTCATTCACCCTGCTCCTCCAGTAAGCCTGTCTTTTCTTCTGCCTTACCCATGGAATCCATGCTTATTCTACAACACATTCTCCTACTGGCCCCACCTTTTCCATATATGCTGCTTAGTGGAAGGAAGTCATGGAATCAAAAGACTTAGGTTTGAATCTTTGCTCAAAATGAGTATTTTGTGTGACCTTGTAAATGGATTTTAGTTTCAATTGTCTCATCTATGAAATGGGAATAATAGAGTAATATTTGTACTATTTGTCTCATAGGGTTGCTATAAGGAAAACTCTGCAATGTCCACCTCACTGCCTCAGCCTTTCTCCCAGTGGCCCTACCTGCCAGTCACCACCTCCCCCCACCCCACCCCCACCTCAGGGATGGCTCCACCTTGAGGCTGACTTGATGACTGCTGAGTTCTTACCTGGAATCAACATATCAATAGAAGTTCCAGACACCTTGATAATTTCCCTCCCAGACCACTCAGGCCTACTCTATCTCCATATCCACTGCCTTCCTCCCTACCCTGACTTTCCACTTCATCTTTTATATGTTACCCTCTCCTATTAGAATGTAAACTCATTGTGGGCTTTTCCTCTCCCCTCCCCTCCCCTTTTCTTCCCTCTCTCCTCCTCTTTTCACTGCTGCATCCTGAAAGCCTGTTCCCCCACCTTCTTTCAACAGATTCTCATGTTTTACATGACCTATCTTCTCTCCATTGTCATCTCATCTGTCAACTTTTAGGACCCCGTTCCAATCTCCTTAATGGAGTTAGCTCCCTTTCTTGCCCACATGGGCTTCTTGATCTGTTCAAAGGAGGATACTGGATAAGATAATCTCTAATACTGAATCTTTGTTTAAATCTATGATTTATTTCTATTCTTATGCTGTTCTCCTGGGTTACTCAGGTTAGACCCCATAGTCAGAATTTCACTGATGACTTCTTGTTTTTCAGTCATTTTCTAGTTGTGTCTGATTCTTTGTGACCTCATTTTGGAGTTTTCTTGGCAAACATGGTATAGTGATTTGCCATTTCCTTCTCTAGCTCTTTTTAAAGATAAGGAAACTGAGGCAAATAGGGTTAAGTGACTTGCCCAGGGTCACATAGCTAGTAAGTATCTGAGGCCAGATTTGTATTTAGGTCTTCCTAATTCTAGGCCCAGTACTTTATCTACTGTGCCAGCTAGCTGGATGCTGATTACAAATGCTCATCTTCTACTGCTTCTCTGCCTATGTTCATGTTGTTATCTCTGCCTAGAATATCCTCCTCCTCATCTTTCAAGGCCCAGCTCTATGATCACATGTGTGAAATCTCTTCTGATCTTGCTGGACTGGAAGCTTTCTTAAAGGCAAATTATGTCTAAACTTTCTGTCTTCCCAAGACCCTGAGAGCATAGTTGTTTGCATATGGTATGTACTTAATTCCACAAGTGTGGCTCATTGATACATATTTTCACCATGGGTATCTGGATGTGATCTCTCCTATTTCTCAACTCCCATAACATGAACCTCTCTTCTGACATTTACTGCACTCTTCCTTGTGTAATATTATTTGCATTGAGGACAGAAAGATAAGTCTACCATAAATATGAGGACTACCCTGCCTATATATGTTCAATTTCTAAACACCATTAAAATATATCATGTATTTTCAAATAGAATGATTAAAGTGTGTCGACAGTCTTTGTTATTCACAAGCTTTCTAGCGCCTTTTGAGGAGGTTGATTCTTCAATTGGAAAGATTAAGTAGTTAAACACAAGCCAGATATGATCCTTTTTTCTACCTGAGATACAAGAAAGCCTCCTCTACTTATCGTATTACTATCTGTAATATATACATCTTTGTATTTCAGTTATTTTTTCCTTTATAATCATGACTACCAGATGAATTGGTGTATATGTATATATAATATGAATTCATTTTCTATGTTTCTTTGTTTATGTTGGTATTCTGCATTTTTTTATTTTTGCTTAGCCTAATAACATATTAGAATCCCTGATTTTCCATATTCAGCCAATGAATTGTCTATTTTGTACAAAACTTATTCTCATTCTTTACGAGTCTTTGCTTTTTAGATATGCTTCTTATATAGAACAGATTAGGTTTTATTTTCTTATAGATTGCCCCTCTTTCCTTTCAATGGATCGTTTGATACATTCACATTTAGACATAATTATTAGGCTTATGTTTTCCTTCATATAGCTATTTTTAATATATTGCCTGTTTTCCCCCTTCTTATTTTAAATTAATATTGTCTATTCTAACAGACTTTCCTTTCTTCCTGACTCCTGTTTATCCATCCTATAACAAGTTCTTGGAATTCACTTAAATTGTTAATTTCTCTTTCTTTTTATCATTTCAATATCTATTTCTTCTCTTTAGTTTCTTGCATTCTCCTACCCAGTCAAATGATTAGCTGAAAATATTTCCTTCTTGCAACCTCTTACTTTTAATAACTTTTTTTGGAAACTTTTAAAAGATTTTTTTTTTCTTTGTCCTCATTACTTCTTTTTTTTTCCATTCTATGTGGAGGTGGGCTTTTTTTTAATTCATGGACTACACACTTCTATTTTCTCCCTGTGTCTGATTGGGATAAAGTTTCTAAAGTACCAACTTTGAGCTCCTTCATTTAATTTTTGTATTAATGCCCTTGTAGCTCTTACCCTTTCTTCCACTGTTCTCTGCTATGTATCACTCTCAAATATATTAATTCACGAGGGAAGCAACACCATGTACTAAGCATCATGTTGTATTTACATTCTAATGCCCGCTGCCTCTGACCATGATCAGTCTTTATTCCAAAGGCAATGGCATCCCATCACTTCATTTATCTTCACTGTACCACATTGGGTATATAAACAAACTCTTTCTGGACCAAACCTATCACATAAATTCCCTATTTCCTGTCTCAGATACATGCCTATTCAAAAAGCCATAAAAATGCTTTTCAGTTGTATCTCCTGCCCCCAGCAAGTCAGATCCCCAAGTCTGCTCATCTTGTCCCAGTCCCTCCTTTGCATCTCTTCCATCTTGATCTCTTGTGGCACCTCCTTTGTGCTAAGACATTCTAAAAAACCATGATCACTGCTTACTTCAACTGTTTACCTGTAGACTTGGTAGGGGTATATTAATAGCTCTCTTCTGTCCTCTATCCATCTTCTCTTCATTTATGCAACATCTCTGCTATTACCTCTGGTAAAAAAATGTATTCATTTATCTATTTGGAGGGGAGAGATAATCATTTCTATAGTGGCTGCTGTGTGCCAGGCTCTGAGCTAAGTGATTTTTTAAAAAACAAAATATTATCTCATTTGGTCCTCACAACCAATCCATGGCACTATTATTATCCCCATTTATATCTGAGGACACTGAGGCAAACGGAATGTAAGTGACTTCCCCAGAGTCATATAGCTAGTAAGTATCTGAGGTGATGTTTGAATTCAGGTCTTCCTGAATCTACTCCCAAAACTCTATGTACTTCACTGCCATCTACTTCTGGCATGGGAATATAGTCCATAAAATAATAGTTCAAGGCTCCCAGTGTCACTATTACTGATTCTTTAACATCTTTTAAAAATATTTAGCCCCTTAGGTACTTTTAGGTTCTGCAGTACTTATGTACTGCTTCAATTCATCTTTGTTTTTTCTCTTACCACATAGTTCAATTTTTCTCTTAAAAACAAACAAACCCTACAAATATTAGATAATTAATTTCAATATTTATTCTTTTTTTTTGATAATTGTGCTTACTTACCTTTCTGGTGCTTCTGTCACTTGTGATGTTTACAAGTAAAATAATCTATTTCTGTTTTGTTTTTTCTCTTGCAGGAATGCTTCAAATGCTTCCATTTGTCAACTATCCCTCTTTAATAATTGATGACTGATTAATCTCAAGTTTGCAGGTATGTAATTTTGGGTCATACTTGAACTTCTCTGATTTTTGTAATGTACTATTCCATTCCCTTCTCTAGTTTCACATGAATGTAGAATGATTTTGTGTTATCCAGTATCTTTCATATCATATTTGAAGGTCTTTCTCCTGGCTGCTTGATGTTTTTTTTTATATATATACAGTTCAATTTAACCATTATATCTCTCAGAGTTCGAAGCATTTTCATTTTCCCGTGACAGTCTGGATGTTCTTTTAATTAATGCTTTTTCATCTGTATTTAGAACTTCTGGACAATTTTTAAAATTTTTTTTTCCAGCCTTATAGTATTCAGGTTATTTTTTTTAATTTGGCATGTTCTTCTGGGAGACTTATGATCCTTAAGTTATTTCTATGTATACTATTTTTAAGGTGAGCTACTTTCCTAATGTACAATTCATGCTTTCTTAAAAAAAATAAAACACTGCTCCTTTTTTCCCTCTTCCCAATCTTTCCTCTGCTCCTTTGTTTGTATTCCAAATATGTTATTCTCTCTTTCATAGCTTTTATTTGTTTGCAGATATCCATCTGTTTTATATTTTTTCCTCCTTGTTATTTGTGTTATTTTTAAAATACTGGGTTGAGAAATTTAATTTATGACTAAAACCATTCCTAATTTCTCCTTTTATCAGTATAATTTCACTTTTGAACCATTCTGGATTTTTTTTTTTTGCTCTGGAGAAACCATGAGATTCTGCATTTCATCAAGAAATATTGGTTTATTTTCCTTCAATTATATTTGTTCAAAACACTTCATTTTCTTTTTGAGATTTTTCTTCATTCTTCCTCCCCTTTGTAGATCTAATTAGGTGCTAAATTTGTGATTGAGGCTTTATCTGTCTATATCTTGTTGTTATAGCATTGTTACTTCAAGGCTTTTTCCCCCCTCTAATGCACTGACTACCCGGCTGGACCTCTGGGTATTCCCAACTTCCTCAATTTAGGGGATATTGAAGGCAATGAGGTTTAATTCTTTCCTTGAGTTACCTGGGGGGAAGGGGAATTTAGAAGGAGGGAGACTAGCCCCATCTGGCTTATTCTTCCTTTTCCTGTCAGGACTGTTTACCTGATACCTCTAGCCTATGACCCTGAGTTCTTATCTCTGCCCAGTTCCTGTTTCCCTTCTTCCTCTCCTTCACATGGCTGTACAAAATCAGTCTGCCATTTTTCTCAGGCTCAAGAAAGGTTTTGGGCAGTGTCATTATCCTGGAGATCCATATTAAATGGATTCTGATTGAAAAGGTTATAAGTATGCTGGTGCTCTTTGTGGTTAGTGTAGAGATTCAGAGTCATTTGGAGGTAGGCAAACCAAATAAAACAAAAAAAAAATTCAACTTCTCTGATGGTAGTTTATAGATGTTTTCCAGTGTGTGAGGTGAGTGTATGTTTAGAGCGGAGAATAATATATTATCATGTGGAAATCATGGTTATTCTGTATCTGGTTATATGTATAAATCGTTTCCTTTGAGGTTTTGGTGTTAAAGAGATGGTATCTAGTACACCATCTTGCTGGACACATCTTTTGGAGCATGGTTTTTACTTAGGTTTTTTCCTTTTATCTTTTGGTGTTCCAGTCTTTCTCCTGTACTCTCAGTCTTATTTCTCCCCTTTTCTCCACACTTTTTAGTTCTTACTCCTTCATTTACTGCCACATAGTTAGATCCTTGAGGATGCAAATTCTCAGCCTCCTTACCCTGAATTGTGAAACTCAGTTCCATGCACAGAGTTAACTATTCTGGTTAAGTTTATTAATGTACAATGGCTTTCCCCATTTCTGAAGCAGAAGCTCTTTTCACCGTTTTCCTAAATAACTTTCCAGTGTTCTGTACTATGCCCTGCAGACACCAGTTCTGTCTGTGATAATGGCCCAGATCCAGTATAGATTATTTGTTGAATTCTCATGGATGGTTTGGAATCTTAGTCCTCTGGAGCCATATAATGCAGAATACTGTATAGCAACTAAGAAACAAGACTTTGAATAATCAAGACCCAGACCTTATACACTTACCTGTGTGACCCTCAGCAAATCATTGAACTTCCTTATGTTCAATTTCCTCAGCTATAAATGAAGAGATTGCACTCAGTGGCCTTCCAGATCCCATCTAGCTATAATTCTGTGATTTTTAGTTCAAGGGTGTGGTGCTGACTATTGTTAAAGATATTGTTATTGAGGATGACTATGATGATAACTTAACAATAACTAGCACTTGCTATGTGCCAGGCACTGTGTTAAGTGCTTTACACCTATTATCTCAATAAATCCTCACAACAACCTTGGGAATTATTATTATCATCATTTTGCCAATAAGGACAACGAGGCAAACAGATTAAGCGACTTGTCTAGGGTAACCCAGTTAATATGTGTCTGAGGCTAGATTTGAATTTGTCTCCTTGATGTTAAGCCTGGTGCTGTGTCCACCCAGCCACCTAGTTGCATTATTACTACTATTATTATTATTATCATAAACATCATGATAATTATTATAAATTATATGCTTTTGTTTTTTTGATAGAATTCAGATATAAATGATCCATGACAAATAACTATCCAACTATTATTCTCCTAAATTTAATATTCTGATAAAATATTCTATTTTATCCACATTGGCAGATAAAATAACTATTTTTTTGGTAATTGAATAAACTATTGAAATATAGTGTAACCTTGTACACCTTCTTTTGGCTTACTTGAAAGATCTTCAAGACAGATCTAGCAGTATAGAGAACAATTGATATTATTCCAGACCTATGAATTTGTCAGTGTAGGAACACCTGGTATGGAAACTCCCTTCACTGATTCAGTCTGCAAATTATGGTCCCTAGAAAATTTCCTAGGGTTCTAAAAGTTAAATGATTTTCCCATAGTCACATAGCTAGTCCGTGCCCTGCCTAGAAAGCACTTTTTACTTATTGCTACTTCTTAGCAATTATTCCCCTGCTTTTTTTAAAATGCAACTCAAGCATGATTTTTTGCATGACATCTTTCCTGATTTTCCCCAAATGCTAATGCTCACATCCCAGACTTGACTGTATTTAACATCCTAATGTTATGTGTATTTATAAAATTTATGTTTATTATATATATACTATATGTATATGAATATGTATATATATATATATATATATTTATATATACTTATCCTTATGTACCTCCTACCCTTTTTAGGACATAAGCTCAATGTGACTAGGGGTTATTTAATTCTTTATATATGAATACCCAATGCCTTTGTACCAGGTACTATGCTTATACAACACCTGCAGGCACCACTTCTGTCTGTGATAATGGCCCACATCCAGTATAGATTATTCGTTTGGCACAGAGTGGGCACTTTACCAACACTTGCTGATTTATTAATTGTCAGACACAAGACTTGAACTCAGGTCTTCCTAACTCCAAGGCAAACCTTTAATCTATCCAACTATATTGGCTCTTAATCAGTGGTTACCTTCATGTTTATTAATATTTAAATCAATTGTTCTAGACAATGCAAGAACTATGCAATTTTCTGCATACTCTGCCCTTTCTTTTGCCACTCAGCCAATGTCACTTCAGAAGAAGAGGACCAGAGAGGACTGAAGTCTGTTTTGTTTTTTGTCCGATTAATAGGTAATCATAAAAAGAAAAATCATCTGATCTGGCTAACTCTTGGTGATGAGTCTTGAAGTATTTCATTAGGCAGGTCCTTTTTTCGATGGTAAATGTAGTCTATGGCCTAGCTCAGACTCAGACTTTCTAGATTGATTGAACTGGATGTAACCTGTTCATCCTTGGCAAGACCTTTAAGAATCCAGTGTCCATCTCTGTATCATAATGAAGCTTCAGAATAAGATTTTTATAGATGGATCAGAAGCTTAGATTAAGGAAGACAGAAGAGAGTATTCCAAAAGACTGAATAGAGTTGAACACTAAGTAAAAAAAAAAAAAGATCAGAGGAGAGGAGAGGAGAGGAGAGGAGAGGAGAGGAGAGGAAAGGAAAGTATTAACCTCCTTAAGAGGAGAGGCCGTTTCATTTTTCACTTTCTATTTCCAATACTTAGCACAGAGCCTGGCACGTAAATGGACACTTCCTGAATGTTTGTTCGCTAGATTATAAATTCTACGTGATCCCATTCCTTCCTACCTTCGTTAGGATCTTAGTCCATTAATTATGTCCTTGTTTTTCGATTTTCAATCTTACTTCTTCCTCCACAGGCTCTTTTCCTTCTGCCTCCAAACCAGGTTCGAGTTTCAATGATAACAACAGCTCCTTTTGATCCTGCTACCAGCTCAAGCTATCATTCTCCCTCTTCTCCTTGTCTCTGCCTCTGCCTTTGTCTTTGTCTCTCTGTTTTTGTCCATGTCTCTTCTCTTCTGTCTCTGTCTGCCTCTGTCTCTGTCTCTCTCTCTGTTTCTCTCTCTATATCTCTGCCTACCTGCCTGTCTCTCTCTCTATTTCTACCTCTTTTTCTTTGTCAGCACCAGACTTGAAAGAGTTGTCTACATTTTGTGCTTCTGCTTCAAGTTCCCAGTTACTCTAGACACGTGATGGGATTCAGCCGGTTCACACTGGTTCAGCAGAACCGGTACCTAATTCTAGGTTGAGTTCTGTGAACCAGTTGTTAGCAGTGGGGGTGGCGCCTTGGCTTGGTTCTGTGGAGAACTGGTTGCTAATTTATTGTAATCCCACCACTGCTCTACACTCTCTATAGCCTGGTTAGTGAGCTACCATGCCTTCACCTTATACTGCTTTCTCAAAGACCTCTTAATTACCAAATCCTGTGACTTTGTCAGTCTTCAACCACTCTTTATTATTGGTCATCGTATGACCTCCTTCCACCCTCTCTCCTCTTGCAACTCTACCTTCCCTTGGCTTCTATGGTACTGTATTATCTGAGTTCTCTCATACCTATGGATTCATCCATTTGGTCTCCTATTCTCCCCTACTTTTCTCCTCCATGTCTTCAATATGTAGATCACTCCCCAAATTGTTCTCAGCGCTCTTCTCCTCTCTTTATAATCTCATGTCTAGAATCTATTCCTACAGCTTCAACTATTGCTTCTCTGAGCTGATTATGAAGCCCCAATCTCTCTGAAATTCACTTCTGAATCTCCAACTAAGGTTCTGCTCTGTTTCCACTGAGAAGCCAAGAAATAATAGCTTAAATGGTGACTAGATGATAAATTTCTGGCTAGGAAGATTGTAAGATGTTGGGTGTGTGCTACCAAAGGAAGATCTCCAAGGCTAGAGTTTTTATAATAGGGTAGTCAGTGATTTCTCTGGGATTGATTTAATTATAGTTCTGCCTGAAGGGGAAGAGTCGGACCAGATGACCTTTCAAGGTCATTCTCAGCATTAGCATTCTAACATGCAATGACAAGTTCTTAGCAATTAAATCATTTCACATTTTAGCATATGTATTGTGCATAGGATGGCTTCTATTTTATGTGGTGCCAGTTTTAAACAGATTTTTATCCCCCCATTAGTTGATTGTACCAAAGTATGAAAAACATAGTTATCTCACTCAGGGGTTTGCAGAAGAAGCAATTTTCTATCTGTGAGATATTATATCCAAATTCCAGAAACAGAAAATCAGCTTGGAGGTTTTCTTGCATTACTGAATGGTATATTGACATGATTGCAATACCTCCAGCTGGCTTTTTCACACTGAATGACAATTACACGCATGCCCCATGATACTTGATGCTCACAAAGCATAAAGAGAAAGGAAAACAGTGATCTTAGGTCCATGAGGGAAGGCTATAACCATGGACAGCGTAGGCAAACAGAAAACTGACTAATTGAAAGGGAGTGTGGTTAAATTTTAGCCCCTCTGAATGTGCAGTAGCGTCACTGGCAGAAGGAACTTGAATTTCACTAGGAGAGAGAAGAGGTACTTCTAGCTAAATTGTTTATTCCCCAAAAGTACCTTTCCCAAATCAGTGAAAGTCATCAGAATACGGTACAAGATCAAAGTTACCATTCTCAGAAGTCAGAAATTCATTCTCTAAATTTTTGTTGTTTTTAGCTAATAATTTTTGCAATACGTGGCCCCACCTCACATACATGATTTTGCATAAAGTTTAATAGTGTTTCCATATTTTGACATTTTTCAGTATTGGGGTTTTCTCCTCTTAGAAATAGCACTTGGACTTTTCTAGTTAAATAATTAGTGATTTGATTTACAGAACAATAAGTAACAATGGCCAGTTTTTCAGAAGGAATGATGAAAATATGTTACATCTTATCATATGAGAGGCAGTGTTGTACAATGGAAAGACCTCTGCATGAGAAATTGGAAAACATAGGTTCTAATCTGAGCTCTGACACTTTTTTAGCTCTATGACCATCAGCAAATCCAATGAATTCTGTCTTTTTTCTGATCTGTAAAATTAGAACAATGATAAATACTGTATCTAGAACACAGAGATTATTTAAGAGAGCAAAAAAGATATTATGTATGTGTGTGTGTGTGTGTGTGTGTGAGAGAGAGAGAGAGAGAGAGAGAGAGAGAGAGAGAGAGAAAGAGAGAGAGAGAGAGAAGGAGGGTAGAGAGAGAGAGAGAGAGAGAGAGAGAGAGAGAGAGAGAGAGAGAGAGAATGCCTAAAGCTGTTGAATAGGTAGTATGGTTTAATTAGAAGAACACTGAACTGGAAAGCAGGAATCTTAAATTCTAGTACTGGCTTCATACCAAGTACTCATGTAGCCTTAGCAAAGAAAAAACTGCTCTGGATTATTTTGGCATAGTTGAAGGGCAAATTATAATGTTTTGGAGCCTCAGTTTCTTCATCAGGCAAGTAGGAATAATACCATCTTTTATATTAGTCTCACAGAGTTAATCATGACAATTTAATAAATTGCTACATCATAAATATATTTTTTGAAAAATATAAATTGCTATGGACAAATTTAGAGGTGTGTTTGTTCTATTTCTAGATGAGAGATGGGAAGGGAACAAGCATGTACTAAGTACCTGCTATGTACCAAGTACTGTTTTAAGTGTTTTACAGACTTTTTTTTCATTTGACCCTTACAGCAACCTCAGAAAGTTGGTGCTATTATTATCCTAATTTAATAATTGAAGAAACTGAGGCAGACAGAGTTTATGTGAATTTTCCAGGTTTACATAATTGGTAAGTGTCTGAGGCCAGAGTTGAACTCAGATTTTCCTGAATCTTGGCCCAAAATTTTGTATAGATAACAATGAAGACAAATGGTATTTTTTTTTGTTAAAAGATTTCTACATATGAAATTGGGACACTCAAGGTATTGACTTTTTTTGCTACCAAATTGTTGAGAAAATTCACTTAAATCTGTGAAATAGTATCATCATCTATGAAATGGGAATAATGCTACTTGTCCCTTGCCTCCCTCATGGAATGTTATTGACACAAAATGTGATCATATGTATGAAGTATGCTAAACATTTTGGAATAAAGATGTAGTTATATTTAATGTATTAAGAAGGAGAGCACATTTATTGACATATACATAATTGTACCTCACTTAACAAAATAAATGTCCCTGAAAGACTAGTCATCAATTAATTTTCAAAGCCTATTTTAAATGCACCACAGGGATTTTATTTTCAAAGAGCCTGTTTTCCACCCTCTGTGCCTAAGCTAATATTGCTTTCTTTGCCAGGAATGTCCTTCCTTTCCCTCTTTTAAACCTCCAACTCAAATGCCACTTCTTTCAGGAAACCTTTCCCCCTTTTCTGCAAGGTTGTCCTTCCTCTGGCTAGATATAGATATAGATGTATCTATGTATTTGTTATTCAGTCATTCAGTGGTATGATGTCTGACTGTTCATGCCCCATGGACCAATAGTCCATGAGCTTTTCTTGGCAAAGATATCAGAGTGGTTTTCCATTTCCTTCTCCAGTGGATTAAGGCAAACAGAGGTTAAGTGACTTGCCCAGGTTCACACAGATAGTAAGTGTCTGAAGCTGGGTTTGAACTTAACCCTTCCTGACTCCAGGTCCAGCTCTTGATCCGCTGAGCCATCTAGCTGCCCCTATCTATCTATCTATCTATCTATCTATCTATCTATCTATCTATCTATCTATCTATCTATCTATCTGTCTGTCTGTCTGTCTGTCTGTCTGTCTGTCTGTCTGTCTGTCTGTCTGTCTATCTATCTATCCATCTATCATCTATCTATCTATCTATCTGTCTGTCTGTCTGTCTATCTATCTGTCTATCTATCTATCTATCTATCTATCTATCTATCTATCTATCTATCTACATGTATCTATATTTTATATATCTTTAATGCTCATATCAAGTTATATTTTGGTATACATACTAATATTTATCTTGGTTGATTGTGCCTCCTAGACTACAAACATTCCACAAGTACATGATCCTTATCTTATCTGCATTGTACATATACCCTAGCAGGACAGTGGTCTACACACAATAGATACTTAATAAATGGATGAGGTATACAAGCAGGCAGTTAAGCAGGAAGAAAAGCAGGCAGGAAGAAAGGAGGAAGGAAGGAAGGAAGGAAAAAATGAAGGAAGGAAGGAAAAAGGGAGGAGAGAGAGAGTGAAGGAGGAAGGAAGGAATGGAGGAAAAATGAGAGAAAGGAAACAAAATATATGGCAAATCTGTTTTGTAAAGAAATAAGTCTTTTTTAATGCAAATAAAAAATTAAAGTATTATTACTATGATCATTATTGTTGTCTCTACCATTCTAAGTGCAATCTTCTAGTGCATAAGTAAGATGCTAGAAAACCCACAGAGAAAATTTTATTTCAGATATACAAAGAGAATAGGCATTTCCAACCCCCTAACACAGAAATGGAATACATTTTCTCTCAGCCAGTGTAGTTGAGATCTGTGTTCCAAGGGCCCCTAAATCTTTGTATTAGCCCTTCTTTGTCCATCTCCTTAAAGAAGCAAAGAAACTTGTCACAGCTGTGTAGCTCCCCAGTAATTGGAATGTGGGAATACTTTTTTCTCGAGTCTGAGCAAAGATATAGCTCCAAAAAAAGAACAAAGGAAGGGGTTGACTTGGGTTTTCTCTCTATAACTGCAACATCTACTGATGCATACTAGAGTACAGAACAGGCCCCATTGTACTGAAATGCTACATAAAACAATTCAGAATTTTAAAAACTTGGGTAGCATTTCTGTAAAATAGGATAGTAAAGACAACAATAATAATTATAGTACTGATAACCAAAGTATTAGAAATTTTTATCCTCCATAGTTGTGTTTATTGGAAAAAAAATATTCACGGGGTCAAGATACATGTTTGGTAATAAAGTTCTGTGGTTTCTTCTTGGGATTGTACAAGGAGACCAGAGAATGAAACTAATACCCATTCTTAGGTCCAATGTGACTAAACGTAGTCTTGTGAGATTGCCCGCTGTTGTGCGTTTTTAGGCTTTGAAGAAAAACTCCTAAGTATAGATAGATTTCCTATCATTTTTCAATGATTCCTCAATGGAACAAACTTGTCAAGGAAGAAAAAGGTGGGTGCTTTTAGCACCTGGGACTGCCTTGGTGAGTAGTAGTACAAAGTGATGCTTGACCTATACTCTCTCATTGGATGGTTAGTGGTGCTAATCAGACCCAAGGATGGAGTCAATCCTGAAATGTATAATCTAACAGGAAGGGTCCAGAAGTGATTCTCATTTACCATTCCACATGAAAGTAATTTTGATGTCATGATTTCTGCAATGTGCTATTATAATCTACTGTTAATGGTTCCCAATTTCCCAGAATGAAATTGAACACTCAAGGGTCATTTATGATAGGAGGGTGGGGTATTGCATCCATAGTGACAGCTCTGCCACCTCTCTCTGCACTCTCTTCATCCCAACCTAAGACCAGCATTTGCAAATGAAACAAAAAAAGCATTTTTATTTTACACATATATCATCTAGACCAAGTAAGATTTAGATTCTGATCCATTATCATAATAAATTGTCATGTTATTCATTGTATAGAATTCCTTGTTTTGTTTCTGAGAAAAGGCTGTGATTGGTAAAAAAAAAAAAATGCTTAGGAATTCTTCTTTGAATAAGATTATGGCACTTGCCTAGAGCTAGAGAATGACATTTCATAAGGACGGTATTTCTAAAAATTCTCCTTTGACAATCACTTATTCCTGGTCACGTATCAAACAAGGCAATAGCATGTGAATTACAGCATTAAGATGACCTGATTCCATTACCAAATTAAGCCTATGGTTTCTGAGTTGAAAGGACAAAAATGATTTAAAACTATGACAACTACCCAAAATTTTGGTAGCTTCCATTCATAGAAGTTCACATCTATAGAAGTTTACCAGCAGAATCTTAATGAGATGAGATGAGATGAGATGAGATGGAGTTGGGGATGTAAAAACTCCAAAACCACTTTCTCTGAGTGAAGTGAGTGCTACCCAGTGGATTCCAAGTTCATGTTCAACAGTAGCTTCTGGATTTCATTTTTTGAGATTACGATAACCATCTATGTTAGATATGAAATCCTATTCTTCTTTAAATGGATTCATATTCAAATAGAACTGCACTTACCAATGTTGACCAGATGTGTATGAGATTGAAATATCCTCATGAGAAATCTTGTCAGGTCTTGAATTCCTAAGACAACTTTGGCATGATATCCTTTCTTGATTCTGACATTATCAGGTACAGAGGGAAAACAAAACAACATAAAATCCTTGACTGAATGGGTGCAAGGAGTGGACAATTCATTTGATAACAACTTAGAACTTCGCACTATTATTTTGAATGAAAAAGAAAATCTTGTCATAACTAATGAATAAAATATTGCCTTAAATAAAAGCATGTGCCATGAAAACATCTAAAGAGACCATGAGGGGGGTCAGTAGGAAGAATAAAACAAATCCCAGCTCCATAAGATGAAAGACGATGAAAAGAGAAACTCCATTTTGGAAGGACCTTGGAGGCCATCTAGTCTAATCCTTTAACCAAAGCATGGAATATCTATTATAATCCTTGAAAGAAAGATATCTTGTGCCAATGATTAGGGTAAAAGCATCGATAATTTCATGCATAGATAGATATGATAATTTTTTTTCAGTGACTCCTCAATGGGGCAAACTGTTGTCAAGGAAAATATAGGCATGAAAATATAGGCTTTTAGTACCTGGGTACTTCTAGGTGAGTAGTAAAAATTGATGCTTGACCTATATTCACTCATCGATTAGTTAAGCATAGAGTCAATCCTGAAATGTATAATCTAAATGTATACAGTCTCTAATCTATCTTTAATCTAAATGTACCATATAAAACTCCAGGAGACAGAAGGGTTGTGTCCAAAATGTATGCATAAAGGAAAGGTCTGCCTTAATAAGAGATTAGAGTTTCAGGGATCTAAGTCAGGAGTAGTAGGAGTATGGTGGTGGTGGTGGTGGTAGTAGTAGTAGTAGTAGTAGTAGTAGTAGTTGTAGTAGTAGTAGTAGTTGTAGTAGCAGTAGTAGCAATAGTAGTAGTAGTAGTAGTAGCAGCAGCAGCAATAGTAATTGTCGTAGTAGTAATAGCTAACATTTATAGAGCATTTACTATGTGCCAGACACTATTATAAGCATTTACAATTATTACCTCATTTGATCCTCACCCAAAATCTGGAAGACAAGGGCTATAATTATCTCTACTTTATAGATGAGAAAACTAGAGCAGAAGTTAAGTGACTTGCCCAGAGTCACACAGTTACTAAGTGTCTGAGGCTAGATTTGAACTCAGGTGTTACTGACTCCAGACCCAGCATTTCATTTACTACCCTACCCAAAGGTTCCTAAGAATGAGAAATTTAGAGTTGAAACAGGATTTCAAGCCAGGGAGGTCTATATGAAGATCATGAGGCATATTATCAGAAATGTCTACAAAATAAGAGTTGGCCACCATCTGCTTCCATGAAGAATTATAGTTTTTATAACTCCTCCCTAGCTCTTCCCTTCCCACTGCCATTGCAGGAGGCCTGATCCATATTTGCCATGTTACACTGGTGAAGCTTTGGCAAGAGATAACATCCTATACCTCCAAGTGGTCATTTAATCTTTACTTGAGAATCTTCAATGGTACAGAACTCACTACTCCCCATGAGCATCAATCTCATTTTTGGAGAGTTCTATTTATTAAAAAGTCCTTCTTTATGTTGAGTTGAAAAGTGTCTACCTGTAATTTTTACTCATTCAGCCTAGACCTGTGCTCTAGAGTCAGGTTGAACAAATCTAAACCTTTTTCCACATGACAGACTTGCAAATATTTGAATATACACCTGGAATCTCCTCACTCACCATTTTCTTCTACATCCTAAATATACATAGATCCTTTAACTATTTCTCATACAGCATGATTTTGAGTCCTCTTTTCGATGTCCCTTATAAGATGTGGTATCCAGAATTGGATTCACTCCTTCTAGACGTGATCTGAGTGAGCAACTATATAGCAAAACCATAATCTTTCTCATTCTTGACAGTAGGCTTTTTAAAACATAGCCTAAAATTACATTACTTTTTTTTAGATGCTATGTCACCACTGTTGACATATTGAGCCTGCCATCCATTAAACCTTTAGGTCTTTTTCTTGTGAATGCTTTCTAGTAACATCTCTGTATTTTATAGTTGCATGTTTGAACCTTAAGTGGCAGATCTTATTTTTAATTCATACTACTTTTCATCTTGGGCAGCTAAGTGGCACAGTAGATAGAATGCCAGGCCTGGAATCAGGAAGGCTCATCTTCCTGAGTTCAAATCTGGCCTCAGACACTTATTAGCTATGTGAACCTGGGGAAGTCTCAGCCTCCTCATTTGTAAAATGATCTGGAGAAAGAAATGCTAAAACCAATTATCTTTGCCAAGAAAACCCCAAATGGGGTCACAAAGAGGCGGGCAAAAAACAGCAACACCTTTCATCTTATTGGCTTTAGCTTAATTTTTTTAAATCTGAAATCTTTTGTCCAACATGTTAATTATCCTTCCCCACTTTTTGTCATTTGTGCTTGATAATCAATAACATCTTTATCTTTAATCAAGTACAATTGTTAAGATTGTGTGAGAAGAAAAGACCAAAGCCTTGTGTAACTCTCCTTAGACAACCCTTCACAATAATTGTTCAATTAATCAACTCACTTTGGGTCTAGTCAATCAACTGGTTCCAAGTCTACCAAACTGTTATCACATCCACATCTTGGCACCCTCCAAATCTCAGATACATTTCTCCCCTAGCAAAATTAGTGTCTGAGAATGCAGATAGACAATTGGATTGAAGAAAGCTTGCAATATCTAAAAATCACTCCAAATACATGAAGAAATTTATTTCAAAACTGGGTTCCTTCTCCCTAGGTTCCCTGATAAACTTTTTACCCTAGCCTCCTTCTCTGTCTCCTTTGAAGACCAATGCTGATTTGTTGCCTGGACTGGCCTCTGGGACTACCTCAGAGTCCTTGTTCCCCTAAGTGAGTAGGAGTCTAAGAGGTTGGAATGAGTTCAACAATAGGACCACTTGACCAAAGAAGATGGCTATCCATGAAGCTAGTATTTTTAGCTTCTCAGAAATAAATGTTCCACTCACCAGAAAAACTAGTTACATAAATGAATTCAACTAGTACAAAGTCTAATTGAAGGACATAATATCAGCGCAAAATCACAGCCCTCTAGAGGTGGAGGAAACCCTACAGATCATCTATCCTAGAGTTGACCATCTTGAAAACCCAACAGACCAAAACAGATTAAAATCTAATTGGGAAATAGTTAACAAAATATATTAAAAATGCAACAACATAGATAACATTAATTTGTGGTTTTCTAAGTCAATAGGTGGTCCATGGAGACCTGTTTCTATTTGAGTCTGACACCAAGGTTCTAATCCATCTCATTTAGTTCACTGATGCTAAAATGTGAAACAAGTCCCCAAGGAACCTTACGTTATAGCAAAGGATTTCTACAACATCATAGAGCAAATCAGTGACTGACCTAGGATTAAAATCTAGATCATAAGAACGAACTTCTGATCTAAAGCTTGAAGGAAGCTCCAAGGTCATTTGCTTCAATCCCTCCATTTTATAGATATGGAAACTGAGGTTGAGAAAGATTAAATGAGTAGAGAGTAAGTGGCAGAAATAGAATTCAGCCATATTCCCCATTGTTATTTCATTTTACACCATGCCTGCTTCCTAGTTGGATTTTCACTACACTATTCCATATTGCCTATTTTCTTCCTTATAAAATAGTCGACATTCAGAGAATTGATTCTTTTGATTTGGTCATGAATGTTGATATGATGTATAAACTCTAATTTTTAAGAGTGAATAGTACTCACAATAGAAATGTTTCAAGAAGAAAGCCTGAGAGCACTAACCAATCTTTGACTTCAACATAATAGGATGGACCACTGGGCATTGGCCTGTATATGGCTAACTGCCAAGTGACTGCCAGTGAAGAATTTGTAAAGGGATTGGAATGAAAGTCTCCTGGCTGGTATTTCATGCCTGTTCTTTAGTTCAGAAATAAACACTACATTTCTTTTTCTAAATATATGGCATTCTTCATAGCCAACTGACAACCATTTTTTTTCTTCTGTTTCCCAGTTAAGTGGCTAATTGTGAAAGCAAGTATTTTGGACTTCTGTCTGGATGAAGCAGGGACATCATTTTTTGAACCTAGCCAGGGATGAAATAGGAGCATCATTTTGAAATGTGCCATAGATGAAAGGTGATAGGATTTCTGTACCTTTGTCAAGGGGGCACCATTTTAGACCTGTCTGGATAAGTCAGGGGCATTATTTTGAGCGTTATTTTTCTGGAGGCTTTCCAGAACTTGGCTTTCTTGACTTGAACATTGGACAGCTTCAGCTGGTTTCATCCCTGAGTCTTTCAGTTTGAGCAAAATGGCTTTGTAAAATAGGACTTTCAATTTTTTTTTAAAGTTGGAAGAACTTTCAAGTCTATCCTTTGCACAGGTATCTCTCTAGTTTATAGAATGACTCTTTTCTTGGTGACTTTGGATTATGTTCAAATGGAATAATGGACTATTAACCTTTCAGTGCCTGGCTTTCCTTTATTCTGATTGCTGAGGTTTCAATTAACCCATTTCCCCGCTAATTTAACCTATCTGTTGGAAATTGCTGAGAACATAATTTCCTCAGAACGGTTAGTGAGCTTTCTTTAGCCTCTCTTTTTTTTCCATAGGGCAGAGCGACATAGTCTATGCAGATTATTGAGCACAGGAAATAATATCCAGGGAAGGTGGCTTTCTTAAAAGGCATCAGTAGCATTAGTGTCATGTCTGAAGCACCCATTTGTGTCAACGGCACAGACCTTTCAATGGAAAATTGTGCCGTGCTACCTTTTAAAGTATGAAATGCTAATTTGGGATTTACAGTTTTTGAACTGGGGGCCTGCATTTTGCATGGGATTTTGTTTAATTTCCCAGTGAAAAAAGGCATTTGAAACACAACTGCCTACAGCCAACTGTCAACAAAAATCAACTGTAATAGCACACAGCCTGTCACTGATTTATGTGGTGATGTGGTAATCTTCTCAATTTAGCTGGGTATTTCTCCTTCGTGCAAAATAGCTGAAAGTCTTGCTAGGCATTTATGAATATCGGGAGGTATTATTAGGATGATAATGGGGCCAGATTAAAGAAGTGTTCACTAGTTCAAAATGTCAGTTAAAGAGACAGAGAATGGGAAGATATATGGCCTCTTGGTGTAAGGGACTCCGCGTTTCAGGTTTGCTAAAGATTTGGGAGATAGCATGCTGAGTTCCATCTGCCGTGAAAGTGGCTTTCTGGAAAAAAAAAGTTGTTATGCTATTTTTCCCCCCAGAAATCTGTTTTTGTTTATCAAGAGGGTGAAATAAAAATCTTTGAAAATGAATGTGAGGAGGGCATGCCAGGGAAATCTTTTGGGGGTGGGAGAGATCAGCATTCTTGTTCCTTCTTTATTGGAGGCTCTAAGTTGAGAGTTGTCTCTGCTTCTGCCAGGCTAAGGCTGTCTAAGTACTGGCAAGGCAAGAATATTCTGGAATGGCTACACATTAGCAAAGTGATCCCCCTCTGGTTAAAAACTGCAGCTAATGGGGGGCAAATGCTAAGGCCAGACTTAACCTGTTCTGCAGCAAAAGACAAAGCCAGCAGGTTCCAAAAACTTGTCAATTGCAAGACATTTCATTATAGCATAAAGGGGAAATGTTAATTTCAAGTGTTTGAAGGTGGGAGGAAGTACATGCCACCTGACCAGAAACTGAAGAGCTTTTTTTATCGGAGGTGCTTAAAAGTGTACATAATGCATGACATCAAAGATCCCTCAAGAGTATAGACTGGCAGGTGCACGTGCAAACATCATGGCTCATAGGCATCATGTTTTGTGTCAAGGAGGAAGTAGCAGAGTAGAAAGTTTACTGGACTGACGTTAAGAGATACTGGTTTCCAGTATTTACTTGCCATGTTACCATGGACAAATTACGCAATGTCTCTGAGCATCACTTTTGTCATGACCACTAGGAGGCGTGGCGGATTGAGCTCTGAGTCTGTAGTCAGGAAGATCTGAATTCAAATTCAGACTCAGATACTTAGCTGTGTGACTCTGAGCAAGTCATTTAACCCCTGTTTGCTTCAGTTTCCTCATATATAAATTGGGGATAATAAAAGCCTCACTTCCTAAGGTGGTGGTGGTGAGGACAAAAAGAGGTAATGTATGCAAAGTGCTTTGTGAACCTTAAATTGCTATATAAATTCTAGTTGTCATTCTCCTCATCACCTTATCATCCTCATTGTTATCTGAAAATTGTAGACAATAATACCTCTAGTAGCGACATCACAGAATTGTCGAAGAATCAAATAAGATCATAAAGGTACAGTTTTTTTTTTCATCTTAAAAAAGTTTTAACATTACTTATTATTTTCAGTGGAAATACCATGGACAATAAATCCTCTAAGAGGTTCACTTGTATCATTTTTCTTAACTGCTTTTGCTAGTAAAAGGATGGGTTCTATTCCAGTGGAAGGAGGGCATCCTGCAAATCTTGGTGCAGTTTTAAGCTATTAAAGCTTTGAGGGTGGGAGCTATTTAAACTATTACAACTTAAAACTATACTAAGGCTTATGGGATAGTCTGTTTACCTAGAAATGACTGTGACATAAAAATATAGTGCATCGATGAAAATTATTTCAAAGTGGAAGGAAGGGATGGATGAAGGAAGGAAGGAAGAAAGGAAAGAAAGATAGAAAGAAAAGAAGCATTCACTGAATTTGAGTCATAAGATCTGAATGAGAATTCTGGCTCTACCATTTACTAGTTATGTTTGGCAAGGAACTTACCCCTCTGGGCCTTAGTTTCCTCATCAGTGAAATAAGGGGGTTATGCCAGATGACCTCTTAGATTCCTTCCAACTCTGACATCATGTGCTTCCATAATTTTAAAAGGGTCCAATATTTGATTCTTTGAAATTTTTATCAAATCTTCCCAAACATAATGTGATTACAGTAAGCAGAAGAGCATAATACCAGAATTTCCCATATACCATTTTGCTCTCAGCCTAATTTCTTTAAAGGTTAGTATAATTGTGTTCAGATGCTGAGTTTATGAGTTGGCCCACATGACTTTTTGGCATATGTATAGACATAATGCCTTGAATGTATAAAAAATATTTCCTTCTTTAAATACACAAAATGTGAAGTTATGGACTGTTTGTAGATGCTCATGTCTAAAGGGTTGTGGAGAGAGACAATAATAGCAGAGGAATTACTCATTCAGTTGTGAGATGTATTCTCACCCTTCCGAATCCTTACGCTCTATAGCTGGATGAAAGGAAAGGAGAAGAAATATAGGGAAAATGTGTTTGTTTTCCTAAACTTGAGTCTATTCCAAGAAAGTTATGAATAGCAACATGACTGGTAGAAACATACCAGGGAAGGATCTGTTGACACCATGCAAAGTACTCTGAGTGGAGTTTTCTGTTGTGAGATAAACAAACTAGTTCAAAACACCACCATTGAAATATTGCTTAGGAAGAGGCTACTTTGCTGCAGAACAGATCAGCAGGGTAACATTCTATGAATGTTATTCATATTCAAAATGTTGGAAATAGATCAAGAACAAAATGGAGGAGCAAACTGAAATGCTTGACTCCAGTAGCATTTAATCATTTATCCATCTAGAAATAACTCTATAAGACAAACCAGGTCCATAATCATTAGATGCAATTTTATAGAATCCAAAAAGCATTTATTGATGGTCTCCTCCATGGAAGTCATTGTGTTAAGTGCTGTGGATTAGAAGACAAAAGGAAAACACAGTCTCTGTCCTTGAGAAATTTATGTTTTGCTGCATTCCTCAAGGGCAGAGACTATATTTTCCATTTATGGCCTGTAAGGTCTATTGTTTTTTTGTACATAAATATGGCTAATGATTATCAAGATTTTCTGATTTTTCCCTGCTAGCTAGGAGGAGATAGATTTAGAGTCTTACTCTCACGTGGTCTCCCTTGTGTCCAATAGCTAGTTGATCTGCAGTCTGATCACTGGGATCAACATTAGTTGATTCGGCCCCATATAGGGCTGAAATCTGAAATGTTGGTCCCTGTAAAACTATACTCTAGACAACTAATAAACTACTAATAAACTACTTCATGAACAATAGAAACTCAGAGTTAAGGCCCAACTCAGGTGCCACTTCCTCCCTTCTCCTCCTTCTCCTTCCTCCCTCCATTGGAAGTGATCTTTCTCTCCTTGAATGTTTCAGCCTACTCTATTGCTGTTGTTATTATTTATTTTACCTGTCACACATTTGATCATTTAAAATTTGTTTTAAAATTGTTTGCATACATGTCTTATTGTCCCTTTCAGAGAGACTGTTATCTCCTTCAGACAATACTATCTTTTTCCTCTCTTCTCTCTTATCTGTCCCTCTCTCTCCTCTCCTCTCCTCTTCTCCCCTCCCCTCTCTGCTCCTCCCACCCCCTCTGTTGCCCTCCCCTTCCCTCCTTCTATTCTCCTCTCCCCTCCTTCTGTTCTCCTCTCCCCTCCTCTCCTCTTTTCTCTTCTCTTCTCTTCTCTTCTCTTGCTCCCCTCTCTTCTCTTCCTCCCCTCTCTTCTCTTTCTCACCCCTTTTTTCTCTCTCCTCTCTTTTCTTTTTTTCTGTCTCTGTCTGTCCTTCTGTCTATCTGTCTCTCTTCGTCTATGTATCCCTGGCATTGAAAATGGTGTGGGTGTTTAGCAAAAGTTTGTTGAACTTTCTAGTTCAGAAGAAAAATCCAGGATTTACTTGTTACCTGTTTTCCTCTTTTTTAGAAGATAATCTATCTTTTAAGAAATTATTTGCTATTCAGTTTTATACTCTCCAGTCACCATTGCTTTGATAGAATTATGCATCCATGTTGAGGACAGGAAATAACATTCTGTATTACTGTTATTGCTTTGCATTAAAATGCCATACTTCCTTTCTAGAGACAGACAACCCTCCAACTAAACATAAATCTGTGAGGAAGCATACAGATTACTACTATACCTTTAAAAGCATCAAATAACAGGAATAAATACCCAACAGGTACCAAACCAATAACTATATAAGCAAAGGGAAATCTAGAGAATAGAAGAGGGACTAAGAAAGGCACTGGGTTGCAATTATGAAGCATTGGAATTTATTGAGCATGGAATATTCTGTCACTAAATAGCTGCATAGTCCTCTGGAGTCTTTTCCTAGGAAGCCAAACTAATAGTCTCAATCAGTAGCTTCCTTTTCTTCAAGGTTTTATGAAACCCTTCAATAACTATAGGACTACTATCAAGTAAGCCTTCCACTGGAGAAGGCAGGACAATAACTCCCTTGGTAGCCTCTCTAAAATGTGAAGCTTGAAGGACACTAGGCCATTGAACTAATGTCAATATCATCACAATTCTGAAAGCTGGAAAATAGTTCAGCGATCATTTTGTCCAACTACTCCCTGAAAAGGAATCCCCATAACAACTTCTTTTAAAAGTTATCATCTAGTTTCTACCTGAAGATAGTCACTGATTGGGAACTTACCACTTTCTAGGGATGTCCATTCTGCTTTGAAATAGCTTTGATTATTAGGAAGTGTTTCTTTTCATTAAGCCTAAATTTACCTCTCTTAATATTTTTGTTTCATTTTGTCTTTGGGGGAGAATGAGTCTCATACCTCTTCCATTTGATAGACCTTCAAATGGCTGCATACTGCTATCATACCCACCCAGGTCCTCTCTTCCCCAGGCCAACAAAGTTGTTTTGATAAGTCCTCATGTGGTACTGTCTTCAGTAGAATGTGTCCAACGAATTGAAATATGTGCCTGAGAAAGTTTAATGAGTCAAGGAGAGGAGGTAACACCATGAGCTGATGTTTCCTAGAAAATCTGCCTAATGAAATGGCCCGCTCTTTGGAATGGGTTTAGATTTGGTTCTACTTAAACTCCTATAGAATACAGAGAATCATAGAATTTTTTGACTTGGGAGGTATAACAACAATGTTGCCAGCAGCTGCTGTGGGGGTATAAAACCAACAACACCAGCACACAGAAGGGCTGCCAACATAGGTTCTTTGATCTGCTTTTCTAAGAAAAGCAACTTTAAGGGGTTAACAATCTAACTTTAATTAAACATGCATATACCATTCACTTAGTTCGGGGGACAAAGATCAGCCCCCTGAACTTCAGGGCAAATACAAACAGAAATTACAAACAGATCAACAGACAGATCTTGTCTGATCAAATCACATACATAGTTACCAAAAAGAGAAGCACCAACATCTGGGTTTTGAAAGCCGGGACTGGGGGGGCTACGGAGACTGCTTCAATAGCTTGCCAAGAGTCTTGTCACCCACATTCTTTCAGTGAGTGTGCCCCGAAAAGTTAAACACTAACCTTCCAGTACACGTGGCGTCCAGGACCAGAGTAATGGCTGGGGAAAGTTAGCTCTTCAATCACTAGCACCAGGGTGTGGGAAAGTTCTTCCATCACTAGTACCACATCATATACATTGTTTCAAATCAATGACTCTGGATTGCCTTTGTGCTGAGAAACACTCCAAAACAAAAAGAGGTCCACATTACCAGCCCCATTCAAACAAAGGTGAGACTCACTAAAGGCACTTGATAGCCTTAGCATCCCAAAAGAGAAGGACGGCAAAAAAGTCTTGCCCTGATTACCTTTGCAGGAGGGAATTTAGAACTCATCTAAGTCTCTTATTTTAGAAATTAGGTAATCAAGCTCCAGATAGCTAGCATATCTTGCTCAAAGCTAGACTCTAAGTCCTTTTTATTTATTTTTTATTTTTTGCTCCCAGCATTGTTTTTTTTTTTTGTCTCTTCAGCTAACTTGCTGTGACCTTGGGCAAGTCATTTCCCTTAACTGACCTTAGTTTGCTCAGATAAAAAAAATGAGGCATTCAAACTAGATTATCTCTAAGGTCATTTGCATGTTTAATGATCCATGACCTCTGGTATGATATATACCATGATTTGAAGGTGATTCTTTTTTAAGCACTCTGGGATCCAAAGGGAATAAACGGCTGTACTATAAATAGCAGTGACTTCTGCCAAAGAAATCAATAACTGAATGATTGAAAAAAAATTCACATGCAATTAAAATGGAAAGAGTAGGATTGTAATAGACTCTCGTTGAGGGGCTATAAGCTTTCCTAAGTGAAGAGCCTGGGCATTGTAGACCAGCAAATGTGGGATGTGATAGTATCTTGCCAATTTGGCATGGCAGAGGATGAAGGCTGAAGGCAAAAGCTGGCAGATAGGGCTATCTCCTTAGTCTTTTCTGCCAGAGCTCAGAGCTCGCAGTCTCTATGCCAAGAGGCTCAAATTTTGCAAACTGAGATGATATCTTACTCCAAAACCTCTCCATAAATACTGAGGTGCCCCCCCCTCATTGTGTCCAGTTAGCACTGGGAATAAATTACATTTCTCTCTTCCAGTTACCTCAGGTTTCTGGTCAGGAGACTTGGTATAATTACAAACTCTTAGAGCCAGTTGAAAGAGAACTAAGAAGCTGGTAATCTCTTAGATATATCTGACATGATCATCCAGGTTTGGCCAGGAAACCTCCAGTGAGGAAAACGTCCCCTGCTTGCCTTTATCACTTCTATCTGCATGATCTAAAGCAAGTCACTTTCCTTTCAGTGCCTCAGTTTCCCCATCTGTTAGATGAAGGGGTTGAACTAGATTAGATATGATCCTATGAGTTTCCCAAGGCAGCTTAACACACTTTTGGACAGTTCTAATTGTTAAGAACGATTTTTTTTTGAAACAAGATTACATTTGTCTTTTTGCAACTTCTGCCCATTGTTTCTAGTATGGGGCCAAGCAGAAGAAGTATAATTTTTCTTTCATATGACAGTCTTTTAATTATATGAAGGCTGCTGTCATATTCTTTCTAAGTCCTCTCTTTTTCATGTTAAACAGCCCCATTTCCTTTAAACAATCCTCATATAATATGAACTCAAGGTTCTTCACCATTTTGGTTGCCTTCCTATGGACACTTCAGTTTATTAATGTTTGTTCCTAAAATACAGAATCCAGAAATGAACAGAAAAATCCAGCTATAGTCTGAATATAGCTGCCTATATGCCAAGAAATTATTTCCTTATTCATGGACACTCTCCTCCTCTGAATGAATCAACTCTATTGGCTGCCATTATGCTGTCAACCCACTGACATGTTGGGCTTGTAGTCCATTAAGACTCCTGGAACTTTTTCAGATGAATTACTGTCTGGCCATACCTCTCCCAATTTATTCATGTAAAGTTGATTGTTTTAGCCAAATGGAAGACTTCACATTTATCGCTATTAAATTTCATCTTAGTAGATGCAACCCAATGTTCCATCCTGTCAAAATCCTTTTAGATCTAGACTCTGTCATCCACTGTGCTAGCTGTATCATGGAGCTTTGAGTTATATGTGAATTTAATAAGCAGGCCATCTATGCCTATATCCAAGCCATTGATAAAAAATATATGTCAAGCAACATACATAGGAACAAGCATAGATCACTTGGTACCCTATTGGAGACTAGAGACCTTCTTCTCAGTTGCTATGATTATACTTTGGGTCATTGCAGTCAATCAAAATTCTGAGTCCAGTTCGACATCTTCCTTTTCTTTTTTTTTTTATATATTAAAAAAGAGAGCACAAGAAACATCAGGAAATGCTTCGCCAAGGTCTAGGCAAAATAAACCTGTGTCTTTCTCCTGATCTAGTTTAGCAAACCCTATCATGCTGAAGCCACGCTAACTTTGTAAGCCCTGCTGCCTTTGACCATCTACACAATCATACTATGTTTTAGAATTTTGTCAAGAATCAGAGTCAAGTTCACTGTCCCATAATTTGCAAATCTGAAGTCAGTCCCAATTTTTAGTCTCTCTGACCTTCACTTTCCCACATGTAAAAGAAGCCTATTCTATCCCACCGCATGAAGAAGACTTGTTGTGAAAACCAAATGAGAAAATGCACTTATAATCATTTTGAAAACCATAAAGTTCTACAGGTACAAAGTGGTTCAATTTGGCTAGAAGGTGGATCTCAGAGTCAAAAAGACCTGGGGTCAAGGTCTGCTTCTGATACAAATTGGCCACGTGACTCTGGACAAATCACTTAACCTCTGGGATTTGGACAACTCTATAAGGCAAGTTTCAGACCAGTTAACAATCTGCACTGGCAGAGGGAACAAGGTTCCAAACCCTCATTTTGTGGAAACTGAGGCACAGAGTGGTTAAGTGACATGCCCAAGATCACATAAGTAATAAGTACCCAAATCAGGATATGAACCAAACTTACATTTTTTGAAGTTAACTGTTCTTTGCATTATACCATGTGGGACATCTCTGTGAAAAGAAATAAAGACAGCCTATATGCCAAATGGATACAACAAAAAGTAGTTGCTAGAGTAATTGAGGAGAGGCTACATTTATTTACTGAGCACCTGTTGTGAGCCAGATGCTATTGGGGGCAGTAGAAGTCAAAAACACAGTTTTTGCTTTTGAAAAGCTTACGATGTTATTGAAAAGACAGAAATTGTCCATCAGAATGGTTAAAAGTGATAAGTGTAAACACAGTATGTCCATAGCCCCGAAGTAACAAATGAATGGCATCAAATAGGCTTTACCAGACCTCTGAAAAATGGCAGGAAGAATTAGCGTCAGGTGGTGGTGATGGTAGGGGAGAGAGTAAGGAGAAGGTTGGCATTGACTTGGCCCTATTTTCCTAGGAAAGGGGATATATCAATTCATTTGTGAATTCCAGCAAGGTTTCCTACGCTTGACATTCATCTATGTAACAAAGTCAAGGTTAAGAGTACAGTCTGTGGTGATGGAAAGAGGAGAAACACACTGGGATCAATCCTGTGACTTTGGTTTCCTTAGAACCATCTTTTAATAAACTGAGTAGTACTGCATCATTTCAGCATTTGATAAGAAACACCCAGGTAAATATGGCCTTGTTTGAAATGTTCTCAGTGATCCCAGTCCCTAATATTTGCAATGTTCTATTTTTGCTTGCAGGCATGCACACCGGCAGAGCTGCCTTTAGGATATGGGGGAATCAGGGCTATTGCCTGAGGCCCACTTCTATTCCCACCTCGGTTGCAGGAACCAGGCTGCTGGGCAGTGATTCAAGGAGGCAGCTGTCTAGGGGAGAAAGAGGTGGCTCTGGCTAGCTTGTGCTAAAATAAAGCTCCAAGTCTCATCTACCGTGGAGAAACCCACAAATTCCCCCACCAAACCCTAAGGCAAAACTCCCTCCCACACCTGTGCCCCTGTCTGCTCTTTGGGACTTCTTTCCCTCTTCAAGGGTTGCCCTTTGTTTTTACATTTCTTACTCAATTTCACTTGTCTAGAATTGATCAGCAGTGAGGGGAGAAGATGGTTTGTTGAAGCAAACGTTGCAATTTAGCCTAGGTTCGTATCCCAGTCAAGTCAGATAGACAAATGTGATCGAGGTTAAGAGTACAGTCTGTGGTGATGGAGTAAGGAGAACATGTCTCACACCGGGATGAGATCAATGACTTTGGCCTCATACCTTTTAACCCACTGGATAGTAAATACAGCGTTATTTCAGCTTTTGATGGGAAACTTCCAGGTGAATAAGAACTTGTTTGAAATGTTGGCAGGGAGGCCGTTTAGTCCAATGTCTACATGAAAAAGAAGCTTCTCTATAACATGTGATCACCTACAGTTTCCTTGAAGTGAAGTTGGTGAAGTCCATGTGTGCCCCTTCCTCCTGTTGGCAGTATTTTAAAAAAAATTATTGCATTGTATTATTTTGTTAAACATTTCCTAATTACGTTTTAATCTGCTTCAAGCACAGTCCAGAGTTTTGCCCAGTCTAGGAACAGTGAGTTTGACACCTGTGTCCTAGAAACATTAAGTAGGAGGAATTTCCTCACCTGGGAATGAAATCTCAAGTCCAGTTCAACTATTAACTGGGTATTTTGTTTTGGTTTTGTTTTGTTCTCTGTGTAACCTCATATAGGTCTTTCCATATTTCTCCTGAATTCTTCATATTTATTTTTTTATGGTGAAATAATATTCCATTATGATCATACATCATCATTTCTTTGGTCATTAAATTATACCTTCATATGAAGATTTGATGGCTGATTTGTCCAGAGGGTTAAAGCTCATGAGACTAAGCTTACTGGTTTGATCCTTGATCCTTGAATGAATCATTTAACTTTGTTCTCTGGAACAATAGTGCCTCCCAGGGCACTGGCCTACCTTCCTTGCTATCGTTATAATGAGGGGGAAAAATTGTTGTGGAGAAGCGCCCACCATACCTGGTACCAGCAACACCAGCCTCTTGGATTTCTACTTGTACCTACAATGCTTAGCACAGGCATTGACAATATTTTTAATGAGACCCTGATAAAACTGAGGCTTGCTTATCAGAAGCACATTTTGAAGAAGTCAGTGCACCAGTGTCAAAACTGAAATTCATTTGCAGCAAGTCAGAAAACCAAGTTAAATCAGTACTACAAAAGATAACTTTTCTGTTGAAGTCTGGCAGCACAGGAGACAGTATGGGCTACAGAGAGGCAACATGGCATATCAGAAGGCATCATGGAGCTCAAATCAACCTCAAATAATTATTAGTTGTGTGGCCCTGGGCAAGTCACTTGGCCTCAGCTTGTCTCCATTTCTTCTTCTGTAAAACGAGAATGATAATAGTGCCTGTATCCCAGGGTCATTAAGAGGCAGAAATGAGATAATATTTGTAAAGCATTTTGTAAACCTTAAAGCACTATATAAATGCTATTATTTTTTCTCTTTTTCCTCCTACTCCTCCTCCTCCTCCTCCTCCTCTTCCTCCTTCTCCTCCTCCTCCTGATGAGGGTAAGGTCTTTGGGAACACCCTTGAACTGTCCTAGAATCTTCCCACTAGATCTGGCCTCCCCCAAGGCCATAAGCCTTTCCTTATCACTAGGCCCATCTCTACCTGGCCTAGCCAGGCTGTTTCCCACCCTTAATCCTATCGAAATGTTTCCTGGAGTCTTGACCTCTAGTCACCCCAGTCCCATCAAGATCCTCCTTAGACTCCTCCTCAAGACCCTCCCTAAACCCCTCCTCTAGTCGCCCCAAATTACTTGACCTCCCTTCAATCCCTCCCACAATCTTTCTGTATATAAATCTCATCTTGCCTCCATGAAGGTGCTCAGATTCAATCTAGCTCAGTAGATCCAAATCCGGCCTGCTTGTGAAAACAGGCATCACAAATAAGACTATGCAAAAGAGTCTTTAATAAACTTTGTCTTTTTCCTTGGCTGAGAAGGCTTGAGTCGATTTCATTGGGCAGGACCCGGCGTGTCGGTGTTTTGGGGTCTCAAGCACCCCTAAAAACACACGGTTCCCTACCATCATCACTTTTCTTTAACTTCATCACTCCTATTACTGCTACTCTGGCTGCTAACAATACTATTATTACAATGGAAAGCCTGTGGGAATTGGAGTCAGGAGAGCCCCAAGTTCATCTCCTCCTTCCCATACTTAGCGAAATGACTTTATTCAATGTGAAAATCATTTTAACTTTCTGAGCCTTTTTCCTCATCTGTAAGATGGGAATGATCCCTGAAGCATTCATCTGTGGAGGCATTTGAGACACCCACACATGGTAAAGTGTGTAAAGTGCTTCATAATCTATCAGCAAGCATTTATTAAGTTCCTACTACTATGAGTTGCACTAGGTGGCCCCCTGAGATGCCTTGCAGTTCTCAAATTGCATCGTTCTGTGACTGTGATTCCATGTGCCATGGGCCCCAGTGATACAAAGACAAAAATTAATAGTCCCCACTCTCAAGAAGCTTGCTTTTTAGCACTATAACTGACTTAACATAATATACATTCATATAACGCCATTGATTATACACATGCTATGACATGGTACAGCACAACATGGTATGATAAAATATAAAACTATTGGGCCGCTAGGGGGCACATTCAATAGAGTGCCAGGCCTGGAGTCAGGAAGACTTGAGTTCAAATGTGGCCTCAGATACTTACTCACTTTACTTCAGTTTGCCTCAGTTTCCTCATCTGTAAAATGAAAATAATAATATCACTTACCTCCCAGGGCTGTTGTGAGGATCGAATGAGATGATCATTGTAAAGCCCTTAGCACAGTGCCTGGCGCATAGAAGGCACTATATAAAGGTAGCTATTATTATATCATTTATATGTATAATATATGATTTACATGTATAATATCTATAATTTATATGTATAATGTCTATAATTATATATATATTGAACAGCATAAGAACAGATCACTTGAGTGATTATTATATGTTGTCTGTAATACATAATTTATATACTATATGACACTTAACATATACTATTATAATATTACCGTTTAATATGTCACATTATATATAATCATCTGAGTTTGATTATATATTACATCTGTGTTCTTAGTATGTCACGTCTCATTTAATTGCATACATGCACACACACTCATAATCCTCGCATTACGTCCTATAAAAATGCCAGTTACTAATGTCATTTTTGGAAACTTGAACTATAGCATATTAAAACATTACGAAGTATACTTCTAGGTGATTTAAGAATTTCCTTTTGTCACAGACCCACAAAATCACTGGAGTTTAAAAATCACACTCGCCCCGACACAATGCTCCGCGTGCCTGATTTGTCTTTTGTGAGGGGCGATGTGACCATGGGGACAGGGGGTCGTTCGGTAACGTCTAACCTTCCTGACTTAGGCTGACTTCGATTGGAGGCTTCGCCGAAGAAAAGGATATTCAGGGTAGAAGTTGAAGGACTCCTAGCCGGGTCTGGGACAAGTGATGTACCTGTCCCCTAGCTTATGACGACAACATTCCATACAGGAAGGAAGGAATGGAAGATGAATGTGTGTTAGAATGATGCAAAGCATAAGCAGGCCCTGAGTGTGTTCTGCACAGATGAGTTAATTGTTTTGCCTTAAATATATTTCCTCAAGAACAGAAGCAGGATCACAGCACACGTCGTTATGTATTTTAGACAAACAGCATTTTGAATCAAATTACAGTACATGCATAAAATATTAAAATAAGACATTTATAACAAATCTTTCTAACTTAGTGCTCAGCTCTAAAATAGATTTATATGTGGATAAGCAATAGGTGCGATAAATGTGCTACAGATATCACAATTTAAATTGCAAATTGATGGGGCATCATGGGTAAAATGAATGCAGACTTGAAGAATTAGGGGAGAAAGATCTAGCTATGTAATATTTTTAGGTCTCGTTGCCTGGTCTCATTTTGCATTATCTATCTTTGGGCTCAGTATTTGATGAATGACTGCCAATAGCTAGTTTCTGATACTCTATCTAATACCCAACCCAAAAGATTCCCATTACCTAATTGAAGCATCTGTTCTTTATTTTTTATTATTAAGGTAATTCCAGTGCTTAGCACAGTGCCCATCAAATAGTAGGTGCTTCATAAATGCTTGTTGTTGGTTCGTTGACTTACTTAAAAGAACCCATAATTCCTTGTGTGATTTTACTTACTTGGACGGTTTGGGGGGAAAAAAATAAACGTATTTTTTATCAGTTTATGAGCAATAGCATGAAGAGGATACCTTTCTAACCGCCTGAGTTTTTTGTTAATCCTTACAGCTCCACTTCAACCTTTTCCCTGATAAATTATCCATTTAAAATGTTTCCTATAAAGCACTATGTATTCAATGGTAATAAAAGGCAAGCATGCTGTGGTGGAAAGATCACTAAATTTGGAATCTGAGGTTCTAGGCTCAAACTCTGATGCTGCCATTTAGTTCCTGGGTGACTTTGATCAAGTCACCCAATCATTTTCAGCTTCCATTTCCTCATCTATAAAATGAGGTGATTTAACTTAATGAACTCTTCTAACCTTCCTTCTCACTCTAACTCTATGCACCGATGCACTATTCCCTAGGCCATAAGAATAGCCTCGGAAGACCTTTGAGTCTATGATGGAACTTGTTAGACTAGGTGATATTCACCAGCTTCATCCTTCATTGGACCCCGTGAGGTGAGACTTTAGAAGTCATTTAAACCAAAGTCTTTATTTGACGGATGGTCCGGAGGGGTTTGGGACTTGTCCAGCATCACAAAGATCCTGAGCAGCAGAGCTCAAACTTGAACTCAGGGCCTCTGATGACAGTTCTCGTTTTCTCGCAACTATTCTCACTTTTGATTGTAGGTTGTCAGCCTGTCCATAGCTATAGTTCAAGCATTTAGGTTTTGTCTTGAGACAATCTTCAAATGGCTCTAGACACGATTCATACAAGGACCCATGATAAGAATGGGTGTGAGCGTTGGAAACATAACATTGGTTTTTACAATAATTTAAAGGCAGGTCTAGAGGGGATATTTACTTTTCTGTTCATAGATGCTGTAGATCTGGATAAATTAGAATTGTTTTCTATTTTTCCCTATACTTCCAATGACAGGTATGGACCACATATTGTGCTAAGCACTGGGGATCCAAAGGCAAAAGGTAGTCCCTGACTTTGAGGGCTCACAGACTAATGGGGATGACAACATGAAAACAATTAAGGACAAACAAGAGATATACAGCTTAAACTGGAGGTAATCAACAGAGGGAAGGCACTCAAATTAAGAGAGATGGGAAAGGCTTCTTGTAGAATGTGATGGAAGTTCTGGAGATGGAGCTGGGGAGGGAGAGAATTCCAGGCATGGGAGAAGAGTGAGTGAAAATACAACCAATTGGGAATAAAATGTATGGTTCAAGCAATTGCAAGGGACCAGTGTTTAGGGAAGTAGGTGTAAAAAGAAAGGTGAGAAAGGGCCTGATTATGAAGGGCTGTAAAAGCAAAAAGGATTTTATATATATGATTTTTATATTTTATTTTTTTCCCCAATTACAGGTTAAAGTGATTTTGAAAACTTTTTTTTTTAAGTTTCGAGTTCAAATTTCTAACCTTCCCTCCCTTCCATCAGAGATGGTAAGCTGATCAATATAGTTTATACATGTGCAGTCATGTAAAATATTTCCATATTAATCATTTTGTGCAAGAAGACTCGAATAAAAAATGGAGGAAGGAAGGAAGGAATGAAGGAAAAAAGAGAGAAAGAAAGAAGGAAGAAAAAAGAAAGTGAAAATAGCATGTTTCAGTCCGTATTCACAGTGTTAGTTCATTCCCTGGAAATGCATCCTTCATCATAAGTCCTTTGGAATTTTCCTGGATCATTGTAGTGCTGACAATAGCTAAGTCATTCACAGTTCTTCATCATACAATATTGCCATTCACTTGTATAATGTTCTCCTGGTTCTGCTCACTTCAGTTTGAATCAGTTCATGTAAGTCTTTCCAGGTTTTTCTGAAATCATCTAGCTTGCCATTTCTTATAACATAATAATATTCTATCATAGTCATATAGTACTACTTATTCAGTCATTCTCCAGTTGATGGGCATCCTCTTGATATATTGATGGACATCATCTCGATTTTGTATTTGATTTTGATTGTAGAAATAATAGGGAGCCACTAGAGTTTATCGATGGTGGTGATGGAGGCAGGGGGCATCTGTGTTTTAGGAAGATCACTTTGATAGCTGAGTTGCTGGTAAAATGGAGTGGCTTCTCTGGTTTCCTTTGTGTCCCAGCTAAAATCCTTCTTCAAGGAGCTTTTCCCAGTCACCCTTAGTGATAGTGTTATCCTTCATTGGTTTAGCCCCAATTTATCCTGTATGTATTTTGTTTGTACAAAGTTGTTTGCATGTTGTCTCTCTCGTTAGACTGTGAGTCCCTTGAGGGCAGGCACTGTCTTTTGTCTTTTTTGAGTCCTCAACTCATCACGGTGCCTGGTACATAGTAGGCACTTAATAATTTTTTATTGACTGTTTCCTAAATGACTTGTTGACCCAACACAGGGAGAACAACCAGAAAGCTATTGTAAGAGTATAGACATGAGATAGTGAGAGCCTGCACCAAGTTAATGATAGTGTCAGAGGAGAGAATGAGGTATGTAGGAAAGATGTTTTAAAGGCAGAATTGAAAAGGCCACAAATGGGAGGTAGGGGGAAAGAGGGATGAGAGGAATTGAAGATGACATATAGGTTATGAGCCTAGATTGCTAGGAGGATCATAGTGCCCTTGACTGTAATTAGAAAATTAGAAAGAGAGGAGGACTTGGGGTGAATATTTTGTTTTTTTCACTGTATATATTACCTTTGCTTCTAAATTATATCCTTGTTTAGCTTCCTTCTAGGAAAGTAAGCTTTGTTTTCTTCACATCATTTACGTGAGTAAGGGATGGATATGTCTGCTGATACTCATGGCCTGGAGAACTGTTAGGAGTTAACAAACATTCTAACTACTTTTTAAAGATTGAAGAAGGGCATAAGACAGAGAGATAGGAGGATCTATGTTCTGTGCAATCACCATGTGTAATTGCAACATAACTGTCAGGGCAGGTGCCTTCTACTAAAGTCTGATACCCAATGACAGAATTGATGTCACTCCTTCAAACATTTGTTGTGTGTATACTATGTGTGAAGAAGAATGCAAATCCTGTGGAACACCAATCATCATTGTAGCTCACAGAGTCCGTTGTATATATTATCTCTGCCCATAATGATACTGTCTAGCTGCTTCCCCTTGCAGAACCTTTTCAAGGGATCCAGGATGACCTGGACTTTGGGTGGAAAGCAATGTTGACAATTCTTTTGGGATAATTGTGGAGCAGAAGATGGAAAAGGAAGAGAGCCTGCTAATTCTATAATCAGATATATGCAGATGTTGGACTCCAGGAGAATTTGGACATTTTTCTGGCAGTTGTGAAGTCTTCTAAACTGAGGGGTCAAAGGGAACCTCCAAATGCCCTTTCCAATAAAATTCAGGTGTTGCCTAGAAACTCAAGGGAAATAGGTGCGAGGAGTAGAATGGAAAGCCTCTGATTAGCAATATTTCCTTAATTTTTTTTCATGTAAAAACCTACTATCCTTCTCTCCCTTATATTACAAGAGATTTATTCCAGATGGGCTAAATTACCTGATTAGTACAAATAACTCTGTGAAAGTATGCCTCACCTTGTATATAAGCCCTATTCTTGTTAAAGCAAGGAGAGGTACAAAAGAAGGAAAGAAGGGCACAAGGAAAGAAAGAAGATAGGAAAAAAAGAGAATGGAACAATGAAAGATTGAGGGAAAAGAATAAAGGAAAATAAAAGAAGGAAAGAGAAAATAAAAAAGAAGAAAATGAAGAAATAAAGATGACAAAAGAATGAATGAAAGAGAAAAAAGGGAAAAGAAAGGAAAAAAGAAAAAAAATGAAGCTAGAGGTAGCAGAATTTCGATTAGATTTTACTTTTTGAACTTTAACAGTTTTATGCAAGATTTTCTTCTTTGTTTTGTGTATTTGTTTCTGAGGACATATACATATATATATATACATACACAAATATATATATCATTTATAACAAAATAAAATTATTTTGTACAATGCAGTTTAATCAAGTCAACAAAAATGGAGGTGCCTAGTCCGTGTATAGCACTGAGTTTAGTAATTGTTTTCAACCAGTTCATATATGTTAATCTTGCCTTCCCAGCTAGATTCCATGCCTTGCATTTCTTTGTTAACCTCCTTAGCACTGAGCCCAGGGCTGGACATATAGTAAGCTCAACAGATGCTTGTTAGTCGATTGACTAAAGGAGCCTCTGGCAATATAAAGCCATGGCAATTATGCAACAATAATTATCTATGACAAATAATGACTTACTGAGAAATATTTATCTCTGCTCTAATTTTACAGAGCTCTGTGGAGAGGAACCAGCCAAATTCTGGTCAAGGCATAAAAAGTCATTTTGCTCACTTCCTTCTGTCTCTTGTCCTTAACTAGGAACTCTTTTGTAAGACATCCCTGGCAAGTGTTTTCATGAAATGCACAGATAAATTTAGTGAATTTCGAAAGACTCTTCATTTTGGGATCTCCCAGAATGAACTCTTCAGCCCACTCAGTGTCTACTAGAGTAGGTAGAGTCTGCCCTCAAGGAGGGAATTGCTGGCATGACTTCCAACTGGTTAGACATGCATTCGCGCAATCTTGTGGAACACTAAATGTAGCAACCATGTCATCAAAAACAGTTATCTCTTCTCTGACATACATTTGCATAGATGTCCCCTAATGTATTCTTTAATTGGCAGGATATACATGTGGTGGATGTTGTATAAATACACTATTCACAGAATAGCTGGAGCTGCTTTGTGTGTGGCTATGTTCTCTGTAGGTGACTTTACACTCTAATAACACAATCTGGGCATTGTACTAGGACATACTGTATGCAGAATATGCTTTGGGTACTGCCTTTTTTTTAAATCGTGAAATATGGTTGATATGGTCCATTGCAAAATGAACCTATATTGGAAATGGCAAAATTGTAATGTAAAATATACCGGGGTCAGTGGGGTGTGATGTTTTTTGCATATATTTTTTCTCCCCTGACCCATACCATTCCCCTGCATATAGGGAAAAAAAAAGCTTCATCTCACACAGAAATGTGATGTCCTTTACTGCCAGAGGCTGTTGCTGTTTTAAATGAGGAAAAAGCACAATGCATGAAGAAGGAAAATTAAAGCATATTCATTTTAGAAATTAGATACGGTGTCAGGAGACTCTCTGAAAATAGCCCCGTTTGAATGGAGCACCGCACTGTGAGACAGTTCACTGAACTTTTGACCACTATTTATACTATGGAAGCTTTTGAAATAGGGAAGAGAGCAAAACATTTTATAGCTGCTTAATAGCTGAATTCATTTTTTTTACTAGACATTTGTCTAACCCTTCAGCGTATATAAGATATGCAAACACTATGGAGTTTAAGGTTAGGCCTTTGTGTTAATTTCTCCACTTTTGTCCACATGCATGAAACTACAGGATGAAGGAATCTTAGTGACCAGCTCTTGAGAGCTGTAATTCACCATCTGCCATCTGCCTTTGGGTAGTCTGGAATCCCTAATTCTCTCTTCTTCCCCGCCTCCAGTTTTGACCAAATAGGCCTTTGGGAATGGCAAAGACTGTTTTTCAAGACTGCTGAGAATCAATTCCTTTTAGAAAATTGACCTGAGCTAGACGATGGAATAGATGTGTCTATCCATAACTTCTTCCTTTCCAATATTTGAAATTCTGTCTGTCGTCATTCCTGTCCTGCTTCATTGCTTCTCTGCCAAAGACCACACCACATAGATCTGGTTAAATGGGACTTGAGGAACCCTTATGAAGAACAACGCAAGATCTGGGGAAAAGATGAACTGGGATAGAGAAGGGACAAGAAGGGAGGACCCGGGTGCCATTTGGAACAAGCAGTTTGCTCTGAGAATTATTCAAGAGAGTTCCTGACAAGAATGATGGAGGATTGAGAATTGTGTTTCCATCAAGTATGGCAGACAAAGGGAATTTGAGAGCAATCAGCAGAGAATACACAGTATTTGTGTTTCTGCCAGCTAAAAGTAACAATTATGTGAACAGAAAGTATAGACTGGTTTCTCCGTGAGAGATTACTAAAAAGTAGGGAGAAGTGTCAAATAGGCTGTATAGGCCTGCTACCATAGGCTGCATATAATTCACAATACTTCTGAGTGTGACCCCCACCAGATTAAAGTGAAATTGAGAAATATTTCACAAAATAAATAAAAATGCAACAAACATAGATAAAGTCAATATGCTCACAGGGATCCTTATATATGGTTTAGTGACCCCTATATCTATCTGAGTTTGACATCACTGGGCTAGAGGCATACAATTCCACTCTCCAGATTTTCAGGAAGGATGATAGCTTTCTTGAAAGAACAGAAGAAATAGTTCAAAGAGAAAACTTAAAAAGAATTTAAATAGGCAGCAGAGAATTCTTACCTGTGTCAGAAGGCTGGAAGGTGGTAGGATATGACAGAGAGAAGGAAGGGAAGAACAAAGGCCACTGAATATTTGTAGCTAAATTATAGGTATAAGGCTCGATTGGAGGAGGATGAAATTGGACCATCTGATGAAGAAGTGGTTACCTGAGCTTCGAAAATAATGCAGATCTATGGATGCCACCAGGAGAGACATGGTCAGAGGAAGATGAGATGAAAAGTGGCAGGTCCTGTCTGTCTGCTTAGGGTTGATTAGCCATTGGTTAGCCTGACGTGAAGAAGTTATCTTCTTCATAAGATAAGATGTGAGATGTCATCTATTATGAAGAGCTATTGTCTTCAAATGATAAGAAGTCACAAGACTGATGATTTTGTTTAGTTGTTTTCAGTCGTGTTCTAGATTTATATCTGGAATGGACCTCAAAAGGGCACATAGAACAATCTTCTTATTTGACAGATGAAGACTGGAGACCTTGAGAGGTTAAGTGACTTCCCAAAAGTCACACGGGGGATATGAACCCAGGTGTTCTGACACCAAGCCTGCTGTCCTTCCGCATCATGTATGTGCGACATGATGGAAAATATCTCAAGACTAGGCAAACTTGATGATGCCCACTTCCTACTCATACCTGGGTATTTAGGCAGGGACAGAAAGCATTGCAAAGAATTATGAAATTATGAGCAAGAACTTGAAGACTCTAGGGCAGCGTTGTTGTTTTTTAACCTTTTTTGGTATGGAGTCCTTTGGCAGACTGATGAAGCCTATGAACCCCTGCTCAAAAAAAAAAAAATATATATATATATACATATATATATATACACACAAAACGTAGGATTATAAAGAAAACAAATTAAACTAATATATAATTATCAAAATGTTTTTAAAAAAACAACTAAGTGACCAACCCATTGAAATTAGTAGTTGGTTAAAAAGTAGGTACATAATACCTTGCCTTCTTCACCTTAACGTATAGTGATGTGAACAATATGTTGGCCAAGAATAGAGGACACCTAATGAGGACTGATAAAAATACTCACTTAGAGTCTTGCATATATGATCAAGACCAAATTACACTAGAAGAGAAATAGAAATAAAACTGCTCACCTGTCAGAAACAAGAGGGAATATCAGATATAACATGGGAAGAAAAATATTAGTACATAAAATAACTAATTTACAGGGAAAATATCATAGAAGAAAGTCAATAATAAAAGACACAGGCTAGTTATACTAGTTATAATGTAAACTAGTTATAATGTAAAGTGGCAAATTTTATCTTGGTAAGATATAACTCATAATGAAAAATTGGCTATGGGCAAGTTAAAAATAAATGGAATATTACTTCCTATTTGTTCTATAAATAGCTTGTTTGCATATATTTATTTGCAGGTTGTCTTCTCCATTAGAGTGGAAGCCCCTTGAGGATACAAACTGTCTTTTGCCTCTTTTTATATCCCTAGTGCTCAGTATAATGCCTGGAACATAGTAGGTGTTTAGTAAGTGTTTATTGTTTGAATAGTAAAGTAGCAGAGTGGCATTATTGAGACTATATGCTCATGTGAGGCATCTGTAAACCAGTCATTCTTATGACTTATTCTGGTATGGAAGTGAGCTTGGCATGTAAAGGGCTATGGACAAGATTCACAAAGGATAATGAACAGATAGGTTGAAATCCAATATGTTGGAGGAAGCACTCACATTGATGAGATCACATATTCATTTAAGTCTTTATTTATTTCCGGAAATCTAGGGACCAAAGAGGGAAATGATAGTAGAGAGCATTTGGGTAAGGATCAATAGAGAATCAATCAGAAACAATATTTTTATGGCAAAACAGAACCCTGGGACAGAAGAGGAAATAGATGAGTTGGAAGCAAGTCACAAAAATGTCACACATGCATGGTATAGAAGTGACAGGTCACTTCAACTATTAGACATCAGCTAGAATGTCTTTGCCAAAAGCATGACTGATATATTTTTGGTTTGTCTTGAAGGGAAAAAAAAAGCTATGAGAATTTACTTTGGACCTGATTATGACCAACAAGCAGGAACCTTGTGGACAAGTGACCCATTCCTCATTGGAAATTGTGATAGAAAAAGAGAGGAAATCCAGATATAGTCCAATATGAACTTTAGATGTTGGGAGAGCACAAAGAATACAGAGAAAAGGTTGATAAGATTCAATGGCCTCAGCTTCTCAAAGGCCCAAGAGGCCTAAAGAAGACTTAAAACCTTGAATTCTAAAGAAATAAACACAAGCTCTCTTAATGAAGAAGAAACTAGCTAAATAGACTTGTAGCATCAACCAACTTAGATTTTTAAAAAGAGGATGTACAGAGGACGAAAATCAGGCCAGGTAATAGAGCATGAATGGTCAAATAACATCTGAGTGTATTCTTCAGTTTTGTATGCTTCATTTCAGGAAGGACACTGACCATCTATATACAGTATGTCCCAAGGAGGGCAGACAGGATGATCAAAAGATTAGAAATTTTGTCACACAATGGTGACTTCAAGGAACCAAAGATGTTTAGCATGGCAAAAAACTGGAGGAAGGCAAGGACATACTATATTTCTTCAGGCATTTTAGGGGGGATTCTATTAAAATGGATTATACTTATTCTGCTTGGCCCCTGAGGGCAGAAATAGTTAGAAGTTGGAGGAGGTAGATTTAGGTGTTAAGTAAAGAAAAAAATTAATTACTTCTGAACAAATTTAACTGTCTACAAGTGTAATAGAATGTTTCTAGAGACAGTGGATTCCCTGTCATTGGAAAAACAAAGACTGAAGAAGACTACTTGTCATTTGTTGTGGAGGGGAATGCCGTTACAGGATGATCTAGATCCTCTCTAAGGTCTCTGTGACAACTCTCGGATCCTGTGATCTTAACATCACTGAGGGAGCTGGACTTAGAGTCAGAAAGATGTGGGTTCAAGTCCTACTTTGGATGCCTATTGGCTTTATAGACTACTTAATCTCTCAGTGTTCTGGAAAACTTTCTAAGACTAAAAAATTCAGAACAGTTGCCTATCTGCATCGGGAAACAGAATTTCCTTATGTTCCCTGTGTCAATGAAATAATTGTTCTAGCCAATTAAAAAAAAAAAAGCACTACTTCAGATTTAAGAGCTGAGATTAGGTGGTCAAGTAGTTAATCTTAACTGGGTGAGGGGAGGGAGAGGAGAAAATGTAATTTGCATTCCTATTAATGAAAATATACTTTAACAGTGCTACTTAAAGTATGAAGCTAAATATTACAAATTACAGGTTGTGAGCTCATGTCAGCTTTATTATTGTTATTACTATTAATGCAATATTATGAAACCTAGAAGGTCATGATGTTTATTTATTAATTTATTTTCTAGGAAAAGCTTAGTGTTTGATTTTGCATGAGAGGTCTTTTGTTTTGGCCTCCTATCAGTTGTCTCTATTTGGGTTCAGTGACTTCCTTATAATGATACCAATTGGGCAATATGCCTTTGAGCTCGGCTCTGAAAATTTCCCAACTACCCCCATTTTTTTTTCCTCTTCTCCTTTATAGTCTTTACATGATTTATCTCTAATCCGTATCTCAGAAACCAAACAATACCTTTTCCATATGTAAGTAGATATGACGGCTAAGGAATTTTCATTGAGGAATAGCGTCAACCGCATCTGGAAAGCACTGAAGGGGACTTAACAGCAGACTTTCTTTATATGCCCAAATGCCAGTGTGACCAAGAGTTGGTCTTTTCTCAGTAGGTAGCCAGCATGGCTGTCAGCTTTTGATAAGGCATGCATTTTGGAAAACTTCAATGGAGAGACATTCTACAACTTTCTTCTGCTTTTTATCTTGTGGATTTCACTTCACACAGAGAGGAGAGTTCCTTTCCCTCAGCATTTTGCTGTAGGAGAGACATTTTTCCCCCTTTGGACCAAAAGCTTCTCTCCTCTTGCTAGCCAGTAACAACCCTTCTGTTCATCCTTATGTCAAACCTTCACCACTGCACTAATAGTGATCTCTGACAATTCGAGAGGGTTTCATGAGGCTAATCTGAACTTACGAGTATTTCTGAGGTCTTTACATGTAAAAATGATTTCTACAATCTAGTTTCTGGATTGAAAAGGAGAGGAAAGAATAGGTTTCCACCATTGACATGCCCCACAGGAAGCTTTCGTCCAAATTCCCTTGGCCTCAGAAACCAGTTCTCTTTGTTTCCTGTTCTCTTAGTAGCTGAATGGAGTGCCAGGAGTCATTTTGTTTTTGTTGGGCCTTTGTGTAGGGAAAACCACAGGAAGGGCTAGGAGGATGCATCATCTTCAGGTACCTTTGGTGATCATAGCCAGGTGGAACCATGGGAATGGCAGTGGAAGGGATGATAGCCAGAGGAGGGCCAAATTGGCAGCTCTTAATAGGGAAGTGTCCAGGATGGCCCCATCAGGTAAATCCTTTAAATTTTGAGTGAGGTATGAAGAAATAATATTGAAAGAGGCTAGATTCTTAGGAGGCTAGTGTACCTTATCCTTTCCTCTCAGTCCATCCCACCCTTTTCCCAGCTCATCCTTAAAAGGCATACTTAGTATTGAGTCAGGATGGTGTTGGAAAGTTTGCTGGGTTTGGACTCAAAGGACCTGTTTTTAATTCTGGTTCTGACAGGATTTCTGACCTTGAGTAAGTCATATAGTTTTTTCAGACCTCAGTTTCTTTATCTATAAAATGGTAGGAGTAGTTCTAGCTGGTCCGTAAGGTCCCTTACAATTTTCTATTTATGAGCCTACACACCCATGGACACTGGGACTGTATCCGTGGCTTTGCCCCTGTCTCTTACCTATGCTTTGGCTATTCTAAGTACAGTTTTATCATGCTTTGAGGCAGGTGGCCTATTGTCAATATGGGACAAAGTCAGGTCCTGGGCCAGATTCCAATAATGAAGCAATTAAAAACAAGACAAATACTGAGTAAAGTAAGAATAAGCATAATGATTTTGTTTTCCTTTCTGTCTTTTCAGAGCTTTTGCTCCAAATAAAGAGACAGGCTTGGGCAGGATTTCTGATTTGCCTAATTATATATGAGCATATTAGAGCAGATATTAATGATCACAATCGTTTGGGAATTTAGTTTGTCATCTCTCTGAATCAAATCTGAATATCATGTAATGGCTATCAACACTTAGCTACCAATCCTTACCCTACCCTAATGAAAAAAACCCCAGAGGCTTGGGAATGGTTAGCATTCTCTTTAGTAGAATGATGTCACTGAATGTTGAGTTCCAATATATTTCTTGGTTACCAGCCAAGAAAATTTATTAATGCATCTATCTTTCTATCATCTATCTCTCTGTTTGCTCTGTCTTATCTTTCTATCTCTCTTCTTCTTTCTTTTCTATCATCTATCTCTTTATTCCTCTCTCTATCATTTATCTCTATCAGTTATCTATCTTTTTATCTCTCTAATTCTGTCTCTCTATTCATCTATCTCTTTATCTCTCTAACTCTCTCCTTTCTCAATCATCTATCTGCCTATCCATCTATCTCTTTATCTCTCTCTCTCCTTTTCCTTTCTCTCTCTATTATCTCTATCTATCTATCTGTCTATCTATCTATCTATCTATCTATCTATCTATCTATCTATCTATCTGTCTATCTATCCATCTATCTCTTTAACTCCTTCTTTCTCTATCATCTCTCTCTCTCTCTCTCTCTCTCTCTCTCTCTCTCTCTCTCTCTCTGTCTCTCTCCCCTCCCTCTCTCTATTTGTCTTGGTGACTCTAGAAGTCTTTCTTCCTAATTTTAACAGTCTGTGATAAACTTTGGAAATTTTAAAAATTTAGTCTTTATTTTCTAATTAAAATTGAGAACTGAAGGGCTCCTCTGAGATTGATAGTATTTTAGCACTTGAAGGTAACTTAGGGGTTATTTTTCCAACCTTTTCATTTTAAAAGTAGGAAAACACAATGAAGTCCAGAGCAGTTCAGTGCTTTGTCCAAGGTCTTCCTGGTACTGTGTGACCTAGAAAAGTTGGGATTAGAAACAAAATCTCTGAACTCCCAGAATGGGCTTCTATTCATTATATGCCACTATTTTCTTAGCCATCTTGGAGTGGAGCATTTCTCAGACTCACAGAGGTGGAAGGGTCCTCAGAGGCTATGCATTCCCACTTCTACCTGAACAAATATCTCCTTAGCAACATGACCAAAAAGTCGTGATTTTATGATATTTTAAACTGATGCCTAAGAAAATTCAAATCAAAACAAAAAAAAATTTAAATACTTCTCAGTTAAAAATATCATATAACCATGAGATGTTAGGGAAGAATCAGAATTAGTTCTATTGCTATCATTCACACACATATATGTGCACATAGACATATACACATAGACACATATATGTATATATACATGTGTATATTTCTCTCCCTGACTTGTTTGATTATTTTCCAGTTGTGTAGACAGTCTAAATATAAACTTGAAAATGATTTTTACACTGCTAAAATTCAAATATCTTACTACAAAGAATTTTACTTGCTCCAATCTAATTTTTAAGCTAGTATTTTCTTCAGTGGTCTTTTGGACCTCCTTTTCCATTTGGCTAATTCTGCCTTTTAAGGCATTCTTCTCCTCATTGGCTTTTTGGAGCTCTTTTGCCATTTGAGTTAGTCTATTTTTTAAGGTGTTGTTTTCTTCAGTATATTTTTCAGTATTTTTTTGAGTCTCTTTTAGCAAGTCATTGACTTGTTTTTCATGGTTTTCTCTCATCCTTCTCATTTTTCTTCCTAATTTTTCCTCTACTTCTCTAACTTGCTTTTCTAAATCCTTTTTGAGTTCTTCCATGGCCTGAAA
>CM053625.1:264142653-264196810 GCA_028646595.1 Phalanger gymnotis
GGTGGACGGGAAGGGAAGAGGGGAGAGAATTTGGAACTCAAGGTTTTAAAAAAATAGATGTTCAAAAGTAAAAAAGTTTTTGTTTTTTTTTCATGCAACTAGAAAATAAGATGTACAGGCAATGGGGCATAGAGATTTATCTTGCCCTACAAGAAAGGAAGGGAAAGGGGGATGGGAGGGGAATGGGGTGACAGAGGGGAGGGCAGACTGGGGAACAGGGCAACCAGAGTGTACGCCATCTTGGAGTGGGGGGGTGGAAATGGGGAGAAAATTTGTAATAAAAAGAAAAATAAAAAAGAAAGAAAAATATAATTGGGAAACGTGAAGCAAAAATAAGAAAAATAATGTTCTATAATATGTGGTTTTCTAAATCAAAGTGCACCCTTAGGAATCTTTTTCTATGGTGCATGGACTATGTTTCTGTTTGGTTTGATACCAGTTGCCTACAGTATTCAAGAAAGACTTCATATAAAACATGATGCTTGAACTGTGTCATGAAGAGAGAGTGAAGGTGAGGATAGAGTTCATGCCGTCCATATAGAGATGGCCAATGTTAAGGCATCAAGATGAGATGTGGATTGTTCTGGATGAGGAAAAAAAAGGTAAGACCAGACTGGCTGCATCAAAGACTACCAGATAAGAGAATAGCATGCAATGAGGCTGGAAGGTCCCAGCCAATGAGGTTGGAGCCAGGTCCCAACGTGTTTTACAAGCTAAACAGAAGAGTTTCTATTTGTTCCTAGTGGCAATAGTAAGCTTCTATCATTTACTCCAGGAGGTGATTGACGTGGTCAGATACGTAGTTGAAGAAAATCCCTTTGGAAGTAGTGTGTAGGATGGACTGGATTGTGGAAAGGCATGAACCAGGGAGAACAATTAGGAGGTCATTGCAATAATTTAGGTAAGAGGTAATGAGGACATGAACTATAATGGTGGTAGTTGTGTGAATAGAAAAGGGGATTGAAACAACAAGATTTCAATATTTGTTAATTGATCATACATGTGAGGTGAGAGAGTGGAAAAGTGAAGATAGCGCTGAGGTTATGCACCTGCAAGACAATCTGGGTTCTTGATATGATAGAAAGAAGAAAGCTTGTAAGACAGGAGACTGTGGGCAAAAATCACGAGTTTAGTCTTGGATATATTAGGCTTGAAATGTCTGTGGTGCATCCAAAGTGAAATGCCCAATAAGTAATGTGAGATGGGCTATTAAATGTCAGGGGAGAGGCAGAAATTGGATATAGATATTTGTAAATAATCTACATGGGAACTGATGAGATCACTCAGAGAACTAAAGAGAAGGAATTGAAGAGGGCCCAGGTCAGATCCTTGAGGAATGACCATCATTAGAGATAGAGCCATATGGATGATGAAAAGACACAGAGAAGGACCAGTCAAAAGACAAAAACCAAGAGAAAATTGTGCCATGAAAACCCTGCAAATAATTACTAAATCTGAGGGTAAATTATATTCCTTTTTAAAAATGTATTTATTTATTTTTAGTTTTCAACATTCACTTCCATAAGATTTTGAGTTCCATATTTTCTCCCCATCTCTCCCCTCCCCCCATCCCCAAGATGGCACATAATTTGATGTAGGCTCTACATATACATTCATATTGAACCTATTTTCACATTAGTCATGTTGTAAAGAAGAATTGGAACCAATGGGAGAAAACATGAGAAAGAAGAAACAAACAAAAAGAAAAAGAGACAGAGAGCAAATTTCATTCTGCATCCAGACTCCATAGTTCTTTTTCCGGATGTGGATAGGAGGTAAATTTTATTTTCTGGAAGCACGCAAATAGTTTTAGGATCCTTGAATAGATAAAAATCCCAAGGGCCACTAGAGAAGTTTTGATTAGAGTCAACATCAAAGTACAGCGTGCTGTACTTGAGGTCAGGAAAACCTGGGTTCAAGTCCCACCTTAGAGACTAGCTGTGTGATCGTGGGCCAGTCGCTTAACTTCTATGAGATAATTCATGTAAAGTGCTTTGGCTTTGCCGACTTTAAAATGCCACATAAATGCCATATAAATGCCATTGATGAGATGGTGGGGATGGTGACGATGGTAGTGTTATCAGATTTTTCATTAGAAACTGACTTTAGGGAACTGGCCTTTTATATAAGATAATCATAAAAGTTTTTGGAATGAAGTTGGGCTGAACAAAACCCTAGTAACCTGAAAAAATTAATGAAATTTCCTAAGACCTTACCCTCCCCACACCCACACCCCACCCCACACCAAAAGAGAAAAAAAAAACTCCTAAAACTCAAGTGGCTTACTCACCAGGAGAAAATTAAGCCTGGCAGTCAATAAGTACTGTAGTAAGACAGAGACTTGGTGTGTGTGTGGGGGGGGGGGGCGGTAAGGCAAGGAATCCTGGAAATAATAATGAACTTACATTTTCCTTTTATTTCCCAAATCATTTCTCTCTCACCTATTCCTTGCAAGAGTCTGTTGCTCTAGTCATGTGCTTAAATGACATTATTCCATGGTCCAAAGACAGGTAATGATTTGCGGGCAATTAGTTCAGGTACGGCACTGTGCCCACCTGACCTGTACTTTCCCAGGTACCAAAAGGGTCAGATTACCCAATTATTTCTGAGAGTAATTGCTGTGTTTCACTCCAGCCGAATTCTACCATTTGGTCCATTGTTTACCACCGAGATGAGTGAAGAATGAATTCAAGTTACAGTCTGACATTACAATGAGATTGCCAATAGAAATCAATGGCTTGTCCCGTGACAAGTTAGGGTTTATGAGGCAGCCTAACAATGTCCTTATATCTTCAGCCTAGCCCCATTGTACTGCCATTCAGCAGCATTAAGCAGTTTTAGTGTTATAAAGGGGTGTTGTCATAGCAAAGGTGAGTCTAATGGAGTTTATTAAAGCTGGGGCCTGCAGTTCCGAGCCCTCACACAGAAGAGAAGGTTGTAAAGTGTCTCTTCTAATAAGAATAGGCTAGATTGTCTGCCGAGGTTGATATTTGTGTCCACATTTATTGACCTTAGAAAGGTAATATAGACAGAAGAGATAGAGGTCAAAGTGCTTACCCTTGCAGCAGCTGGAGCCTAGATCTCCACGGAACTGGGAAAGGTTATACTCAGTTTGTTGAAATACCTTTTTATCAACACTGTCCTCAACAAGGCTCCTGCTTATATGGATGGAAGGGCTTAAACAAAAATCCAGCAAGGGGGAAAAAAAAAAAAACAAACTAGCATGAGTTGTGGTGGAGAGAAGCATTGCTTCAGGGTAAAATTACAAAAGCTACCAGCATTATTGAAAGTAAATGAAAACTCCTCCCCCCACTTCTGTTGGAGAATCAAACCTCAATATTTGGTTTCAGTTACATTGGGCAACCTATCTTCATGCTCCTCCAGCACATACACTTACTGCATGCGTGCATGAAATGCGTTGATATGTTTATGTGCTAGATGACATAGCTGATAGAGAGTCTGGCCTAAAAGTCAGGAAGACCTGCACTCAAACCCTGACTCAGATACTTGACAGTTGTGTGATCCTGGACAAGTTATTTAACCTCTCTCAATCTCAGTTTCTTCATCTGTAAAATGGGAAATAATGTTACCTACCTGACAGTGTTGTGAGGGTCAAATGAGAAACTATACCTAAAGAGCTGGGGAAGCCTGAAAACTCTATGCCAGGGGTGAGGAACCTGTAGCCTCGAGGCCACACTCTATGCTGGTCTTAACTAGTATTGTTATCTCCCCTCCCTCTCCTCCCTTTCCCTCTCTGTGCTTTGCCCAAAGGAAGGTACATTTCCATGGCTGAAGGCTGCCTCCTTAACTTGCCATTTACTGGCTAGATTTCTCTCTCACAAACCAAGCCTTAAACACAATTCACTCTGGAGCTCATAGATCGGACAATAGGTCCCTGCCCTCCTAGCATAGAGTGAATGTATATACTAAATAGTAACTGGTTCTCTTTTGGCCAGGAACCCTGAGGGTCTTCCCCTCCCAGTTTGATTTTTTTTTTTTGAGTTTTGATTAAAGGGGCCATCCCTTGATTAACTTCTTAAAGAGGCCTATTCACTGAATGGACACTACCTCACAAAAAGTGAGAACCTGAAAAGACCTTAGCCTAAAAGTGCCAGGATCTCCCAATGCATCCTAGGCCATCTCCAGGCCTTCTGGTGAATATCAGGCCACTGGACCCAGATGGCTCTGGAGGAGAAAGTGAGGCTAGTGACCTTGCACAGTCCTCTCTCACTCAAATCAAAGTCAACTGCAAGTCGTGTCATCATTTCCCTGGTGTCATGATGTTCTTTGAGAAAAAAGGACAAACACAACAACTATTCCATCCGTGTCCACCAAAGTGATTTCTTCCTTATTTGACTGATAAACCTGAAGGTGTTGTTCCCTCTACCCTACAAAAAGAGAATCTGAAAATAAAGAAAAATGTCCACATAGAAAGCTTTTTTATTCATCTACGTATGCAATTTGTTTATACAATTATATATAATATACACATCCATAAACAGATACACAAATACACGTATTATATGTGCATTTATATATACACATATCCATGTTTTTATATGCCTAGCTATACACATATATGCATCCATACATATTTCCCCCTAAACTCAAAGAGAGTGATTTATAATAAGTTTCAGGAACAATTTATTCTTGTGTCTCTGTGGATTAGTGAGGTGGTACTTGGAGCAGCTTGTTAAACAGAAGTGCCTGGCCCTTGCCCTCGCTCTGCTGTTTAATGATCCTCTTTTCATGTGCCACCTCTCTAATCTGCAGAGAGAGAGGTACAAATTGTATCTATAATGTTATATTACTTAACAGTATAATGTATTATAAATCATAGAATTGCATCCCTACCTTGTAATTGGTGAGATGTGTTGCATGAGAGATCCCCTAATTCAATATAGAGTGGTTGCTCTTATGCATAACTACCTCTCTGGATCAAACCAATTCAGCCCAGAAGTGATGAGGAGAGAGTTAAAGCCTTTTTAATTAAAAAAAGCAAAAATATGACTTAGAATGGCTTTATAGGCCCCTGGATTCAAATGGCTGCTTAATAATCCTCTACTTTCATGGATCCTCTTGCTCTCTTTCTCTGTAGGCAGCAGCAATGGACTACCTATATGAAATGTGAATCTGGAAGGACAGGCGCAGGTATGTGCGTTCAGTACCATTCATTGCTGTCGTTTCCTATTACATGATGGATGTTTTCCTACCTTGATCACTGTCGCTATCATGGCGCATCTTACCACCTATAGTCTAATGAGATCTTTTGTCTCATTGACCTCTTTCTGATGCATTTCTCCCTTCTCTGTATTTCCTCCTCCACTTTTGGGTTCTTTGAGGGAGTCCTATCATTTTTTATTCTCTTAAAATGGACTATTTATTCTTCAGATGCTTTGGTTTGCAGATAGAGTTTGAAAACAAACTACTGTGGCTATCTACCTACCATGGTTATTCATTGTTTCTTTACCTTCTGACCTTCTCAGATGTTATTGATGCGAAGGTTGTCACATCTCCATCCTTCAGGAATGGGTTAAAGATTAAGCAGGGTACCAAGACTGTTTGAAAATGAATACTTTTAATGATATGTGCACAATCAACAGCATAAAGGATGGGGAATGGTAATTCCAGGGCTCTTGATCAACAGCACCACGTGGTATAGTAGAAAGAATGTCGGTTTTGGAGTTAGGGAACCTTAGGTCACATTACTATCTGTGTAACCACAGGCCAATTTTAAGGACTCAGTTATTCATCTATAATTAGATTAGATTAGATGAGATGAGATTTTCAGGCCCCTTCCAACTCTAAATAAAGGATCCTGTAAACTCAAAGAATTGTGTAGTCAATTTGGATCACCAGAAATGCAAAAAATCTTTTGTTTATGAAACTTAAACAAACAAAAAGCCACGACCTGAATATGGGTTATTCAATCACCATGTTTCCATGTTCTTTTGAATTGCAAAGACGCCTAGGTATCATAGAATGGTAATGCTGAAAGGGACCTTAGAAATAATCTACTTCAATTATCCATCCCTTGCTTTACAGAACAGAACATTTGCTGCTTGGACTGGGCTATATGTATGTATGGCTGCTAGATGGTAGAGCAGAGAGTGGAGGATTTAGAGTAAGAAGATGGGTTAGAATTCTGCCTCTGCTATTTTTCTGTTCTTTCAGATGAATCTGAAGTGCCTTTATCTGATTGTATATAATATTTCATTCTTCTATTCTGCCCTATGACTTACAAACCCTTAACTTGCTCTTCATCCTTACATCCAATGCTTCCATCCCTAAATTTTTTCCTAGGCAGTCACCACCACATGGAAGGCTACATTCTCCTCTCTTCCCCATTTTGACTCTTTCTTGAACCAAGTCAGCTTGAAACTATCCTCCACTTCTAATATCATGCAGCCTGTGTTTCTGTAGGATTTTCCAAGAAGTTCACTTTTGTTGTCATTGGGCAAAAGTGGGGTGGGAGGGGGTGAGGGATGGTGTTTAACTGGACAGTATCCTATACAAATGTCATATTCTAGTTTCCCACAATTTTCAATCTGTTTTTGGGCAGTCGAAGAGAATTCATTGCTCTGACTTTTTGTCTCTTTTTCTAAGAACTTGGATTGTGTTTTCCCCAAACATCTGACAATGATCAACAGACTTTTGGTCTGTAACAGGGTGGAGAATGATCATGTTTTCTCTCCAAATTTCCTAAGCATCTTCATTCCAACTTTCTATAAATTATGAAGAGACCTTTGGACACTGGTCATTGGTTCTGTCCAAATGCAGTATGGGGGAACTACCAAAAAGACAGTTTTACAACTTGCATTTTCAACAGTAGTTTGGCTTGAGTTTGGGGGTCAACATCTTTGTTTTAGATTATATCTGGGCTGCTTTTCTTGCACTCGATTTCACATCTTAATATAGAGAAACAATTCATTTGGTAAATAATCTATAACACAATTTCCAGAGATCACCCTGCTATTTCTCAACTGCCAGATATATTTTATTTTTACTCTGCATGTAACCAAGGAAAGCAAGGTTGCAAAATGATGCCAGCTTATGCTTTTCAGTTTTGAGATGTCAATAGCCCTTGATTTTGTGGTTGTTGTTGTTAATTTCTGCAAGGTGAAAAAAGTGTCATGAAAACAAATTGCTTAAAAAAACCCATCATTATTCACACTGTATGCCTTTGAGAGTGCTGTCAATATATTTGCCATAGTTTTTGCAATCCATTTGGATGTCTGCTGTTTGGATCTTTAGCCCACAGAATACAAAGCTCCTTTTGGATTTTATTCTCAATTCTTTTCCTGTTCTCTTCCTTTTCTTGAGCTTGCAGGTTGAGTTTTTCACTATAGAGTTGTACCTTTGTCTAAAGACAGAGGTTCTGAATCTTTTGTGTGTGTGTTATAGATCACTTTTGGATGTCTGATAAAGTCAACGGGCCCTTTCTCAGAATGTTTTTTTTTTTTTAAGTATAACATTCATAGGATAGGCGAATCAGTTATATTGAAACACAGTTATCAAAATACTTTTTTTTAAAGTCCACAGACCAGGTTAAGAATTTGATGTGAGACAAACATCACTTCCTTCTCCTTTTTAAGGAAGAAGGTATATATAATAATGTATTTGTACGGCATATAAATTATGATGTGGCAGCTGGTGAAGCCATAAGAAATAAAGAGAAGCCAAATACCAGTTCCTATCTTAGGGAAAACCTTTTTTGAAGGAGCTTCTCACATTTAAAAACAAGGAATTTTGTTTGCTGCAGACCGGCAGCTTCATTGCCAAGTGTAAGTTTCATTGTTTTCACTGAGAACTGTCCTCCTCTTTTCATTGTAAGCCCACATGACAATGTACAAAGAGCATCTCTCCTATGCAATGAATATCTCTTAACCTTTTACCTGGAAACTGAAGCTGTGTACAAGTGAGTATCACAAAGAGGGAACTCCGAGACGCACAGCAGCAAAGCAAAAGGCTATGTTACAATTCACTGAGAAAAGAGCGTTTTCACTAATCAGTACCCATGTCATACATTTGTAAAAATGACTGCCTGACAGGTGAAAAATCTATTTTTCTGACAGCCTGCATTTAGTCTTAAATCAATCCAACACAATAGTTTCTTTTCTTCTTTACACAAACTCGCCTTCACCTTTTGATAAACTGTCCCCCTGTGAGCCATAGAATGTTTCAGTTACATACCCTTTTCTGCATTGTGGCAATATTTTGAGGGGGATGTAAAGCAGATTCATTTGGTGGAATGTTTTTATATGCATATCAGTACAAAAATAGGATTTAATGATTTTTGAGGATTAAAGGCACGGCCAGAAACTTTGTAATATGCTTTGTAATAATACTTGTGAAGAGTATTGCTCTCCCGACCCAGTGAGACCTCTCCAAGGCATGCTATTTTAACCTGGTGCACAGAACACAATAGCAATAAGTTCTGAGGCAGATTAAGTAATTTCCCCACAGTAGTGTGTGTGTGTGTGTGTGTGTGCGTGTTGCATGTGTATGTGTATGCATCCCTATTGGAGTTTCAAATAACCCAGAATATGGATTCAAAGACTTGAAACATTTGGATATTCCAGACTGTACCCCCTCTGTAGGAAGAAAGTTGTTGGCAAGGTGGCACCATACTCTTTGACTTCTTGTAAAAGTTTAAACTGGTGCCCTGCTGAGCTAAGTGAATGCTAATTAGATCACTTCTCACAAATACATGCTGAATCTTTAACAAAAAATAATAAAACTAAGAGACCACTTTTGCATGTTAAAAATATGCTGAACTGTTGCTTGAAACAGAAGTGCACTGACACTGCGTCCCTTCCACATTGCTGAGTGCCAATAGGGATTTGGTTTACTTTTTTTCTTTTTCCTTGGGAGACTTATTTGGTGGAGTAAATACTAGGTAAGAAAATCATAGAATCCCCTGAGAGAGGCCTGTGAAGCTTCAGGGGCCAGTGAGTCAATAACATTCCCTGGGTGCCTGATGTGTGTCCAGGCACCAGGACTTAGAGAGGCTATCCGGCCATGCTTTGACATGAGAGTCTTTCTTGAACCAGCCTTGGCCCTTTGAGGGGTAAGGAACCTTTCCGCATCACCCCAGTGATACCAGACTAAAGGCTATCTCTACATCATGAAATAATTGTGGAGCAAGCTAGGGGAAACATTTGATCAGGAGGTGAACAAAAACTTAGGAGAAAGGAATGAAAATCCATATGTTTCTTTGAGAGTAAGCATCTAATTAAAATGGAAGACCCAAGTATACCCGTGACTGCTTTGCAGCTTTTCCACAAATGGGCATGCCTCTCATTAAGCACATTTTAAAAGGCATAAATTATGGGCCCAAGCCGAACACCACTATTTGGGCCACTCATTATTCTGCTCTTATAAAGCAAAGAGCTGTGGGCAATAGTGTCATTACAGGGAGAGCACTTGGCAATATCCTGCTGACAGCACATTAAGAAAAATAAACAAGAGAAACACAGCTTATAATACCAAACCACAAGGAACCACAGTCATTGTCTATTTGCCAGATCAAACATCAGTTTCATCCTAGGTCTAGTCAAGTCCAGAAAGGTACCATCTGTCTCCTTGACCCAAACCATATAGGCAAGAGATGTTAACCATGACTTCTTTAATCTCCCATTGGGTTCTGCCTCTCTAGGTCTGAGTTATTCTTTCTCCTCTAAAACCTTTCTTCTTCTTCTCTTCCTAATAAGGCCCAGATTTCCATTTCCCTATTGTAGGTTCCACTGATTTAGCAAGGCTGTCGAAAATAATTCAGCTCTTTGTGTAGGTTCAACCACGTTTAGAAACATAGAATCTTAGGGCTGTTAGGGATCTTAGATATTATTGAGTCCAATCCCTTCATTTTTCCAATTAGGAAACTAAGGCAAACAGACCTCAGATGCATATTGGAGTCCAGGTACTAAAATATTGAAACCCTCACTCATTTCAAATGGGTTCAAAATTTTGGAATATGGTCTTTGAGCAAGTTTCCCTACACGTTCCGTCCTTGAAGACACAAAAGTGTCCCAAATACAACTAGAGTTTAAGAAAAATAGCAGTGGTCATGGCAGCCTGGAAAAACCAGGTTCTGCTATGATGGTACCATACCAAATAGCTTTTAAAAATCATGTCCCAAGAAGCTATTCAATTCAAGATAATATAATGGATGGTTTGTGGCTTAAGGCAACTGAGTTCTATCTGCGGTTATGTAATGTGGGGCAAGTCATTTAATTAACTACTTTGTTCTTAGTAGTCTTAGAGTCAGGAAACCCTTGATACAGATCTCACTTCAAATGCTCATTAGCTGTGTGACTAAGGGCAAGTCATATAACCTTTCTGAGCATTAATTTCCTTATCTGAACAATGGGGATAATATTATCCCCATTACCTGAAAATGTTGGGAGACTGAAATATGATATAATGTATACAATGTGCTTTGTAAAGTATAAATTGTTATATAAATGATGATGATGATAATCTGAGGTGACTTCCAGCTCTAAAACATTCCACAACTTTGTAGAGATGCATCTCTGGAGAAATGGCTTAGGAACACAAAATGTCTGTGAGATGGTCATTTTTGAGGTTTGACTCACACTGAGAACAAAATACTACTCAACCAGCACTTCCTGGCCAAATAGTGTAGTAGATATCTGGGGGCCCTACCTGTAGAATTTACTCTGAAAAACATGGAGCTCAGTGCCAGATACCAAATGATAAATGTTTTTCGATAGCAAGAATGAAGGGCCATTGGTAATTTTGCAGGTCACCAGCTTATGGAGCCTTTGAAATTCTAGGCTTTGAGGTTTTAAAATGTCTGATTCTCACCAGGAACAGGAATGTAAAAATAACTGGGAGAAATATTGTTCTTGAAGTATTTGGGTCTAGTCAAAAATAGAAAAATCTCCCCCAAAACCCATTTTCATAGACTCTACTAGCTAATTAAATCATAGTTTGAATGCAGTAGGCTAAAGATAGGAACTGGTCAATACTTCTCTCAACTAAGTTGAACCTTTTGAAGTTGAACCATCAATATTTATATGGTAACTGAGTCCTAGGTCTTTAATTTCCTTCCTAAATGAGAAAATGTTGTAATGTATTTCCATGGATCTACGGACTCCCTGTCCATGTGAGAAAGCAGCTTAGCTGAAATTGCTCTAATGGCAAAGAACGACAGTAAGGCTGAGTATAAAATACGCAGAAAGGAGATTTCTGTTCTTATTCTAAAGTTTTGGCTTTTCCAATATATGAAAAGTGCACATAACCTAGTGTTCAGAAGGAGCCAGTTTGAGGAGCCATAATGAAACCAGAGGACCATGGACACCAAGTTTTCTCCCTGAAGGAGCTTAGAAAAGATCAAAGCTTTTACCATGAAGAGGAACCAGTTATATACCAAGTATTAAGCCCCTACCTGCCATATGTGTATCTTGCTTATATAAGCAAAGTTTGAAGGTAGGGTTTTTGTTGGTCTTCCTCCTTGCCAATGCCTCTAGCTCTTGTCACCGTCTCCCCTGATCTGGAAATGTAGCCAATGTTTCTTTTTCTTTCCCTTTCCTCCTCTATCCTCCCACTTCCTCCCACGCCTCAGTTTTCTTGTTTTATTGTTTGTATATGTTTTTAACATATCCATTCTGGAATGAGGTAGTGTTGGAATTAAAAAGTTTATGTCTAAAATTATTCTTCCCAATTTATCCCCTTATAGGAGAGGATTTCATTTCTAGAACAACTTCTAACCTACAGTTCCTAGGAAAGGATATTACACTGATTTGGAGACTGGGATGCTTTTAGAAGAGAAAAGAGTCATGAAAGAAAAATGATTTTGATCCAAGCCTGAAATTCAGACAAAGGATTAGTAGCATTGTTTGAGCAGACAGTGCATCAACTCAACTCTAGATTAGAAAGAAGAGCAAGCTTAACAACAAGCAGGAAACTACTTGAGGCACCAAATAAAACTAGGCCCACCTCTGCTTATTCAAATACCACCCACAACTTTCTGGGAGAAGAACATATGCAGAGCATATTTGAAAACATTATTAGGCATGCATAAAGTACAATATTAGTCAATTTTATATGCTCAGTTGCATGAAATCTGTGTGTTTAAAAAATATAATAATTTGCATTTCATGGCTTTTGATAACCTCAGGAGTGCACTTGAAATTCAGCACATGCCCACAGTACCTCCCAACTCACCCCATTTTTAACTGAAGACCAATGGTTTCTATTAAGGGATCAGGCAGGGACTCTGACAAGCCAGTCAATAACTATGTGAGGTTACTTCATTAATGCTATAATGGCTGATAGAGTGAGAGGCAAAAAACAGGTTCCTGACAGCAGCAAATGAAAATGATAGAGATTCCTGAAGGAATGCGCCTTTCCTTTGTCATTGTCTTTTGCTTGGCTTATTCAAAATGTGGCATTTATGTATTCAGTCTTGATGAATGTTGCAGGCTTTAAGCACTTTTTCCATCTCTAATGCAGGGCCGATTGCACATTGTTCTCTCTCTCTCTCTCTCTCTCTCTCTCTCTCTCTCTCTCTCTCTCTCTCTCTTTCTCTCTCTCTCTCTCTCACTCTCTCCTTCTCTTACCCTCCTCTCTCTTTTCCTCTCTCTCTCTCTCTCCCTCCCTCTCTCTCTCTCTCTCTCTCTCTTTCTCTCTCTCTCTCTCTCTCTCTCTCTCTCTCTCTCTCTTTTTCTATAACCTCTGCTGTCAAGGCATTGCAGGCTGAAGGGTTGCAGGCACTAGCTAAATAGCTTTTTTGCTGTAAACGTTGAAGGTGACGGGACAATGCATCATGAGTGCTGGCGGGGTCATATAGCAGAGTGGGTGGTGGAAGCTGATCCTGTGGCTAAAATGGTACAGGTCTCCATACGGCCAAACCTCCCCACGTGACCCCACCCCATTTGCCCTCCTTAGCTGCTCTGCTTTAATCAGAACCTGAGCAAGAGCCCCCTAGGAAAACTAAAGATTCTCTGTGGAGTCCAGACACTTGGAGGTGGGTTTGTGAAAGGGGGGAAAAAAAACTATGCAGGCAGATCAGAAAGTCAGATTTCCTGTCTTGTTCCACCTTGTATTATGCCTTGGTAATGCTAGACAGATGAAGGGAGAGGGTCCAGAGAGGGCTGTTTGTTTGCTGAAGGTTGGGATAGCTGTAGAGCTTTGGAGATGCTTTGATGAGCCTAGACCATCAGGTAGGGGACATGCAAAGGAACACCACTCACTTTGCCACGAGACCCCTCTAGTGCTCATTATTTCACCACATTTGATGATGCCAATGACTTAAGTCTTATTGAATAATGACAGCAGAAAATGGAGACTGACAGATCACTTGCCCCAAATAGAAGGGACCACATAGGGGATTGTGAGTGGGGTACACATGTGGTCATTTCTCTGTATGAGTTCTTTAAGAGGGATCAGATTTAAAGGAAAGTGTACATTTTCCCCAATAGTGGAAGCCCACATTGACTGTATATGCCAGAATCATAGTGTTATATGATTTAGCATCTTGAAACAATTGTTCAAGAAAATAGAGGATGGCTGCAGATTTGGAATTCAGGCATTCTTATTGTCTTTTGTATTTTGTTTTATTTGGGGCAAAAGGCGGTATCTGTAATGACCCTTGCACCTGGCACTGCAGCAGGAACACTGGTTGGTGTGAGGATGCAAGGGATGTAAATTAGTTGACTCTCCAAATGCATCTCTGTCCTCTGAATTTAAGAGAAAATACCAGTGAATGGGCATGACATGAATGTTCATGGCTTGGAATGACATCCCATAAAGACCAAGTCAATATAGTTGGAGACCAGTTGAGCTGAGTGGTTTTGGTTCACTGGGTTTTAGTTCTCTGGGGCTCATTTTAATACTACCTGAGCGGCAGGACCAGAACGTCTAGTCCTTACCATGTGGTTTGACTAGCTAAAGATCCCTGACTGAAGGAGCTTGCATTCTTACTCTAAAGCTACAATCTAACCTTAGACTAGAAGGGAAGGGACTCATAATTCTTCAATTTGTTTGGTCATTGGAGATAGTTGGTTCTAATGATTGCAGATTTGCTTTGTTTCTATTACATGGCTTTATAATGAATGCAATCCAAATTACCCTGATAATTGCAAGAACTCCCCTGTACATTGTAATCAGGCTATGTAGCCTCACTATCTAATACTCTAACAATCTCTCCAAGGAATACCCTCAGATCTCAGGGTCTCATATAAACGCTAATCTATACATCATCATCATCATCATCACAACTATAAAATTACCATCACCTTAGATCTCTGTTGTATTTTGTCTTTAAGTAACTTAGAACACATTTACAGATATTTTGTGTCCTCACCATGTTCTTATGAGGCAGTTCAGATGATAATTATTATACCTATTTGACAATTAATGAACTGAGACTTGAAGAGGTTATGTGACCAGAAGTTTAGAGGCTAGGCTGAGATCAGGTGCTTAGGTAAATATATCTAATGTGATGAGTACAGGAATCTTGGGAGTGGCAGCTGGCACCATCTGTTACCTTTGGAGAAGGATCCAGCCATCCCCACAAATAGCCAACCCCACCAACCCAACCAATAGCCAATAATAGCTAACTTCACAGGGAAATAGGTCAGCCTGTCTGAACTATCAAGGCACACTGGAAGAGAGAAAGGAGGCAGTATATGAGAAGTAAACCAAACCAACGCCACTATCACCTTGACCACCATGTCCCCTAAGGCCTCAATGGAGACATCCCAGGTTTGTGAACCCAAGAGCCTTGGGAAAAGCAATGCTTCCAGTCCAGTTCCAACAGCCACCATTCTAGAATGCAGCATCCCATAGCTTTGCAACTTACGCCAAAGCTGCAGCCATTAACCACCAAAGACCCAGAAAATAAAGTTCTCGTCATCAAAGTCTTTAGCAATGTAAATGGTTCAACATCGGGAAATTATATGATTCTATCAGTGAAATGGAATTAAAGAAGAGGCATTATCATTGGCTTTCCTTCCCCCCACCCCGCCAAGGATCATAGGACTCTTTCATTTGATTTGCAGGTGAAACCTTTCATTTTTGTTGTCTTCCTCATTGAAATGTGAGTTTCTTGAAATAAAGGACTGTCTAATTTTTCTATATGTATCCCTATACTCAGCTCAGTGTTTTGCACATATTAAGTGCTTAATAAATTTTTTATTCATTTGTGTATATGACTAAGGTGACAGAATCCCTTGATGACTCATCCTGACTTTTGGGACCACAAGATAGAAACCTATTATTTTTATAAAGCTGTAACACCATCATCTCCCTCTCCCACCTCCAACATAAGATAAACCTTTGTATCTCCACCTGGGCCACCCAATGTATCTAATTCTCTATTGGAAAAGAAGCGCCAGGTTAATGGTTGTACTGTATGGTTCAATTATAAATGGCTCATCTTTTCACGCTGACATTGATGCACAATGCTGTATTTCACCAAACTCATCCAACTTGCCAGGGAATGGACTTTGATAAATTCCATGTATTTTTCTAATTATTATTGATGTATTAAACAGGACCATCATATATTTAAGCATATGGAGGGGGGGAATGTCATTTCCTTCATTACTTCCTTGTAAAATATAGAACATATCCTACTCAATACCAAAGTTGATTTTGTCCTTCTAGAGATTGTTTTCCTCCCTGAGAGATTTTAACCATTCTGTTCAAATACATTTAAATCTTACGCGATCATAGGATCATAGATTTAAAACTTAAAACTCCAAACACCTCATTTTACAGATGAGGACACCAGCAGTCCTCAAGGTTAAGTGACTTGGTCAAAGCCACACAACATGTAATTGAACCCATGTTTTCCAACTCCAATTCCAGTGCCCTTTCCTTCAAGCTGCCTTAGAATGGGTCTAATGGAAACCAGTGAAATTATAAATAAACAATATCTAGCATTTGCATTATACAGGCTATTAAAACACTTTTCAAGGCATTTTCAGGTATTATCTTACTCTAAGATCAAGGCAATTTTGTGAGAAGAGTCAGATTGCATTACTATTTGAAAGGGGAAACTAAGTCACAAAAGGGTTAAGTGACTATCTTAAGGTTATATGATGAGAAGCTTGAGACTGGAATCTAAGTTTATTCCACTATACTATGTTGCCCCTAAGGAAACTGAATATATGTTGCACATTCCTCAAGTTTTAGCAGATGGATTTTGATACTGGAATGCCTTGTCATTGATACCAACCAGGGGTCCACAAGAATCCAGCCCACTGATTATATTTGTAGGGTTCCTGAGCTAAGAATTTTTTTTACATTCGAAAATTCAATAAGATTTTATTTTATTGCAACACAACTTTATTTAAAATGTATAAAACATTCTTAGTTATCTGGCCATCTGCCCTGCCATAGTTTGTTGACCTCTGATACTAACCTTAATTAATGTTCTTCTAGGTGGTCAAGTGAGCATACCTTAAACTAGTATCACTGAACTTTAAAAAGTTTTTTTGATGACAATATTTCAACATAATTGGCTTCCTTTGTTATCCCACATACTTTATCTTATGCATTTAAAAAATATTCTCCAAAGAGATCCAAAAGCTTCACCAGGCTAGCACCAAAGCAGTCCATGACGTGTCAAAAGGTTAAGAACCCTTGTCTTAGACCAAGGTTTTCCCTCAAACATTCTGGAGTCCTTTGCTGCTGAGGGAAGAATAAACTTTTCTGTACCTTTTCTATTACAAACCAGTTGCCCCCTACAAAATTCCAGGATCAAGAATATATTCTTGAGCATCATTTCCTTTTCAATACTGTCTTATGATAAAACTGATTCATCCACAAACATGTAATAAATCTATATAAATCAGTACAACTCGATATGTCAGAGTACTTTTTTTTACAAAATGACAAATGAGTCTTCCTAGCATGCCTGTAATTTAAAGAATAGCTTATCATGATATTGATGAACTGTGTCAGTTGAGTATTTGAAACGCTTTCTTCAGTCGTCCAATTTTTTAAGACCTCAAATACTTAAGCCAGTCCCCTCTGCCTAGCTTAGATAATACTGGTGGTCTTATTACTAGACAATGCGTAGGTTTGGCAATAAATACCAAAGGATGCATCCATATTCCTCAGAGTGAATGGGGTCTCCATAGTTCCGTAGTACTGTAGGTCACCAGACTTTCTTGCCAGCATTATCAAGTTTGAATATCTTTCTGCGTCAAATTTATGGGAAAATCAATGCAAAAATCTCCATTTAACTTAGTACTAGTAGTTATGTGAAGCTGGGTCTCTGCCATAATAGCAACAGTAGGAAGAACAACCTGATTGAGTCATCCTGATTTGACATAGCTTGTTATAGGCATATCAACATGGATACTCAGAAATATGCATGTAATAATTTTCCCAGTGTCCATATGGCTGACTGGCAGAGCTATAAGTAGGGGAAGGGAAGTAGGCATTTCTTGGGGAGGGGTCAGAGTGCTTGTTCAGTGTCCTATGACACAATAAGCCCAATTACCATCCTTCCAGGTTCCTGTTAATTCTCAAAGGGGATCATTGACCCCCATGGCGGAGCACAGGTGACGATGCAGCTTCTCAATACCTAAACTGTACCAGAAATTGTCCCTGCCGCCTACCTCTCATCCACACTTCCACCCTTATGCTCAGCCTTCTTGTTGTTCATGCTTCTATTTTCTACTTTAAAATTTTCCCTCCTGGTTTCTCCATTAACATCCTCCATCATAGTCCTGGAGCTGAGGCTACCACACTCTCTGAATTGCAAAAGTGCCCTAGAGGCCATCTGGTGTAAACAACACTTGAAAAAGAATCTCCTTTGTTACAAATCTGAAAAGTCATGAACTAGGGTGTTTTAAGACTTCTACAATGGAGAAACTCATTACTTCCTATAGGAGTCCATACCACTTTAGCATAACTTTCAATGTTAGGGAAGGTTTTTTTTTATTTTTTTTCTTTATCTGATGCCTAAATCTACCTCTATGGAATTTTCATGCATTCCTCTTAATCATTCCCTCTGAGGCAGAGCGGAGAAAGTAGACAGTTAGGTGGTACAGTAGTTAGATCACTAGAGTTGGAATGAGGATAATCTGAGTTCAAATTTTGCCTCAGTTATTTCCTAGGTCTATGACCCAGAAGAAGTCATTTAAGCTCTTGGGTCCTCAGTTTGCTGATCTCAGAAATGAGGAGGTTGTGCCTGATGTCCTCTCCAAGGTCTTTTTCCTGCCCTAGATATATGACCCTATGTCCTAATCCCTTTTCCAACAAGCAATCCTCCAAATTGTTGGTGACTGGTGGCACCTTGGCTCCACCTTTTCTTACCTGCTATGTGAAACTGAACAAGTTGTTTCATTTCTCTAAATTTCTGTAGGAGCAAGGCAATCTGGTGTTATAGAAAGAACACTGAATTTGGGGTGGGAGGATGTGAGTTCAAAGGACAGCCCTCCCCTTTGATAACTAAGAAGCAGCTAAGTAATGCAGTGGACAGAGGCGCTGAGCCTGGAGTTGGGAAGATCTTAGTTCGAATATGACCTCGGATGCTTACTAAACTAGGTAAGTTAAGCTCTAGCTACCTTAGTTTCCTCAAGTACAAAATGAGTTTAATAATAGCACGTACCTTGTGGACTTGTTGTGAGGATCAAAGGAAATAATATTTGTTAAAAAAAAACTTAGCTCAGTGACTGGCATGTAGTAGATACTTAAGAAATGCTTATTTGGTTTCTTCCTTACTATATGACTTTGGGGTGGTCACCTGTCCTCTTCCACCAATTGTTTTGACCCTAGATTTAAAAAAAAAATCTTTTTGTTAATGGATTTGCTACTAGCTTGACCACAAATAACAATCCTATACCAGCCTTGTTGATGCCATATAGAAATAGCCATATAGTGCTGGCCACAGCCTCTGTGAAAGGGTTTGGTTTTCCCAAAAGCTGACTAAACATGGGCTCATTTGGAGTAGAGTCCTTATATGTAGTCAATTTATTTTATAAATAAGATTGCTAGCTCCTCACTCCCCACTGGGGGGAAGGAGGAAGCAAAACTATTTGAGACAAACACATTTTGTCCTGAAAGATCCCGTCTGTCATGCCAACAGTCTCATTGGCTGTGATTTGTATATTAAGAAGATTTTAATTGCCCAGGTAAGTGCCTGCACCTGCTAAGACATTGTATATTAGAGCACTTTGTTCTAATCTTTTACAATACAGGGCACACTTCACCCATAAAATTATTCTCTACACAATTATCGCTCAGTTTTGCTGAGGTAGAAAGTGCAACTTAACACTTTGGGTTTTTGCTCATTATTATTAAAATCATGGAAATTAGGGTCATTAGGCAGCAGTTGTGTAGTTAACTACTGAATCACCCTGTAGTTCCTATTCCTCCACATTCCCAGCAGCCACAGTCAGTCACTGGTTTATGCTTGATTGTTTTTCATTCCAAACGTGGTCCCACCCCCCTAGCGTGCCTTTCTATCCCCCACTGCTGTACGGGATCGAGCCCACTCCCTTCCCACCTCGTATCAGTCCTAGTCAGGAATTTCTGTTGAGGGGGAGATGCATGGCAGGAAATGTTTTGATTTTTTGAACAACGGAAGAAAAAAGGCTTCTGTCTCATTCCAAGTGCTGGTCACCAGGCACCATGTTGTTACCTGTGATAGAAATGGTGATGCTGATGATGGTGCAGATGCTGATGCTCCAAGACCACTGCAGTACTGTGGCGCAGATCCACAGAATACCAAAGCTGATGATCTTGAGCTCACCAAGCAATTTGTCCTTATTTCATATATTCATTTTTTTGGAAGAGATTACTCATTGGCAACAGATCAGTTGGGTTGCCTGGCATGTCCTAGGTGCTTAATAAAGGCTTGTGAAATTTAATTGAATAGCTGGCCCTCAATAATGCTTGACACAATTGCAAACCTATTAGACCTTCTTGGAATAACTCTGGGTATATTTATTTTGCTTTGTTGCTGCCGTGAGGTACTCAGGCAGTTTAGTCAACGAGCATTTATTAAGTGCTTACTAGATGTGAGGCACTTGGCAAAGCTTGGAGAATAGAACGAATGTGGTGTAATTGATAGAAGACTGCTCTTGGCATCAGGAAGATGTAGTTTTGAATCTTGCTTTGCATGATGGGGTGACCTTGTTAAAGTCAATTAAACTCTTTGAGCCTCATTTTGTAAAATAAGGGGGCTGGTCTTGGATAAACATTAAATCTATCATCCCGTGATTCCTTTTCACTGCCCTCTCTCCCCCAATTGTCCCTACTGCTTGAAAGAAGAGAGCGGTAGCAGGGCATGGATTCCTTTTATGACAAGTTACAAAGACACCGACTGGGTTTGAGCACCAAGTTTTGAACAAAACTGTCACATAGTTGGAGTGTCTGGCATCCTCTAGTACTCCACAATCATCTTCCCATTCAGTTTTGATGCCCTTCTTCTCCCAAAGTTCTAAAGACCCATACTTTATCTCTTGGCTGCTTGGTTGTCTAATTGTGGCATCTCACTACATCTCTGTGGCATTGCTAAAACCACCACTATCACCAGCACCAGTGCTGACGTTTTCATAGTGTCCTTTTGTTTGCAATGTACTTCACATGCATTGTTTCATACATTAGAAGATCATGGATGAGATACATTATCTCCTACCCACAGATCAGACCTTTTTCTTTTCTCCCATCTGTTGAACAAAAGGCATCTGCTTTCCAACTATCTGTATGACTTTGGTCAAGTCACATAACTTTCCTAAGCCTAACTTTTCTCATCTATAAAATGAGAGGTTGCACTAAATGTCCTCTGAGATCTGTTCTAGTTCTAAAACTATGATTCTGTCATCCTTTTGTCTGGGGAAGGGATAAATTAATATCTGCTTATGTGTTAATGTCTATTATTGGGTGAATACCTTACTCCTCTCAATTAGCATATTTCTCCCCCCCCCCACTTAATAGTGTTTTATTTTTTCCAATTACATGTAAAGATAGTTTCAAACCTTCACTTTTATAAGATTTTGAGTTCCAAATTTTTTTCTCCCTCCTCTCCCCCCTCCCCAAGATGGCAAGCTATACGTGTATGATTACATTACACATATATCCACATTAGTCATGTTGTGAAAGAAGAATCATAACAAAAGGGAAAAACTATGAGAGAAAAAAAGAGAAAATAGTATGCTTCAATCTACATTGAGACTTTGTAGTTCTTTCTCTGAATATGGATAACATTTTCCATCATGAGACTTTTGGAATGGTCTTAGATCATTGCATTGCTGAGAAGAGCTAAGTCTAGCAAAGCTGATCACCGTACAGTGTTGCCATTACTGTGTACAGTGTTCTCCTGGTTCTGCTCACTTCACTCAGCAACAGTTCATGTAAATCTTTCCAGGTTTTTCTGAAATCCCCCTCCTCATCATGTCTTATAGAACCATAGTATTCCATTACATTCATACACTGTAATTTGTTGGGCCATTCCCCAGTTGATGGGCATCCCCTCAGTTTCCAATTCTTTCAGGTAGAATATTTCTATCCTAACAGGGGTCTTCTTGAAACAAAACCTTAGCACAGAGGAATGACTCTATTATGATAATTTGGGAATGCCATAGCAGGCCAAGAGTAGAGGCGTTTTTGGTTTGATGAGGCTTTTGAGTCCCACTCCTTATACCATCTTCAGACCTTTACTTATGTTAGGTGATTACTGGTTAACTGACAGGCACTCACTATGACCTTCAATTCCTGCCCCCACCTCCACATATAGGGAGGTAACAGATAAGTATTTATATAGTATCTACTATGTGCCAGATAGACAATGTGCTAAGTACTTCTTACAAAAAAAATCACATTTGACCTTTACAATTACTGTGAGAGGTGCACATTATTACTATAGTTGAGGAAACAGAAGTGACTTGCCTAGGATCATGCAGCTACTAAATGTCTGGAGCTAGATTTGAACTCAGGTCTTCCTGACTCCAAGGCCAGTACTCTATCAACTGCATCACGAGCTGCCTCTGAACAGTATCTTCTAAGCCTATGGAATAGGCTGCCACAGGCCCCTTCTCATGGCTTCTACATGGAGCTAACCCTGATGAGTAGTGACTACAAAAAAAATGAATATAATAGGAAGGGTAAAGACATGAAAAGATGTGGTTTCCAACCTCGTAGGCTCTTAGTCCATTTATAGAAGCAACAGAATAATGTGGAGAGTTCTATTGGTGAGAATCAGTTGATATTCATCTTTGTATGTTTCTTAGGTTCATGTTTTTATTTCTCCCATTCATTTGTATTTCTCAGCATTGGCTCCTTCCAGAACCACTCCAAGATACTTAATACCGACGATATGTTAGCGCGATTATTGCATTTGTAGCTATAATAATGCAGTTCAGGTTCCAAGTGGAGTAACTTTGTTGAATGCCTAAAGAAGTTTTCCAGCTTGATATTTCCTACTCCCTGAAATTTGATTACCAGGTTTAGGGAAGTTGTTTCTGCACCCCCAATACCCCCTTCTCAAATAGCCTAGATGAGCATATTTTCAATAGTTATTGTGGAGTTACAGGGATAGAAGCAAAGAGGAGAAGTCATCTCCCCCATCCCTCACCAGCTGAATTCACTACAAATGAAAAAACGTTTGTGGAGTACCCACGATGTGCCTAGCTATGTGTTAGGCATTGGGTTGGGGTAAGACAACCCAAGAAGTATTAAAAATACTCAGCTATTTCTCTTGAGCTATTCATTTCTTGTCAAGGTAATGTAGTTTATAGCCTTGGAACTGACTGAGGGGAAAAACCTCTAAAGATAAAGTGAGAAGAACTGGGTTTAAATCCTGCATCTTGGTATTTATTATCTTTGTGGTCATGGGCAAGTCTTGGGCAACACTTTCTAAGCCTCAGTTTCTCCATCTGTAGCACATGCTCCACAGGGTTATTATGAGGATCAAATTGAGATAATGCAGGTAAGGAGCTTTGTAAATCTTAGGTTACACAAATTCCGGTTATTATTATTACTATTACAAACTGATCACATAGGCAAAGAAACGGGGAATAATGAAAAATAGTATATAATCCGTTATATGGTTGCATGCTACAGCCTTAAAATAGTCTTGGAAAAAGAAGAAAGGGAAATTTTAAACTAGTTTTCTATCTTTAAAAAAGTCCTGTTAATCTCACACCCTATCGACAACCCCATTTCCACTTATAATGTATAATTTTAAGTTAATAAACTGTTTCTTCATTGTTCTCATGTCATTCCTAATTGTGAGTTATCTTGTTATTCCAATTAGATTATAAACTCCTCAAGGGCAGACCGTGTCTTTTATTTCTTAGATCTCTCTATTTCTCTCTACCTGGCTGCCCACCCCCATTTTAATGGCTACAAGAATGCTTCTTTGCAGTTGGTACTTAACTATGTGTTTGTTAGTTAATGAGGTTGCATTTTTACCCTGATTATCCACTCAACTGTCTTCCTTCCTTCAACTTTTGGAGTTTCTTCCACACTGAAATCACTTCTATGTCATGAAGAAGGTTTTCTTCTTTATTTTGTATTATTAACTTGCCCTGACTGCACAGGTATTTGCTTCTCTTCCAATGAAGACAACTTGCATTTTGAAATTGCAATGAAATTGACAGTGATTTCTCAGTTTGCTCGTGTGGTCTTTGAACATAGTGTGTGCATGGCAGAGCCAAATTGGGGATAAGGAAAATGATGGATGGCTAAAGATGGGGCAGACATTAGGAAATTTGTTGTTTCAATAAGAGTTTTCCAGGCCTGGAAAACATCCAGAATGGTTTCCTCAAATGTGTCCTGGGTCCACTGTGTGGGACACAGTAATATTGCTACTTCAGAGTTTCCTGACACCTGTTTCTCCATTATGGAGAAACACGTGGAGCGTGCTGGACCAGCCAGTTCTGTTTTGTCTCTCTGTCACTTAACTACATCCATTTTTACCCTCAAAAGTAAATGACTCCTTAGCAAACAGGGAGACACCTCATGAATAGGGTTCAAAAGAGCAGAAAGAGTTCATGGAATTGGATCATTAGAGTAATAGAATATTGAATGTGCTTCCTTCAGCAGAAGGACAGTTTTATTCACTGTTTTTTCTATCCCCAGCACCTAGTACAGTACCGGCACATAGTGGGCATTTAAATCTTTTTCGATTGAATTGAAATACATGGTTGTATAGAACACAAGTGCTTTAGACTTTCAGAAAAGAGTAATATCATATTTAATTTCATAATTACATCTTTAATGGCACTCTAGGTAAAATGAGGGGGTTGGTCTAAATGACCTCCTAGGTCTTTGGATACTAGTTGTGATGCCATAGCTTATCACACTATCTCTCCCTCCCAGAACTCTCCACGGAAGCCAAATCTGGTTGCTAAGGAAAGGGAGCTTTGGTCTGGAGTACAGTGGTGGGCACCCACTGAGAGCTAAGTAAATATTAATTGAATTGAATTGAATTGAGGAGTCTGCCAGAGGATTTAGATGTCTTCGAGGAAAAGTATATTTAGCCTCTCACAACCTTCTTTCCTTGGAAAACAGGAAGTCAGTGATGTGAACTTTTACTCCTTTCTCCACTATGCAGAAAACTGATCGATATTTTTACTTTGTGCCCCAAAGTCCTGCAATCTCTGCCCCCTTGAGCCGTGCTTTATTTAATGGAAATCAAGAACTACTTTATCTATCTATCTATCTATCTATCTATCTATCTATCTATCTATCTACTAATAAATATGTATCAATATCTAAAGATATCTATATGTATAGCTAAAGCTATAGATATCTTTAGATATTGACATATCTATATTTATACATCTCTCTATATTTATCTATCTCTATCTTTCTATCTATCTGCCTATACTTTATTTTTTTATGACTACATATGAAAACACCTGTCTACATTCGGTCCATATGAGAGCTTGCTTTCCCAAGACATATTTGTCTCTCTTTATCAACCTCTCTGTCCACAGAACAAAAATTATACTGTGGAGAGAAAGACACTGTGGCATTGTATGGATTTAAGACAGAGTTAACAAAAACAACAAGGCCATAGTAGTCTTTCCTGTGTTGCAACTATCCACCTATGTTATGTGAGAAGGCCCCAAGGTAAAGCCAAGTCCCCAAAAGAGGTTTCTTTATTACCACACTGCTCCACCCTCAGAAGCATATTGCTTCAATTAGAATAATGGTACACATTTTGTGTTGTTAAAGAATGAAGCAGTCTTTTCCTTTATTTTCTTTGGTCAATATTTTTTATTGTTGTTGTTGCTGGGGAAAACTAAAACAAACAAATAAACAAAAAGCAGTCCATGTGTGAAAAAGGAAAAACTACTAGGCTGTCTCTCCAATTTACCATCTTCTTTTGATTGGCAAAACCCTAAGATTTAGAAGGAAGAACAGGAAAGAGAAGGAGGCAGAGTAGAAAAGAAGGACGCCGTTAATGACCTTTTTGAACCTCTCCCAGATTACCTATTGAAATGTGGACCCTTGTTGATTTTCTGACTGTTTCAGTACACACTCCTGTCAGCAAACTGGTTAAGATTTCTGTGCCAAAGAAGAATACCTGAACGATAAAGGAAAGGGAGCTGGGAAATGCAGACGTTTGTAGCTGTAACAATGACTGGCGGTATTGTGTAGCAGATGCCTAGAAAGTTCAACAAGACCACTCCTGGGTGTCAAAAGAGAAATTGCATTTTGTAATCATGGGGCAGGCAGGCAGGATCTCAAGGGGAGTTCGTACTAGACAGTGCTGACTGGGGAACTCACTCGGTCCCCAAGGAAGCAAGGTGACAGACCCAAAACATATGTTCAACACTTGCCCTGAGGAGTGGGCTGCCATCCAAGAGCGCTTAAGTCTGACAAACACTAAGAATGGTGTTCAATGGCCTTTCACATGTGTGAAGCTGGTGAGCAAAGGGAGGGGGTGGTATGAGTGGCATTCATTCTAGTCAGGTTTTCAAGTATATACCTTCCAAATCTGGCTTTATTGTGTAGGCAGAGCTAAAGTTAGGCATCTCTGGTTGCCCATCCCATGGGCATATGGGGCCATGTGCCGAGGCTATAGAGAGGAAGAGAAAATTATGTTGAACTAAATCAGTTGGGGAGTGCCCCCATCTGGACTAAGTGATGGCCTCAAGGAACACATTTGGTCAAAGACTGGTGAGAAAATACATAGGTATGTGAGATGTCTCAGAGACCTCTGGTGCAAAATGAAGCCGTCCTTTGGAAGTTTGGGTAGGCCAGACTTTCAAAACAGCATCACTTGCTTCATCATCTTAGTTTTCTGGCTTATTGCGTTTTCCTTTGTTTTCAAAGAGAACCATGACATAAGGGAAATGATGACATGACTTGCAGTTGACTTTGATTTGAATGAGAGAGGGCTGTGCAAGGTTCTCCTCCAGAGTCATCTGGATCCAGTAATCAGATATTCATCAGGATGACTGGAGGTGACCCAGGATGCAATAGGAGAGACCTTGGCCCTTTTAGGTTAATGCCTTTTCATGTGCTCACTTAAAGTGAGGTAAGGCCCATTCAGTGATGAGACCTCTTTAAGAAGTGAGTCAAGGGATGGCCCCTTTAATTAGAAAAAAAAGGAAAAAAAAAACCCTTCAGGGTTGCTGTTCCAAGGAGAAACAGTTACCATTGACAGGAGGGCCTAAAATACAGCCATTAAATGGAGCTTGGACAGGGATATTGTGGTCCAATCTATCTATGAGCTTCTGAGTGAACTGGGTTTAAGGTTTTATGAAATAAAGAATATATATATGAGAAAGAGAGAAAGAAATCTAGCCAGCTATATATTCTTTTAAAAATACATTTTGTTTTGATACATCAATTACTTCCCCAACCTTCCTCCCATAGTCCTTCCCTTTAAGAAGAATATTAAGTAAAACTGACTAATAAGAATTATGACTGACAATGTGTTGCCTTTTATCTTTCTAGCTTTCCATTAGACAATAGAAACAGAAGGCTATGTGCTTTAACTTTGTGAATTTGGAAGCAAAATTGTCCTTTGTAATTGACCTGAGAGGTTTTTTTCTTTTCCTTTTAGAGTTCTTTTAATTTATAGTGTATTAATTTTGTCAAGAGGTAGTGTTGGTCAGTGGATAAAGAATAAAGAACCTGCCTCAGAGTCAGGAGGCTTTGGGTTCTAGCCTCTGACAACACATAGTGGTCGTCTGGGCAAACCATTTAATCTCTCAGACTCCTGGGCAACTCTATTAAGACCCGCAGAGATGTTAGAACCTCTGCTTTGGTTGAAAGGGTTTTCTTAGCATCGATTCTCTTCACCAGTGAAATGGAAAATCTGTCCATCACTCCCCCACAGCCCCAGAAAAAAGGAAGTCATTACGTGCAAAGTTATTTCGCTTCCTTCACTCTGTATCAGTTCATGCAGTTCTTTCTGTGTTTCTCTCAATTCCTCAGTTGAGAGGCAACATGACTTAGTAAACAGAGAGCTACCTTTGGAAGCTGAAAGAGCTGGGTTCAAATTCCACTTGTGACACATGCTGGCAGTACAACTTTGGGCAATCCATTTGACCTCTCTGTTCTAGGTTATTTTCTAAGATTATAAATTGCAGAGAAAGTTACAATTTGCATTCTATTTGAGAATTTCCTTATCTGGGATTTCCTTAAATGGATGAAATCACTTGTCTATTCCCTGTCTTATTATTCTTTTGTGTTTGAATAATATTTCATCACGTCCATATACCACATTTTATTTAGCTATTTCCCAATTGTTGAGCATGTAGTTTGTTTCCAACTTTTTATTATTATAAACACCAAAAATAACTGCTATAAATATTTTTGCACATATGGTTCTTTTTTTTCCTGTCATTGACCTCACTGAAAGTTTAAAATGTAGCATGATTCCTAGATCAAAAGGTATAAACAACCGGGTAACTTTTTTGGGATAATGCCAAATCATTTTGTATACACATACACACACATACCTACATACATATGTATATATGTGTATATATTATGTATATTCATGTGATATATGTATATATGCATGCATGTATATGTATATATGTGTGTATTATATATATGTATGTATATATATATTTAGTTGTTGATTGGCATGCTTCTTAAGCAATATAGGAGGAAGTGCTACTTTTTTGTATAGTAAACTTTTATATGAGTCAGTGTCATGTAGTGGATTAAAGACTAGTCTCAGAATCTCAGAATGAATTTATAGCTTCTCTCTTATAAAAACTGGCTGTGTGATCCTGGCCAAGTCACTTAACTTTTTAGTGCTCAAGGCAAGTCTCTACTACTCAGAGCTACAGGGAATGTGTCAAACTGTCACAGTGGCAGGAAATTCCTCAGTAGGAGTTCTTCACTTCTTAATCCTAAAATGTTCAAGTTATTCAAGAATTTTGTAGTGCCACATAGGAGTTGCTGTGGGCATCAAAGATTACTGTGTTATTCTATAAAATAAAGACTTAAAAAGTATATAAGGTTTACTTTAATATATATCGAGTCCACAAGAAACTCTAGAAGGCACTCTTTGCCTGACAATCAGTGAATATTCGTTAAACAAAGACAGAATATCAGTTAATTTATTCACCATTGCCTTTCATTCATAAAAATAAAGTTTTTTGGGGAAATTTCCTCATTTGTACTTTCCGGTTGTTTGAATTTTAAATAAGCAGTAGTTGAGTGTGCCACAACTGAAGTCCATTTTGTAATTTTTCCATGGAGATTTAAGAGAATTCTCAACCACCCCTAAGAATAATGCATAGCAATAAGACAAAGAAACAAAATTAGTATTATTACTGGTAGAATCAAGTATAGAGTTGTGGTTTATCTCACTATTATCCCAAAATATTAATCAATGTACCTGAATGGAATGGGGGCATCCAGAAAGGGTTCATTTGGATGTGTCAGGTTGTTTCGACAGGATCATCCCTGTGAGAATTGTTCTGTTATGCACAGCTTCTAACTTTCAAGGTCAGAGACAGAATGTCTTCTCCATAGTGCTCTAAAGCCCTTGTAAATTTCTAAATGGAATGAAATTGAAGGGTGTCCAAGTTGCTTTTTGAGAAGTCACATCAAATTTCTCCAGACCAAACAGTATCATTCAAGTACCTTTAGATAGACTGGGCATTTGGAATGCTGAAATAGTCTTGAGAAATAGCCTTGATCATAGGATTAGAGAGTTAGAGCTGGAAAGGACTATAGAGTCCATACAATCCAACGCCCTCATTTTTCATATGAGGAAACTGAGACTAAAACACTAAGTGACTTGCCCACAGTTACACAGCTTAAGTGCACAGCAAGCCTGGATGGAAGCAAATGTTCGTGTCCTAAAGTAAAACATCGACCTCGTGAACCTTTGCTCTTTCTCTTCCCTCCGGAATCTTTTCTGGGTTTGTTTGGGGTGGTAGGGTTGGAGAATTGACAGATGTGGGAGGGAGGCCAAGGAGTCTCTTCCCATTCATTGGAGCCCTCACTACACCTTTTGTCTTTGTTCCTCTTCACGCTCTTGTTCACTCATTTCCCTAAGCACATCATGGCTTCTCATCTTGTTGCTGAATGGCAGAGCAGCCAAGAGCCATGGAGACTCCGTTCTTACCAAGTCACAGACCTCAGCCAAGTGAGGAGAGTCAAATGGAGGTGAATGACTCAAGAGTCTAAATTTGCTACATGTGAACAAACTGAGAGGAGAAAAAAAAAACAGACCTTTAGAAAACTGAGCTTAATAGCTTTTGACATGTGGAAGGCATTCAGAATGAAAATCAAATATGTGTCAACATTCTTTGAATCCCAGAGTCCTCAAGATGTTTAGACGATTCTGATCCCTCTTTCTTCCCAGATTCCAATAAGGGAACCATTTAGATATGAGGGATCTAATTGTAAGAGATAGAATCCATTATAGGAACTTCCCAGGTCCTGGGACTGATTGTTCTAGAAATCATTCAATGATCTTACCTTTCGCATCCTCCTCTCATGTTTGGATTATGTTTAGATGGACCAGTATGTCAACAGAGTTTATCAAACCAGTCCTATCATTTCCCTATACTGGCTCTGTGTGTATGTGTGTGCGTGTGTGTGTGTGTGTGTGTGTGTGTGTGTGTGTGTGTATTTGTGGTCTTGCTCCTAGGGGCTGCTTTGAAACTCGTAAAAATATCTTTCTGTATTATTTGCATATTTCATTATTCACTTTCAATCAAAAAGAAAACTGCAATTCTTTACTTAATATTCTCTCCATCATTTAAGTATAGTAAAGTATAGACCCGAGCAAAGGGGAGAAGCCCTTTCTACTAAGAAAGACATTCTTGCCATTCTGTTTTTTTTTTCTTCATGTTCAGTGGGACCATAGGCAGTAGAATCACTATAGCAATTGAACTTTCGTTTCACTCTTGAAATGATCTAGGCCATACCTTCTGTGGTGTGTGTGTGTGTGTGTGTGTGTGTTTGTGTGTATAAGTGATCCTTGTAAATGTAAATCCTTACTTGTCCACTGTTTTAACATCTTATAAATTGTCTCATCCTAAAGGGTAAATTATCCGTACAGAAAATGTTGAGAAGTTGTAGATATCTTCATAAGACCCAAGATGTAGATAGATCCATTCTTTGGACATATTGATGTATTACCAAGTCATTAATTTTCAAATCTTAAGAATATGCATGTGGAAGAGGAAAGAAGCCATTATCCCCAAAAGACACACTGGAAAACTGACATGCAGAGTGGTAGTCCAGTGTCACTTGAATTATATGGCAGAATCTGGAATGGAGTTTTCTGCTTCTTTATTTGTAGCTTAGAATCGCTTGTTTTGTTACATGCCATCGGTCAATCAAGAATCACTTATTAAGTACCTACTCTGTGTCAGGCACTGTGCTAGGAGATTGAGGCATATAAAGATTAAAAACTCCCTACCCTCAAGGTGCTTATATTTTATAGGAAGAGACAATATGTATACCTAAGTGCATATACAAAATATGTAAGAAACTTGCTATTATTAATAAAGAGACTAATCCTCCTTCTCACGGCTGATATCTGCACTTCAATAGAGAGATTATCTCACCAGGGCAGCCTTGTGCCAGAATCCTAAGACAGTTTTGAAAATGACCAAATAACCTTCCCCTTTGCTAAAATTACAGTGGGAACCCGGGAGAGTTATTTCAGAGCATTTCAGTTGGTAGACAAGTGAGTTCTTATCTTCCTCAGAAGCTGAGGAACCGGAATCTATAGTCTATAATCTGACCGAGTGTCACAAATCCCATTCAGCAACATACAGAATGTGGACAGGAAGTGCTTTGAAGAGGAAGTTCCTGATGATTATGCAACAAAGGCCATTGACTCTTTTATTACTAATCTGAAGATAAATATGTATAACTTGATCCAGGCCCCATGAAGGGGAATAGAGAATCTCAGTGGAAAGATTTGAAAGGTGAAAAGCTTTCAATGAGGAAGAGGAATTGTTTTAGGTGATCCAATTATGAATGATGGAGTGAAATTGAGTGAAGGTAAAATTTGAGCCAAGCATCAAAGAAATTGCGCTGTAGTGAGAGAAACACCTCTGGGTTGTAAATGCCATCCATGGAGATTTTCCAAGCCAGGTTTTTCACAGTGCTCACCTTGAAATATCTGACAGGGCACTGAGACTGCACAAGGCGATGGGTCTTTTCCAGCTCATGTTTCCTATGTTCTGAACCATTAAACAAATGAGGAAAGAATCTGTGAGCTGCAACCAGGAAGTGGTTCACAAAATACCCAGAAATCTCAAGGCACTTCATATGGCTCAACTGTTATTTGACAACAGAGGTGAAACGGAATGTGTTTGGAGCTCACCTACGGTAAACAAGTCCTTTATCATGACAACAACCTATTTTTGAAGGAAATTATTGCCATTATAACCATAATTTATTGATATGGTGCCTAACAACTTTATTCTAAACAGTGGCTGGCTGACTGGTAGAATGCCTTCATTAACAATGGAATAGGAGTCACTCATGATATACTGGAAGGTACATTGAGTTAGGCTCATAATTTGCCATCCAAAAATAAAATCCACAGCATTGTGGGGAGAGGGATATATTTTAAACAGTATGCTGATATTTCACACCAGGACATTTCATGGCTAATGCAGGAAGGCCTAGAGGTTTTGTGTGTTTTGGCATTGGCAGCAAGACTCGAAGGAAAAATAAAATTGTTGCAAACTTGCTATTATAAATGATCACATTTCCCTTCCTTTAGTTTTTTCAGAGGGAGATGCATTTAGGGGTCTATTCTCCCCTTGTTTCATGACTGTAATACTCATTAACCTCCATAAGAATTACACGTAAGAATAACTACTTTCATATTCTTCGCTTTTTCGGTATATCATCATTGCTACCACCCCTTTATTTCCTGTAGGAAAAAGTGAGTTACACGCAAAATGTATAGCAGAAATGTAGTAAATTGGTCTAAAGAGAGCTTACAAAATCCATACCTTAAAAAAGTCTAGTCTGGAATGCTTTCAACTCTAGTTTCCTTTCTTTCTTCTTTCTTTCTTATACACACATACACAAACACACACACACAAAATGTGTGTGTACACACCTATTTTGAGGCATTTTGGCATGGTGGAAAGAGTACCAGTAGGCCTGGATCCAGGAAGATCTTTGTTTGAAGCCTTACTTTTACTACAGACTAGCTGTGTGACTCTGAACTTTCTTTGTCTGTAAAATGAGGATATTAATATTACCTTCCTCAATGAGCTGGTCATAAGATGAAAGGTTTAGCGCTATAAGGAAACTCTGAGGCCATTTAATCTGACCCTGTCATTTTACAGATGAAGAAACTAAGACCCAGGGAGGTCCAATGATTTGTCCAATTTCACTTGGGGAATAAGTGTCAGAGGCAGACTTGTGAAAACTGAATGAAACAGTGGATGTTGAGTGCTTTGTAAATCTTAACACACTATATCAATGTGAGTTATTATCATCATTATTATTATATCTATGTGTAGCGATAATTAAATTGTGGTAATGCTATTGGTAGAAGATAAGAAGCAATCACATTAATGACTTGTTTGTGGAAGAAAAACAATGTCTAGTCTTAGCCACTTTTTAAAAAAAACAGTGCCCAGGAAATTATAAATAAATAGAAGAATGGCTAATCTATGTGATTGCCTCGATACAAACATATACTCATTAAAAGCAGAGTATCATCTATGACATGGGAAGCTGTAGGAAACCAAATGAATGGAATTAATTTTAAACTAAATTGTGTCCATGATTTTTCTATTCCTCTCTCTCCCTGCATGAATGACACTTGTTCTTACAGTTCATGTCCATATACATACTCCTACAAGTTTAAGAGGACCTGATATAGCTTGTAAGCCCTTCTGGCATAGATTTCAGTCACCCAGGGCCATCTCCATTCTTTGATGAGGCATTAGAGTAGGACTTTACAAGATTCTGTCATCAATTTACATGTATATGTGTGTGTGAATTTTTTTTTTTATTTAGACTAGATCTGTGACATCATTGGTAGGAGGAAGTCCCAGGGAAGATATCCCTTTTTCCCATACTGGTTAGAAACTCAACACCTAGAGTTAGAGAACTTCCCTGGGGGCCCACTTTACAATGATTATCTCATTTGATTCTTACAACAACCCTACAAGGTAGACATTATTATGATTCTCATTTTATAGATGGGGAAACTGAGTCAAATAGATTAAGTGATTTGCCTGGGGTCTCTCAATTAATTAGTGTCTGAAGCTTGGATTTGACCTCCAGACCCTCCTCTCTAACCACTGATACAGCAAAATGGGCCTCAAAGTGCCTCAAACTCTATGTGGAGATAATGTAGTTTCCAGTGGCTTCATAGATCCCCTATTATGCTTTTTAACCTACTCTTCAGCCTAAAAAAAAGGGGGGCCTTTTCTTCTTACAAATATGAAAACCTGCAGCCAGGCATATCTCTTTTACAATGCAGTGAACCTTCCAAACCCTTGTCCTAGTCTCTTGGAACCAAACAAATTACATGCCATGGCCGACCGTATATCACATAGAGAATGTTTTTTAATATCAGGCTGAGTAGAGTTTGGGAATGGGCTTCTCTGGTAAGCTGGAGCTGAGTGAGTCTTTGATGGACAAGCTGCCATTTTCTTGAGATTTGAATGCTCTGGATCCTTCACCTATCCATGAAAGAAAACTTTAACCCAAGAGATCTTTGGCATTTGACCCCAATATTTTTATACAGTAACCATACATACATTTATCACCCAGAGCTTTACGAAGAGTGAAAGTTTATTATGCTACACTCAAACCCCTTTTAACCTTTTCTTTGGTACCAATACTTTAAAAGAGAATTGGGAGATTTTACAAACTCCTGGCTAATGTCTTAGCTCTTTCTTGGGTTTGCTGTCCAGAACAGATTTCACACTCACTGCTTTAAGAATGTTTAAGGCAGTAGACATCTTCTTTAGCCTGGTAGAAATGAACTCCCTTGACCCAAGTACTATGCACATCACCTCTGAGGCAGGAGAAAGGGTGTTTCATGTTGTCTTTATAGTTGTGTCTATTTTTGTTCTAATGATTGTGGCTTCTTGTTATCTTGTAATTGGAAGGTCTCACATTATGCTGTGAAGGCAGCTATAGCAAACATCATCTCTCTTAGAAGCCATGCTCATTCCTGTCTATTGATGACTTTTGTAAAATTGTTCTGCTCCCTCCCCACCCCCACCCTTGGTCCCCACTCTGTTTGTCTTCTCATTGGAAAACATGGAGATTTGGGTTCAATTCAATTCAACAAACATTTATTAAGAGAGTGAGGCACCAATACTAGGTATTGCTTTAAAAGTGTATGGAGGAGAGGGACAGAATGCTTATTCTACAGGAATACTATGAGAAAAATGCTTTGTAAAACTTAAGGAATTATAAAAATGTTAGGTATCATTTTTACTCTTATTGTGATCCTGTATTGTAAATATATCAGTCCTGAATCTGAGGCAGTGGAGAAGACCATGATCTGAATTAGGCTATTTCAAAACAATTTTTTAAACCTATTTGGAAGAAAGTTGTTCTAGTTTTTGGTGTAGGCCTGTAATTCCATCTCTGTAGGGAATTCTTGGTATGGAGACTCCCTCCACTGATGCAGCTCTGCAACTCATCTGTAATTTGTAATGAACTCATGAATGAAAAAGCATGTGTTTGTTATATGCCAGGCACTGTGTTAAATGCTTGGGATACAAGAACAAACAAGTAATATATCCCCTGCCCTCAAAGGACTTATATTCCAACAGTGGAAGGCAGTAAGTGCATAAAATAGAATTAGAAATGGAAAGAGGGTTGGGGGATAGGTGAGTATGAATGTAGCAATATGGCTGGGAGTTACTGGGATGCACATAGTGGGCAAAGGACTTGACTACCTTAGTTGAAAGGTGGCCAATCAGAGCCCAAGACTCCAATGCAGGAATTAACTGTTCTAGTAGGAGGTAGTGAAGACTAGATTTCAGATACAATAGTTTGGGGGTGGTCAGAAAGAGTTGCCTGGGAACACTGAAAGTTTAAATGACTTGCTGATATTCACACAACTGATATGTGTCAAAGGCAGGTCTGGAATAGAGATCTTCCTGACTATATTCATTATACTTCGATTCCTCTACCTTCTTTCAAATATAGGGCATAAAAATTTTCATCCTCTCAATCTGTAATGTGAGTGAAAAGGAAAGGGAGGCACAAACACGTGTACAAAGATCAAGACCATGTCTTACTTGTATCTCTGAGAGACTAACATCATGCATGGGCACCTAATAGATGGGCACCTCTTAAGTACTTACTAAATGTTTGCCAAGCTGAATTGAATGGGATTACAGTCAATCTGGACTGGATTTACACCAGTGGCATTTACTCAAAGCAATCACTAGGTCCCTGAGCCCATCTAAACTACCTCTATAAGAACTCACCTCAGGGGGTTCCCTGACTTGGACCACAAAAAAAGAACCCTTTGCTTCTACCCACAGGCACAGGATTTTGGCCAAAGCATCAGCCCCCCAGGAATACTAAATGCACCCTGTTTCATTTATAGGAAAGAAGTAAATTAAGACAGAGCACTTTTGTGCAAACCGTAAACTGCTTTTAATAAGGCAGGAGGCTTGGAGCTCCACTGTTGGGCTGCTTGTTTTTTCCTGGCACCTTGTTAAATGCAGTTGAAGGGTTGCATGCTGGGAAAGGACTGGAATCTCCTTTGTTCCTTGGAATGACCTGGCCTGGCAGACTTGGGTGAACTGGTAGGAATCACGGATACACCAGGTTGGAAGGGACCCCAAGAGGTCAGCGATACTATTTGTTGCCTTCATCTAGGACCACACCTCACCTCAATTATCCCAGCCTAACAAGAGGCCATCTTCTTTTCCAAGGCTTCCAGAGAAGGAGCGGGTTTCGACCATCCATTCTGACGTTTAATAACCATGATTATCCAGAAATTCTTCTTGTGTATAAATTATATCCTTTATCCTGCTGCTTAATCCTGATTTTTTTTTCTTGTCCTAAATAAAGGTGGAGAACAGCTGGTCAGTATTCTCTGTAGAATCAGGCTTTAGCTACTTGAAGGCTGTTATTTCAGTCTTTTCTACATTCAATCATGGACTCTTTCTCCTTTTTCCCTTTGCCTTGTATTTCCCTCTTTCTGGCTGTAGGTGCCTCTCCAGCTGTCCATCCCTTAGGTTACCTAGATGCTTAATTTCATCTCTTGTACCTCTATGTTCATGGGAAAGTGATGGTAGGGGATTTTGTTTTTCTTTTAGGGGATGTTGTCTAGTGGACTTGGTCCTTGCTTTTCTTAGCAAGTAGTTCATTGGCTTGAATTATTAGAAGATTTATTTCATACCTCAGTTTTGCTGAGACAATAAAAACTTTCCTAGTAAGCATATAGATGTTTTAGTGTTTTTCTCAGTTTGAATGTCTGCAAATACATATAAAACACCACCATACCCACTCTCACACACCTACCCTCACCTGTCACACTACACTCACACCAAAAAACAGACTCCCAAAATTTGTTAAACTGAATGAATGCTTTTGCATTTCTTCTTCTGCTTCTGCTTCTTCTTTTCTCCTTCTTTTTCTTCTTTTCTTGTTCTTTTCTTCTTTTTTTCCTTTTCTTTTTTTCCTTTTCTTCTTTTTCTTCCTTTCTTTTTGCTTCCTTTCTTCTCTTCTTCTTCTTCTTTTTCTTCTTCTTCTTCTTCTACCTCTTCTTCTTCCTCTTCTTCTTTTTCTCATTATGATTACCATTAACATTACTATCATCATTAGTTCTTGAGCATATAATCATAGACCCCATTTCATTTTAAATTTAATCCTGTTCCTTAACTTCACATGAGTTTAAATTCAATTCGACACTGATTATTTACTTTCTAGATTGCAGGGATGCTACTAAGTACTAAAGAAAAACAAAGTAAAAAACAAAAACCTCTCTTCCCTCAAGAAGCATGTATTTTACTTGAGAAGAGGCTGTAACATCTGGATGGAGACTTAGTAGATTCCCATTTCTGTTCCTTTTCCATTACTGTTCCTCTGATTTAGCATGTCCTCTTTTCTTCTTACCTATCCGTACCTTACCCAATTCAAGTGTCTACACTCCAGGAAACCATCATAGATTTGTCCAGATATCACAGATGTACTTCTTTTCAGGAACCCAACAATACTTAGAGTCTATACGACACATGCCTGTCTTGCACGGTTAATTCACTGTTTCATATGAATTCATCTCCTCAACCAAGCTCTTGGAGGGCATGAACTGACCTCTTGTCATCTACCCTCCCCTTGTCACCCTCTATTCCTCTAGCTCTGCCCTGACACAGAGCATGCACTGCTGTACCATAAATATTTGTTGCTGAAGGGCACCCAAGAATCCATTTTGCTGTGCCTTTCACTAAATTGACTAGTTTGTTTGACATGAATGGCCATTCTGATGCAATTCCACTTTTTCCCAATTTAGCACTTCAAAAAGAATAGTTTCTAAGACAATGGTCAAGAGTAATGTACTTTGGCATTCAGGAGAGTGGATTACATAGTTAATAAATGATTCTTTTGGTGAAGAAACAAAGTGATTTAATGTTGACAGAGCTTGGAGTATTATTAATTACATAGACACTGATGCAGTATTGAAAAATAGCAAAGAAAGTCACGGAAATGCAGTTTCTCACCTGGCTTGAATAATGGTTGATGAGATATTCAACACAAGATTTCTTTATTCTGGGACAGTGAACATATTAAAAGTTGCATGGAAAAAAATCCAAATGCAAAAAGAATTTCTTAATTAATCATCTGCACACAATAGCCCCCAAACTCATCAAGAAGAATCAGGAAGGAGACTGTTGAATGTGATATATTTGAGATATCCTGGTGGGGCACTGTAAAATAAAAGGAGGTACTTGAAACCCATCAAAAGATGCCAGAGGAGCAGATAAAACTATCCAATCTATTCCTTGTACACGGGTGTGATGGAGAGCAGGGTTGCCCCAAAGTCAACTGAGAGGCAAACACAAATGTGCCATAACATGGCGTTTCTGAGCCACAGTATAATGACTTAATTGATTTGCACTTGATTCTTTTCAAAAGACAGCTGAATGTCAAAGGTCTTTCTTTTGTGAAGTACTGGAAAACTCATTGTCAAACAACCTCGACTCATTTAATAATTTATCTCATTTTGTAAAAGAAAGGCAGCTGACATGCAGTAAATCTAGTCCATGTTTAAATTACTGCATTGAACAATAATAAGGAGAATGAATAATCTAGTACATTATTTAAAATTAAACATATATGAAACTGTTTTTCCAAATGATCACCAAAGGCTATAGTTTAAAGGCAGGACTGAAGCCCTGAGTGGAATAAAAATGCCGAACAGTAGTTTGCGAATGGCAGTAGAATTATTTATTCTATTTTTTCTATACATAAGGAATCGAGCTAAATGAACAATGTTTAAGCATGTCAGAATTTCATCAATTTTGCATGAGCATTCACAAATATCCTGGTGGGGGTAATTGCTTGCAAATACATTTAAACTAATGATATGTTATATCCTTACTTGATATAAAACTATTAAAAGATACGTTATTGCATTTGACAATGCCATGCAGCTGGGTCAAATCTTAATGACAGATTTCTGCATTTGTAAATTAAGATACACTCTGCTGGAAGCAAATATTTTGTAAAAATAAAAGCCATATACTACGTAAGTTTGATCATTTATCTAAGATTTTGTTTCTTTCTCTGGGAACTGGCAGAGCTGGGGGAGAACTGGGGTTTCTTAAAAACTGAAATCAGGAGGGGAATCTGAAACTCCAGTGGATCCTTCACAGACCCTTCTACCCCCCAGCCTTCTCCTTAGCAGAAACGTATGGAACTTGTAAAATCTACTGTGTGGTTTTAAGAGTCCACTTAGAGAGTGTTTTTGCATCACTTGCAGACTAAGGTGACTGCTGTACCCCAAACCAATTAGAGAAAGCAGCCACATTAACCATGAAACAAAATTTGTAATTTAAAGGGAAACTAGCAAACTCTGACAACAGGCTTTGGAGCTAACCAGGGGAAAAAAATAAATGAAAACCCACCTGCAGAACTAGTCTTGAAAGAAGAGAGTGTAACAGTTTGCTGAGAGAATTGTTTGGTTCATCACTTGCTGGGGATATTGGCTTTTTTATTTTTAAGTCTATTCTTGGTTTTGCCTGAGGTCAAAATACAGAAGGGTTCAGCTCGCATCAGTCTGGGTTTTGTTTTCCCTTTTCTCACCCAAGGTTTTGTGATCAAAACTCTGGAGCAATTTCTGTTATTGACAGTGGGCTGAAATACATATTAATTTGACTCCAATACCAAGTTTCCCAAGACTCAGATATGGGCTGTGAGGCAGACATTACTACCTATCCATGATTACAGAACTTGGGAGAGATGGGGCAAAGCTTGGTGTCTCACTGCAAGTCAGATGATGTTATGATTGCTAGGGAAGTATTGATACATATCCCTAATTGTTTCTTGAGACTTTGGGTTCTATTATGATGTCATTACAAAGCAATGTATTATCTCCATAATCAGCATGGAAAAGACTCTCTCATGAAGGAAACCATATCCCACTGAGATAATGCTACAAGCTACTGATATACATCCAGCAGCATATGTATAGTATCGAAATAATAAGCCAGCATGGAATAATGATGAATTCTGGTTCCCATCAAGATAGAAAGCTTTCCCCAAATTGTCACTATTACCGCTTAATTGATCCACACTTAATGAAAAGGATTTCAGCCAATGGTTGGCTTTGGAGCTCAGTTTCTGGTGGTAGTCAGTGGCCTTACTGTAAAAACTGTGCTCACCCTCCAAACACACATAATTAATGAAGCACACAATGCCAATGTTCATGTAAGAATTTCAGGGCATTCTTATATACATGTATACATACATATGCACACACACACACAATTCCACTTATAGTTTGAGGTTGAAAAATAAGAGTGAGATAATCTTGCCTCTGGAGTGAGAGGAAGATAATCTTTCCCAGTGAACATACTCTTCACGGTGTGAAAAAAATTGCACATTATTGCTGCTTGGTGCTATATATAAAAAACACTTCCTTTCACTCCTGAGTTTAGCAGGGACTAGATCTTTTAAATGGCAACGTACAGTACAATATACCTTTACTGCGAGGTTTTCAGTCACACGGTAATTCTGATGCATATTCTCTCTTTCTCTTTAAAAGGCACGTATGCTCTGATTTTCAACATCATTGAAGATTATTACAACTTCACTTCATAATATACTGTAAATTTTATCATAAAGCACCAATTCCTTCACTCCTAAGAACAATCTTAGGGCGAGAGCACAACTATACTTCTTACTCTTTCTGTAATGTGAGTAGAGAACTAATGAAGCTCTTTATGCAAATTTTCCGGTTATCAGGTAAAACCCTCACATAGAAAATCTGTCACATGTTATAAAAATTCTTTATGTTATCAAATTCTAATGATGACTCAGAACATCATCCATGGAGGATCTTTGAAATCTTTCATAAAAACTGCATTCTACCCCAATATCAGAAGCCTGGAAATTCCACCACTTCCACTCCAGTTTGTAATTAGCATAGTGCAGGCGTCTCTGCCCTCTGAAACCATAATGTTAATTACAAAAATTACACTGTGTTTAAAAGTGCAATTAAGAGACTCCACTGCACAAAGGGAATCTTGGAACCTCTTTTCACACTTTGAAGCCAGGTCATAATGTAGCCCATAAAAAGGAGGCCAAGGCTCATTCCCCTTTAAAGGCTTCGGAAGATCATACAGGGATCTCAGCTGAAATGAGCTCTGGTGAGCTCTGCAGAGCTCTTAATGAATAATGTTCTACCTGGAGCAAGGAAGGAGGCAAAAGGAGAAAATGAGCTGAAAAATGATGGCTGCTGTACAGACCCGTTTGGGGGTTGCCAACATTAACACCAGGCCAATTCTGGAAGTATTTGCTTGGCCCTGTTGGCCAAAGTGGGAGAGAAAACTTAGTAACACTCTCTCGTTGCATCTAGTCAATTCAGATTTTTTCCTTTATAACTGTTCTAATTTGTTCCCTTTCAAATGGGCCACCTCATGGTTGATTATGAGCAAAAGAGAGATTGGAAAAAAAAAGAAGGAAAGAAGAAAGGAAAGGATGGAGAATACAGGAAGGAATGAAAGGAGGGAAGAAGGAAAGAAAGGAGGGAGGAAGGAAGGAAAGAACAGAAGGAGGGAGGGAAGAAGCAAGGAAGGAAGGAAGAAAGGAAGAAGGAAAACTTGTTGTTCAGGGCTTCCATGGTCATTTTTTCTTGGAAGAAAAGGGACAATGGGGGCAGCCAGGTGGCACAGTGAGTAGAGCACTAGCCCTGGAGTCAGGAGGACCTGAGTTCAAATCTGAACTCAAACATTTGACACATGTACTAGCTGTGTGACCTTGAGCAAGTCACTTAACCCCAATTGCCCTGCCTCCCCAAAAAATGCTTGTGAAAAGGGACAATCATGTTTCATGGGAATTTATGCTGGTCCTTTGCTTTAAAACCAGGAGGGCTTCTTAATCTGGAGTCCATGACCATGTTTTTTTTAAATTAAATAATTCATAACTATAGCGCAATATAATTTATTTCCTTTGTAATACTTTTTAAAAAAATATTATACATTAAACATTATTCTGAAAAGGGGTCTATAAGGCTCACTAGACTGTCAAAAGGGTGCAAGACACACAGAAAGGTTAAAAACCTCTGATTAAGGGAAAGAGCTAAACATTACCATTGGCAAAATGTTGCACAAATGTCAAGTGCAAAGAGAATTTTTGGTCACTTTGGATAAGTGCTACTGGCATTTATGCCCAGTCTCAAAGGTACCTGTCCCTTAAGGAAAGGCACTGTCCATCTCACCTAATGAGTATGGAGTTTTGTGTCTTCTTCACAGTACATTTTCAAATTTCTAACCCAACATATTAGACAAGTATAGGCTACCATTCCCAAATAACAAGGTCCTACCTGTAACATTTATAGCACTGCCTTGTTTTCAATGCAGTTTCTCATATCATATTGCTAGGTCCTCATCACAACCTAATTTTAGGCAGGGCAGATATTTTGCACATGAAGAGAAATGGGATCTAGAGAAGTTGCGACTTGAAGAAAGTCACAGAATAAGGAAGGAAGAGCTGGGCCAGTGACCCAGTTCTTCTGATTCCCACTGCAAGCATCTTCCTAACAGACAACCTTATCTTAAAATCCTTCCTTGCCTTGGTCTTATGTTAAATCATCATTTTCTACTGACTAACCTACAGGTATAGCTTCTCAATGCAGAGGACAGAGGTGAGGGATTGAACTGACGAAGTTGATATATTCCAGAAAGTTCGCACAATTAAAAAAAAAATCCTGTTTCTCAAAATAACACTGGTCTGCATCATGGCTCTTTAAAGATACTTAAATATGAAGTAAAACTACTATAACTTCTTACTTCCAGATCCCCTGTGTATGAGGAAGAAAAGAAACTCAAGTTGCCCAAATATACCCCCTCCCACCAAAAAAAAAAAAAAAAAGATAAAACTTAAAGGTTACAGAAAATGAAATTGAAGGGAGATTTCTTTAGTGATGTTTGAGTGGACTGGGTGGGGTATGACAGGAATGTAGGAAGAGGGCAGGGAACAGGAAAGATTTGTGCTAAAGGCTGGGGGACTGGTACTTAAATATTGTCATTCAGAATAAAGTAACAAAGGTAAACACTTTAATGTTCTATTAAGATTACTGTGTATTTTTAGGGTAATCTCTTGATCTGATGGCTGAGAGAGCAGTGGTAGTTGCCCTAGAAATAGATATATTTATGGAAAATAAATATAATTTTTAAAACTTGGAAAATATTTTCTATCTGCCCCCCAACACTGAACTAACTCTCTCATCTGTGTCTCTGTCTCTCTATCACACACACACACACACACACACACACACACACACACGCACATGTAGGCTTTGAGTCTTTTATGATGGACAAAAAAAATCCAGATCATATATTGCCATCTAATTCATCTCTACCAATAGAATGTTGATTCCCTTTCCCTTGGAGACTTACCATTGGCAAATCTAACACATTTTTTTTTTTACACATTTCATTATACTGAGCTAGTTCCCAGCTGGCCTCTGAGCTTGTCCACTTTATTTTGTAAGGGATGGGTCCCTATACTCCATTGGTGTGAAGTAGCCACATGTCTGTTATGGTTAGTTTCTTCTTTTCACTTACCAACAATTTTCTCATAGAGCCTAACTTAAGAGCTGCCTAACTCAAGAGCTGCCATCTTTGCCCTATAGATCAACCACCTGGCCTTTGATGGTCACATCAAAACTGGGTATTGAAATCTGCTTAGGAAGGGGAATTGTTTTTTGATTTTTATTCCTGCAAAGCCTACATAGTTTGAAGAATATTAGTTTGAGTGGTTTGGCCTGTTCTAGGTGTCTGGAAAAATCCACTTCCTCCTCCTCCATCTTCTACCTGCCTGACTCGTTATAGAACCAGACAGTTTACATATGTGATCCTTCCTATTTAGAAAATTAATGGTGTTTTCTGGCTCCAAATCACAGCTTGTGGTGCTCTGCAGGCGATGAAAAACTTGGCCAGCTTCAGCAGCAAGGCAGCCATTAGAAAATTAACCCTTGGTGGCCAAAGAGCAAAGGTAGCCCAGTGAGGTCCTGGAGAAGTGGCAGGCTGTAGCTTTCAGGTGTCTCTACATATGTTAGCGGTGTAAGAACAGCACACGCAGGGCCCCCGGAGAGCCTCTAGCTCGCATGTTTGTAGTTGGCCACTGTGGAGAGGGCATGGACATATCACTTGGCAGCCAGAGCAGCCAATATGCCATGCTTTTTATTTGAGTACAAGAGAAAGCACAGAGCCCAGATTAGGAATCCAAGCCATCACTCTCTCAGCTCGACCTGATTACAAGATATGCCACTCATTCCAGACCCAAATTTGCTTCCATCCCACATGGCACATGTTTGATCACACTGATTGCCTCGGGAAGTTGCCGACCTCATAAGTCCTGAATCATGAAAGTCATGGTGAGGGGTGGGGGTGGTGGAAGATTTTATTTAATTAATGAATCCCATATTATGTTGACCCTCATCTATTTTGTTTGTTTGTTTTAGAGATGGTGGTGAAAGGGAGGATGGGTAAGGTTGGTGTGTGGTTTGCTTGAAGACTTCTCATGTATTTTTCAGCCTTTAAACTTCTTTTCTCAGTTGAAATTATTTTGTCATTTTAGGTTGAAGAGGCACACAGAAAAAGGGAGAAGGGACAGGTTAGAGTCATCAAAGGATGCCCTGGGCATTTTGTTTCCAGGAGAGAACTTTGGTGGCATTATAGTACTTCTACAAATCAAAAAGTGATATTGAGTCTATATATCTATATCTTTCAAAGTATATGTATATATAATTTTAATAAATTATATATGTGTTCATGTATATATGTATATATTATATGTATACATACATGTATATGTATGTGACCATGCATGTATGTATACACATATACATACACACATACACACATACACAAGTATGTATACACATACACACACACACACACACACACATATACAACACTTCTGTGTTTGAAAACTTAAAATATTGTCCTGGGTCAACATGGGAGCAAATACTAATGTAGGAAGGGAAGTTTTGTTTTTGTTTTTTTTTTACGATAAGCATTTTTAAAAGATGAGGCGCTTGAGAACAGGATGCTATGTAGCACCCCATCGCCATACCTGCCTGAACAAAGGAACTCAAGTAGGTTCCAGGGCTGAATTTTACAGTCCCCGGGGAAACTCTCTGCTACCATCTCGGACTTACCTATGCTACAATATCAAAGAGATTTTTTTTTAAATTTTATTTTTAGGCCCTTGGTACAGGAAACCACAGCTGTTAATTTTACTGCCTCTGAATGCTGTGCTCTGTGGTATTCAGTGAAATCAGGCTATATTCATCTCTAACATTGTGTAAGACCAGCTTTAATAAAAACAGGGGTAAATAACAGTGGCACATTAATTACTCCTTTCTAGTTTACTCTGACAAAAATGTACTAAAATGAAGACTAATATAATTATAGATGATGCATTTTCAATTAGCCTTTGTTAATGCTATTAATAAGATTAATCATATATAGTAAAAAATGTCAATATGCTTATCTAAATAATTTTTTTATCACCCTTTCAAATTCTGGCATCAAACATTAAGACGCAGCATCTTAATTGCGTGGGCTCACAAAGTTAAAGAGATCGCATTCCTCTCCCATAGGAGAGATGGGCCAAGGCAGGCGTCAGAATCTGCCTGAGTGTTCGCTCTCTTTTCTATACACCATTAGCATTTATGAGGAGAGTAAATCCAATTCAACCCAGGACTTTGCAAAGTTCTTATAGAGTGGAGGTTTCTCATAGAAGAGCTTATTCCATAATACATGTGCTAATACAAATGACCCCTTTCTGAACTGAATGATAAAGTGTGTGTTTTTCCCTTTATATTTTTAATAATATATAGCACAACAGTGACTGGTGTTAATGTATAGAATTAATTGCCCCAGTGAGACATTTCTTCCAAAAAAGCAATAATAGTCAGGATTTTGCCTTGTGAATGTGAAAACCCTCTGGTATACTAATAAAATGAAAAAAAAAAAAAGGTTCACAAAATAATATCCCAAATAATTGGGTTCCCTATACCAAAGGACCCCATGTAGTTTCTCTTAAGCGATCTAAAAAACTGGTGATTATTCCTTTGGACTTAATAAAACATAATTGAAAAAAATCTGTAAGGATAGCATAGAGTAATCACTTTACCATTAACCAATCACATCCATGGTCCTTTTTTGTTGTTGTTTTTTTTAAGGTGAAGTTCTGAGCACCTTCTCATTATTAAGGAGAGTTCGTAAGTAAATAATGATGTTTATTTGGTGGATAATGTATTGGTCACCTGCCCAGTTTTGTAGAGTGTGTGTGTGTGTGTGTGTGTGTGTGTGTGTGTATTTTACAAATACTTGACCATTAAAACTTTTTAGCAGTGCCTTGCTTGTAAATCCTCTGGCCCTTTCCTCACCAGAAACTGCAAAACTGTATATACCTACTGTGCTGCATTCATAATCAAATTAGTGTACTTTGAATAGATGGGGGTGGGGAGGCAGAGAAGAGTGTGGAAACTGTTCTGCAAGGCAATGGGTAGGTGGATATTTTAGTCCCAACAGCCCTTTAGCATAACACATAAAGGCATTGCCCCCACACTGAAAGCTTTCTGCCTTCTTGTTTCCTCAGCAATCTGAACCTGTTTGTTTGTTTGTTTGTTTTTAAACACTACCACCATCACTACCAGAAAAAAAAAAGTACACTTCCTGAAAAAGAGCAGCTTCTAGAGGTGAAGGGAAGAAGGAAACAATATGGGTAGTTTGGGGGGAAGGGGAAGAATAGGAGAGGTTGGGGGTTTGGCAGATACAGAGAGAGAGAAAGAGAGAGAGATGCTGGAGAGACACAGCATTGGAGATAGTTGTCCCAGCTACGAGATAAAAGCTACATTACATGAAATTAATGGAGGCTGTCTGAGACATACATGAATCACTGTTTCAACACTAAGAAACCAGCACAAAAGAATAAAGAAATCTGAGTACTAACTACATCTTCAAAGGTCTCCTATTTACCCAGCTATACCGGGTACTAACACAAGTGGGGGGAAAATATAAGAAGAAAGCACTGCTGTGATGGAATGAATGCGACCATATGAGCTATATTGGAGCCGTATGCATCCTATTTAGCTGATATCAAACACAGTTTAATGAAAGTTAAATAGTTTCTGAGGAGTGCATGAGCTGGAACAGATTAGATTCCACCGAGGGGTCTGTCAGCATATTGTTGCTCACATGTATTCCCTGCTCAGGGCTGCCACAATTCCAGCACTCCATTAGCAATACACAAAAGACTTATGCAGATAGCGGGCATAAGCTCCTACCGCCATGTTGGGAAATAAAAAAAAAAAAAACAAGAAAAAACAGACGCACGCAGATGAAGGTTTTGTTCGGCGTGTTCATCTCCAAATAGATCTTTGTCATTCACAAATGATAAGAGCAAAAAGGAAGGAGTCTGCACCTTTAAAAAAAAAAAGAGACAGAGAGAGAAATATGTAAACTACCTCAAATGAGCTATTGTATCAAGTACATAATGAGGGCTTAATCTTTCTGAGGACAATGACATGGGTGAATTCCATGGCGCCCTTTGGATCTACAAAGCTCCATCTGGTCTTAAAGGCACAGGGGCTTCTGGGTTATTGCCCCAAGAAGTTGGAGGGGGGCATGCCCTTGAAAAGCTTATGCCCCCCACAGTGTTTCTCCAGTGATGTTTCATTTTTCAGGATGCGGACTTCATTCCAGAAGTACTGTTCAACGGCCTGTCCATCCAGAAATGTTTGCCGTCTCAAAAGTGGACAGGAAATGCAATTAATAATTGGATTACTTGGGCAAGACACTTACTGCAATTCCTTGTAAAGATATCTATGGTCCATTTCCGTGAACTTTTTTTTCCCCTCCATTCCCATCCCTGCACCCTTGTCCAAATGCCAATGCATTCCTTACAGGATTAAGCCAGGGGTATTTTTATGGGGTTAATGATTCTGGGCCAGTGATGATAGCATTTTCATCCCGAGGGATAAAATTGATGTCACCCCATAGTACTTAGGTTTTCCCAGAGGCTTCCACCCTAGAGAGACGTGGGAACCACCTCTGTCAATATCCTTGTTTTAGATCCTAACCTCGAAGTGGGGCTCTCGCTGTGCATTTGATCAGGAATATTGGGCTGTGGTATGATGAGCAGATGGGAAAGGGAGAGCAAAATCATCCCCTCCCAGCCTCAGATGGTGATCGTTTTGTGGCCAGGAGTATGAGACTTTATACTGTTCGTAACTTTTTAACTAAGCCAGTGCAACAACAACACATATTGTTCTTATCCGTAGCAATGTCTGAGCTTTTCTGGAATATCAGGCCTCAGTCTCTACCTTGTGGGTAGCCTCTCTTTTGTTTGGGTCAAGTTACAGGGATCTAGGTTACTGGGAATTGGTTTGTAAGTTCCTTAATACTGAGAATTAGAATGAATCTTAAAGATCGACCAGACCCAACCCAGAAACCAAGTGACTTGATCAGAGCCAGTTACACAAGTACTAGGTAGCAGAGTTGAAATGTGAACTCAAGACCTCTGACTCACACAGTCTAACTCTCTATTCCATCATACTCACTCCATTTGTGACTTCTTCATTGTCTGAGGTTAAAGGGTGGAGGTCTTTTTGTGATTTAGGCCTCCAAACCCTCAGCAAATGGCAAATATGCTCATTTGTTCTGTTCTCTTTCCCAGTTAGTCGAAGATTTCTCTTTTGATGCTATCTGGGCTGAAATCAGACACTTTTTGGAAGTCATTTAATTGTCATTCATAGGAATAAAAATGGTCCTGAATGTGGAAGGTAGGGATCTGTTTAGAGTTAAGTTATGTTTTTTGGGGGGGGGCAGGGCAGTGGGGGTTAAGTGACTTGTCCAAGGTCACACAGCTAGTACATGTAAAAAGTGTCTGAGGCCAGATTTGAACTCAGTTCCTCCTGACTCCAGGGCCGGTGTTCTACTCACTGTGCCACCTAGCTGCCCCTTAGAGTTAAGTTATGGTAATCGATAAAGGTTCTTCATCTCTAGTCTAAATTATAATAATTTCATTAAAATAGTCTTCTCCATGTGTTCCCAGCTTCCTGTTAGAACTCGGACATTCTTTCCCAGATTATTCCTACCATTTCCTAGGACATTATGTCATCGCTATCAGTGTAACATCATGGCAGACTGTTGTTATGTAGATTTACATGTCCTTCAGGTAAAAAGGAGGAAGTATATGGCAATTTGTTTGGTAACATCACCTGGAATTTTTTTAAAAATCAAATAAATAACCTGAAATAAGAAGATCTCTCCCTCCTACTTTAATTTATTCTGCTTAAATCTAAGAAAAGAGACTACTGCAGATTTTTAGACTTGGCAGGATCCTTATAGTCCATTTCACACTCTAGTGAGACCAGGCGTTATTTATAATCAACTAAAAAGCAGTGTTGCATGGTGGGAGGAACTCTGGTCTTAGAGTGAGTATTCCTATGAGTCAGTCAATAACCATTTATTAAGTGTCTGTTGCGTGCCAGGCGGTACGCTCTGCACTAGGTTCAGATCTCACCTCCTGTACTTGTAGCCATGACAAGAGGCTACATCTCAGAACTTTGGGTTATTTGTTTGTAAAATTAGCAAGCATTGACTAAGGGGGCGCTAATCACAATGGCTCTGCCTGCCCAAGAGGGTTGGTTGGAGGATCCAGTGAGCTACTATATTTAAATTGTTTTGCAAACTCTAAGAGCGCACATAAATGTTAGTTATCATTGAAATGCTCATAAATAAAAAAATCATACTAGAGCCATGATAATGACAGTAGGTAAGAAATTAATTAAAGAGGATCACAGTATCTTTCCTTAAGAAATATTGCCTATCAAAGAAGGTATAGAACTTATATGATATAACTCAAATATAATTCCTTCTATATAAGGACTAAAATCCTATCTGTACATTATGATTGATTGCCCTAGGAAATGATTCATGTAGAGAGTCTAACTGATTGGAGATAACTCTCTTGCTATGCTTCTACCATCAGGAGGAAAGTCCAGTGTGACTTGATAAAACAGGTAGCTCCATTGGCATTCTGGCTTTAAGTAGTCCAAAGCAATCCTTTTCTGGGAAAGGCCGATTTATATTTTCCTGAGTGTAAGTATTGACATGGCATATGTAGGAATCAGAAAAGTCTGCAAGCTTCAGTGTTTGATTTTTTTAAATGTAGTTTTGACAAGGGACATGTTAAAAAGATATCTACAAACTTATTTATTGTTGAAAGGAAGTCTTTGGGGATAGGAATTTGGAGAAATTCATCCTAAGATGCAGCTAAGGTTTTCAGCAACTGCTTTTCTTCAACCTGTAGGTGGCATTAGTACTAAAAATGTATTTTCTATCATTCTTGAAAAGTATTTAGCAGAGAGGGGGGAAAGTTTCAAATAACTCCAGTATGTGACTCTTTTAGGAGGATGAGGCCAGTTCATAATATATGGCATTTTGCTACATTTAATAGTAGAAGGAACTAAATGATTTAAATTTTGTGATAGTGAGATACAGACTCTTTTATCTTTTGACTTAAAGGAATGAAAGAATCTTTCCAACTTTACATATATGCAAGCACGGTACTTATATGCAAACATATAAATATGTATATAATATACACATGTAATAATATTTGTTTCATTTTAATACATAACTACACATAGAATAAAATATTTAGAACTCAATATGGTGTGTCAAGAACTTTAATATCAATAAAGTTAATTCTTTACTAAAAGTCAGATTTTGTGTTCTCAGCATTGCTAATAAGCAATATAGTTATTTTGTTCCTGGAAATATACTTTCAAGAACCCTGAAAACACAATATGCCTAAGATTGCCAGGATATTATTATTCCATGTAATGTTTAAAAGGTAAAATGAAAACAGCCAAGAATAATGGAATGGTTAAATTGTTTGTAGTGTCTTAACGTAACAGATTGCTATACCACTAACAAGTATGAGGAATACAAAGAAATCCAGAAAGATCTTTATTAAATATTGCAAAACAAAATAATCAGATTGAAAAGAATAAAGTCCAGCCTAGAGCTACAGTCATATGAAAAAAGTAATGAAAATTATTAAACCAAGAATCATGACGCCTTAAAAGGATCACTAAAAAAAAGTACATTTGTCATTTATGTGTTGAAAATAAAATGCAAATATTTACTAAGCAAGTTTAATTGCTTGTGGATATTCAATGGTGAGCTTTTAATACAATAATTTTTTTTTTTAAAGAAATTAAGCATGTTGGAATTCAGACTGTATTCCAAAAAACAACATCCAAAAGTCTCTTTGCAGTTTACTGACTCCAAGTCAAGGCCAAAGAGATGTTTCATTTGTAATAGCAGTTCCCACAAATGATGGCCCTGGAATTTTGTACCTCTTCATGATACATTATCATACTCATCATTTGCCGAACTGAAACCTCAAATCTTTAAGCACACAAGGCAGCCAGGAGGTTTAATGGATAGAGTGCTAGACCTAGAAAAGACCAGGAACTCCTAAGTTCGAATCTAGCTTCAGACACTTACTAGATGTGTGACCTTGGGCAAGTCACTTAATCATGTCTGCCTCAGTTTCCTCATATTTAAAATAGGGGTGATAATAATAGCACCAGTTCCCAGGGTTTCTATGAGGATTGAAATGAGATAATATTTGTAAAGAACTTTGCCGACCTTAAAACACTATGTAAATTCCATTACTAGTATTATTAATATTAATAATAATAAATATAAAAACTATACCTTCCCTCTAATTCTGTTTAGATTCCCTCTAAATAAATTTAGTCATCAAAGATAAGAGAATAGGAACCCAAGAAAGCACGGTCAGCCTCTTCTCAAAATATAGTCGTACACTCCTTTTGGACATCCAAAGGATTCAACGAAGCACAAAAATTCGGGAAAACATGACGAGCATATGGGAAATTGTCTGAATCAGTTTCTTTGATTGTTTTTTTCTATCAAATGGAATAGATTTGTTCTATAACAAGAGATAGAGCAAGTAGAGCTAAGGATATGAGTGAGGAAAACAATTATAAAAGCTTCCGTGGGAAAGCAAGTTTCTTTCTTTTCTTTTTTTTTTTTTTTGGTGCATGAGAGATAAATAAATTAGCCACTTATTGTAATTAGCAGTAACACAAAATGTAGACTGGTGAATTGGGGCCATCCAAAAATGACAATGTTGACCATAGTTAAGGTATGACCATCGATAGACTTTTTTTTTCCTCTGGAGTTTGTAATTCTGAAATGCTTGATTTGTAAGAGACTTTATCTGTGGTCCATGAACTTGTTGATATATTTTGATAACTCAACATTAATATAATTGGTTTCTTCTGTAATCATAGGGATTTAATTTTATGCATTTATAATATTATTCTTTGAAGTTTTCCATAGGCTAGACCAGACTACCAATGGGGTTCATGATGTGGACTAGTTTACTAGCCTCAGACGCTCACTCTCAACTACTTCAGTTTCCTCATCTGCAAAGAGCACCTACCTCACAGAGTTGCTGTCAGGATCAAATGAGATTCTGTATGTACATCTGGCACTTTGCACCTTTAAATGCTGTATAAATGATAGATTATTATTATTAATAATATTGTTATTATCGATGACATAAAAATGGTTGAGTTTGTTTTTTCTATTATCTAAACACCTTCTTGGCTGTTTACACATCAGAAAAATATTCCTGAAGACTTCTAAACTTAGGAAGTCTCTTGTCAGTCCCCCAGAGAGAGAAAAGTAAATTGTGAGAAAGTAGAGACCTCACTATCACCTATACTCCAATGAGACAATGAGATGAAGGTGTCCATTGACCAACCAATCCACAAATTTATTAAACATTGCGGGGAGAAAATACAAACACTCCTGCATGAAATTACTCACAATGCAAGGCTTTTAAAAAAAATAATATGCCAAATGAGTGCCTAGAAAGCTTTCTCCTCTTCTTAAAATGCTCACTCCTGAGTTTTCCCCTGTCACTCAAGAGTTTAATTCAATTCAGCATGCTTTTATTAAATGAATACAATGCGACAGGCACAGTGCTATATTATAATATCTAGAGACAAAAACAAAATAGTCCCTGACCTAAAGGAGCTTACATTTTATTGAAAGGAAACAATAAATAATATGCACACCAGTAAGTAAATATGTAAATATCAAGGATTTTTTTTTTTTTGGAGCATTAGCAACTGGAAGAATCAGTGAAGGCCTTGGGTAGGAGATGGTACTGGGGCCCTTGAGCTGAACCTTGAAGAAAACTGTGGATTGTAAGAGGTTTGCCTCTTGAATATAGTTTACTGCTTTCTGTTCTGTAGTGAATTTGTAGGGCTATGTGTCTTCAGACCATTGTTTAGATTTACCACACACCTGTTAATTAATATTTGATGATTCCTGCTCTAAAGCACCTTCCTTCAGTTCTTTCCTAGCTAGCCAGTACTCATGTTTTCCCTGACAGAGAGCTGTTGCTTGGATATATTATATTCCATTGCGGTGCTTCAACAGATTAATCTTGGCACTGTATCTCATATGATCAAATGGAAAAATCTTTCTGCATAGACTAACTCAATGGCTCAGTTATCATTCCACACATTCCTACCTTTTGGGTGCCTGGAAGGCCTTAAACAGATCTGGCACAAAGGGAGGCCATCCTCCCTTGTCCCAGACCACCCTGACTTCTTTGGGATATCTGGATGCCCCACCAGAGCAAAATCTAAGCACTTCTGGTATAGTATATAAACGTAATGAGATATTAATATGCCATAAGAAATGACAAAATGGATAGTTTCTGAGGGAATTTGGAAGACTTCTATGGACTGATGCAAAGCCAAGTGAGTAGATCTAGGAGAATGAGTTATACAATGACTATAACATTATAGAGGAAAAAAAAACAACCTGAAAAATTCAAGAATTCTGATCAATGCAATGATGAACTGCGAGTTCAGAGAAATGAAGATGAAACATGCCATTCAACTCCTGTCAGAGAGGCGATTAATTTAAAAAGCAGAGAGCTTTTCCTTTCTTTTCTTCCTTTCTTTTTCCCTCCCTCCCTCCCT
>CM053625.1:264197310-264266935 GCA_028646595.1 Phalanger gymnotis
GGGAGAAAGGGAGAGGTAGAATGGGATAAATTATCTTGCATAAAAGTGGCAAGAAAAAGCAGTTCTGTAGGAAGGGAAGAGGGGGCAGGTGAGAGGGAATGAGTGAATCTTATTCTCACTGGATTTGACCTAAGGAGGGAATAACATACACACTCAATTGGGTATCTGACCCCACAGGAAAGATGGAGAAAGGAGATAAAAAAGGGGGGACGATAGAAGGGAGGTCAGATAAGGGGAGGAGGTAATCAAAAACAAACATTTTCGAAAAGGGACAGGGTCAAGGGAAGATATTGAATAAAGGGGGATAGGACAGAAAGGAGCAAAATATACTTAGTCTTTCACAACATGAGTATTGTGGAAGGGTTTTACATAATGATACGCATTTGGCCTATGGGGAATTGCTTGCCTTCTTAAGGAGGGTGGGTTGGAAGGGAAGAGGGGAGAGAATTTGGAACTCAAAGTTTTAAAAACAGATGTTCAAAAAAAAAGTTTTTGCATGCAACTAGGAAATAAGATATACAGGCAATGCCCTACAAAAAAGTAAGGGAAAAGGGAATGGTGGGAGTGGGTGACAGAAGGGAGGGCTGACTAGAGAATGGGGCAACCAGAATATATGCCATCTTGGAGTGGGGAGGAGGGTAGAAATGGGGAGAAAATTTGTAATTCAAACTCTTGTGAAAATCAATGCTAAAAACTAAAAATATTAAATAAATAAATAATAAAAAAAATAAAAACAATGCCATACAAAAAATGTTGAAACAACAAGGATGTTATAAAAATGTCTATTAAAATATAATTTAGGGAGGATTATAAAAGTGGTCTTCAATACTGAAAATGTTGCCTTCTATAACAGGAATTAGACCTATTTCATGTAGTTTCAGAGTATGGGACTAGGAAAAAATAGACAAAAGTTACAAGGAGGAAGATTTTATCTCAGCTCAAAGAAGAACTTTCTAAAAATTAGAACTCCTAAAGTAATATACTTAAGTGCTGCTGAAATGCCCATACAGAAACTGGAAGGCCAAAGGGCTGAAAGGAATTCTGCTGTAGGTGGGAGGTTGAATTGGATAACTTTTAAGGTCCCTTTGACTAAGATTCTCTGAAAGTAGATTTACGACTAAAGGAATGGGGCTTGTTTTCTGTGTCCCTTATTATTGAGTTTAAAGGAGATTATAGAAAAGGAGTCCTAGAAATATTTTGGTCCATAGCAACATCATTAGAATGAGCATATAGTTTTCCAAGGCAGTTATTTTGAAGACAATTATTAGCCAGATTTTTAAAAATTTCAGCGTTGTTGCATCTCATACCAAGAGAGCACCTCAAAGGTCATCTCCCTAGTCCAATCACACCTGAACAAGAATCCACTCTGCAACATACTGTGTCTATGAAACCTATAATCAGGCTCATCACTTTGAGGTGAAGTTATATCTTATGTGCAGTAAAATCCAGATCCTTTAAGGATTCTTTCAGCACACAGTTCTCAAAATGGCAACTGAGGAGTTAATCTTTTGTCCTCTGGGCCCACTGGAATGTTTATCGACTCAGAGTGAAGGCCTCCTTTCTTTCTTTCTCTCAGTGAGTTAAGTCAGCCTCTGCTTTGTTTGACGCTGCCCATTTGAGGAAAGCTTATCCCTGACCTTCTGCCAGAGAGACTGATGACAAGGACAGTTTGCACTAACCTTGACATTCACCGGGGTAAATGGCTTTTTCCACAAGTAGTCGGCAAACAAGGAGAGCCAGTCAAGAGCTAATGAATCTGTACCTGAGAGAAACTGAACAACAATTGTGCTTTTAAAGAAGAAAGGGGTCCTTGGAAGATGCAGTTCCATCTGGGGCTTAGAGGTTGGGAGAAATTAACTCATCTACTCCACGTGGCTGAAAAATAAATAAATAAATACAGCCCCCAGGGGTAAAAGCGGTCATGAGGTGTCCCCTTCAGTGTTGACTCCCTAGGGTTCTCTGCCTCGAAAGAACTTTCCCTGCCATTCATTGCTGCCACTGGAAGGCAGAGTGCCATTTTTTTGCATGGGCAGGATGGCAGGAATCTTTATTTCAGCCACTTTTTCTATGATTCAGCATAAATGCTCCATGGTGAGGTAAACAAATGGAAGGTTACATGCCTAAAAGTGGGGGGAAATAGGAAGTATTTTTCCATCTTCAACATCTACATATCTATCCTAAGGTCTACAAAAGCATTCTAGCATGGGACTCCCAGAGTCACAGAATTTCACACTTGGAAGGGGCTCAGTGTCAATCTAGTCTTATTCATCCCAATAAATTCCACCATAAACCCACTCAAAAAGTCATTGCTCAGCCTTTGTTTGCGAACTTCCAATGAGAAGACACTCTCTATTTTGTGTTTTTTTTTTTGAGGGGGGAAGGCAGGGCAGTTGGGGTTAGGTGACTTGCCCAAGGTCACACAGCTAGTAAGTGTGGCAAGTGTCTGAGGCCCAAATTTGAACTCAGGTCCTCCTGACTCCAGGGCTGGTGCTCTACTCACTGCACCACCTATCTGCCCCAACTCTCCATCTTCTGAGACAGCTCATTATACTTCTGAACAGCTCTAACTGTAAGGAGGTTTTTTTTTTTTTTTTCCAGAACTTAAGCCTAAATTCATCTCTTTGAAATTCCCACATGTTGCTCCTGGTTCTGTTATTGGGGCTGAGCATAAAAAAAAATCAACTCCCTCTTCTATATTATATAAGAGTTCTCAAATACTTAAAGATACCTATCATATCCCTGTTGAGTCTTTTCTTCTCAGATGGAGTCTGTTTTCACAAATGACTTTTCCCTGAGAGATCACAGCTGTTAGTTAATTCCTACCCACTTCCAAACTGTTTTTTACAAATCAAGCTAAAAAATATTTGGTCAGGTGGTAGCATTTCCTATCCAAGGGTCAGCTAAAGTCCCAGCTCCTGCATGAAGATTTTTGTAGGCTATTCCAGTCTGTATTGTCTTTTTCTGTTCTATAAATAATCATTTATACTACATAATTAACCATTATTTTATATTGTCATACTGGATTTTTTTGGTGTTATATACATGATTTCTTCAACTTTATCATATGATCCTTGAGAGCAGGGCCCATATCTTATACTTCTTTATACTTCTGTTCTAGGCATAGTTTGGTGGTGGATGAGCTGGATAAAGACTTACTGAACTTGCCTAACATTATCCTAAGGAGCTTCCAACTATCTGGAATTCTTAGTTTGATGGCAACATAGTTGAGCCCATTTCCAAGCTCCTGTCTTATTCTTTCTGTTGTTGATGTTGTTTCCATGGGGAATTGGGTTCGTTAGTGTGGTAGAGAGTTCAGAAGCTCAAATGCCATGAAGGCAACTGAAGCAGGCACTGTGGAGCACTTAGGGCTTGGTCAGACCTCAAAGATGCCAAGGAGATCCACTGTATCCCAGACCATCACCAGTCTCACTGACTTTTGTCTTGCTACTAGACTTTGATGATCCTGAAGGATACACTGAGGCTGATGCCTTTGTGTGCTTCCGCCTTACTTAAATACAGTTCACACACACATCAAGACATCATCCCATGATGTCATTGATCCTCTTCAAAAAATGAAGGATGAACAATGGCAGTTCCTCCACTAGAACAGCAAGCTCAGTGTGACATTGGGAAATATGAGTGGGACTGATACAGAACTTCTAGGGAAAGCCAGATTTATTTTCCTTGACTTAAAACGACTTCTAAGAAATATAGAACTACAAAGTGGAATGGCCCTCAATAAACATTTATGCCAGGGGTGGGGAACCTGTGGTCTTGAGGCCATACCCCAGCCCTGATCTAGTCTAACCCATTCATTGGAGGGGCTTTTGAGGTCAAGAATGGGCTAAAGGGGCAGTCAGGCAGCACAGTGAGTAGAGCACTAGCCCTGGAGTCAGGAGGACCTGAGTTCAAATTTGACCTCAGACGCGTGACACACTTACTAGCTGTGTGACCTTGGACAAGTCACTTAACCTCAACTGCCCTACCTTCCCCCCTCAAAAAAAAAGAAAAAAAATGGTCTAGTACCCTAGCCAGTGTTAAGTGGACAATTGGTAGCACAATCAACATAGAATCCATTTTTTCCTCACTTATCTGATTCATTCTCATAGATTAGATTACATTTCTGTAAAAATGAAATTACAAATAATGACTCGATAAGGCAATCTAATCTCAAGGTGTGTGGAACTTCTTTTGTCATTTTTTTACGGATATGCACTGATTACATTGAATTACACTGATTTACACTGAATACGCTGAACAACAACAAAATGAAACTAAGGCGTGCTTCAACACATAGAGTTAAAAAAACATCGATAGGTCAGTATCAAAGGATCATGGATTTAGATCTAGAAGTGACTTTAGAGGTCATCTACTCCAACCTCTTTATTTTGTAGATAAGGAACTGATTCTCAGAGATATTAAGTGATTTTTCTCCGGATCACACAGCTACTGACTGAGACAGGATTTGGAACTTAATTCCATATCTTTCCATTACACTAAGCTGAATAACAATGCTAGATTTTCCAACAGTATCAGGGCTATATCAGAGCATGGCTGAACAAAGGGATTTGGGTGGGGTAGGAAGACCTCAATTTAAAAACATACTGGGACCCATGATGCAGTGAAGTTGATTGGGAATAGTCCTGGCTCTGCTATTAAAAGGACCTGAGCTCCCAATACACACTGGTCAATTACCACCTGCCTGATCTTGGGCTAGGAAACTGATCAGCCTCCCTGGACCGTGAGGTCCATCATCTTAAAAGTGAGTGGGCTGGACTAGTTGGACTTTGAGGTCTCTTCCAGCTGTAGGCATGATCCTAAGCCATTGTCACAGAACAACTCATATGACTTGAGTTTTATTGGTACATGTATATGCCAATCAACCACACGTCAGTAGCTCAAACTGTAATCTGGGTTTGGTTCAAAGAAAAGGAAACATACATTGTGACCTAAACACAGTGAGCATCCCTGAGTAAAGTCTGTCCTGAGTAGGCTAGAGAAACATAAGTAAGTAGGTAACCTTGTGGAAGCCTCCAAAACAAGGCTATTGTTGCTGCTGTTGCTGGAAGGCTTTCCAAGAAAAGATGCCTAAGTGGAGATGATAATATTTCATCTCCTGCCAGGCCAGTTGGTTCTCAGAAGACTGTTTTGGATTTTGCAATTTGAGGATTTGCAGACAGACAAACTCCGCCATGCGGCAAAGGTCAGCCTAAATATCGGACAGATAAATGGCACCTGAACTATGAGCACAACTGTGATTTATGGGATCCAGTTTGTTCTTTCTTTTTACAGGACAAAGTAAACATAGGCAACTCTATAGGTGGTGACCTAAAGGGTTCTCTCTCCCTTGGCCAGATGGACATTTTCACTCATAATCATCAGCTGGAAGAAAGCTGGAAGGAACCTTAAAGATCATTTAGTCCAGCTGCCTCTTTGTACCAATGAGGAAACCAAGATGTCAAAGATGTAGAGTGCTAAAATGGCCTGCTCATAGTAACAAAGCCAGGTTGGCGACTTCATTTTCTTAACTGCCCAGAGATATGACCTTACTAGGTACATTACTATCTGACTTTCCAGTCTGAATTTCTCCATTATTCTGCTTTCCCTCCAGCCTCTGCAGTGTTGTTTTTTTGTTGTTTTTTGAGGTGGTAGTGATGGTAAACTAATCTTTGTTTCATTGTATTTGCAAATATAAAGACTTGATGAACGAAAACATACTTCGGTTTCTGATGTTGTGGTTTCAGGTTAATGAATACATGTTGCCCATGATAAGTAGGTCATTACCGTGAGCTGCATCCCTGGAAACTTCTCTCTTCACACCCTAGCAGTTGTATGCAGGCTGCAAACCTCCTTGCAAACCCATTCGGTGCATGGAAAGGACTTCTTTCTTCCCCCAACATGGAACATTTGTAGTTGGACACAATTAAAGAAAAACTTTCCTCGGTCTATTTTCTTTCTTTCTTTCTGTTTACTCCCTTTGAAATATAGCGATGAAGTAATAACCTTCTAGGTTTCCTGCTGACACCTTCCCTCAACTGGTTTGCTCATTACACTTAATAGATTTAAATAGACCTTTGGCAAACTTCAAAATTAAATCGGCTTGCCTGCCCCCTGCTTCCTCTTCCTAGGAACTAGGAAATGATGCTACCTGAGTTATCATAGATCTGTCTGGCTTGGGTACTGATACAGATGCTTGACTATGGTAATTCCACACCTCTGGCAGGGAGCCCTCAGTGATCTGTGGCATCTCATTCCTTTTTGCTGGGAGCTGCTAAGTAGGGGCCCAGCCCATTGTGGACCCCTAGTTTAGAAAGAGACATTCAACTTTTAAGTCTTTGCATGAGGGCTTTCCACTTTGCAGATTGTCTGTACCCAGTTTAAATCTGTGGAATGCCACAGATTTAAATTAAATTATCAAGGTAAGTTGGTTTCTTCCATTCTTTTCTTCTCCTGCCCCACCCTATCCCCATAAATATAGAATGAATGTCAGAGTCAGGAGATTTGGTATCATCAGCTTATTTCAGCAGCCATGCCAATGGAAAGCTAGGGATAGGAATCAAATTGGATATTTCAGGGGCATAAGGAACTCCCAGGTAATGAAACGCCCTCTATCAATATAGGTAAGTACCTTCTCTGCAACTTACAGCCCATGCATTTTGCTTCCCATAAAAGTTTGGATAATTGTATTGTTTATGTTACAATAATTCATGCTCAAATAGGAGAGATGGACAGGCCCCGGCCTCGGGGCTGGGAAGAGCCGGGTTTATATCCTGCTTCTGTGTGCGATGTTGAACAAGTTCCTTAACTTCTTTGGGCAATGCTGTAGGACTATAAATTCCAGAGAAACCTGCATAGGTGGAGGGGGGTTTCCTGGCCTGGAACTTTCTAATAACAATGAAATCACAGGCCAAGTCCCTACCCCCTATCTCTGCATTCACGTGACATTGCACTAGGCAGTAGGAGATCTAAGTTCTAGTGACAGATCGACGAGCTCCATGTCTGTGATCCTATGACCTTGGACAACAGGTTCGACTTCTCTAGACTGACAGCGCTCTATCTGTAAGATGAAATGGTGATAGTACATGATCTCGAAGGTCAGTTTCTAGTTCTACAATTTCTAAGTTTCAAAGCAAGAATTCAGCGTTCATTTTCCTTTCTCCCGCTCCCTTCGTCTCTCCTCATTTATCCCCTTTTTGATAATCACTATGAGGGACTTGGGTGCCTGAGGAGTTCCATACCAGGGCTAAGAAAATATAGTGGTTGATACTTGGGAGCCAAGAACTCTCTTGTGATGCGCTATATCCCAGCCAAATAAATACTGGGAAATCACCCTATCTTTATTCTTTCCATAGAAAAGCCACATCTTCTGGTTACATTTAGATCACCCCCAAATCCTTCATCCATCTTTTCTGTGACTTCCCATCACACAGATGGACTCATATGCCTCTTCTCAAATAATATCTTGCCTTTTCAATTTGTGAAAATTTATTTTTTAAAGTTACCGTATATTTGTTCCTATTATTTTTAAGCGTAATAAGCTAGTGTTTGCCAGTGAGAAATCCCATCTGAAACCTGATCAAGCAACTGGAGCTGCCAGCAGGGAACCTAGTTCACCTAACCAGTTCCTTATTCATGGTTCCAGGCTAATGCACATACCTCTCTGCTCTGAAAGCTTAATACAAAGAACTTTTCAATGATTACTATGGTTTTATAACATGCATAAAAGCATTATAAAATTATGAAAAGCACTAATATTGTTTTAATTGCTTTTAAGTCCCCTGTGGGATTTGGGGTCTCATAAAGATACCCCTTACAACTTTCACAGCTAAGAAGACGTTTCGGTCTAGAAAGAAATATCAATTAATTTGTTTATCTCTTTCAAGTCTCTCTTCCCACCCTAAAAACAACATGTTTTACTATTTAAACTGTAAAGCTTTATTTAGGGGCTTTGAGTTCACATTAAGCATTTCATATTTTGTTTATGTAAAATAGTACAGATTAGGAGCTAAAGATGTTGATACAGCTGTAACCCATCAGAGATAAGAGGAAGGAAGGGAGAGGAACTGCTTTGAAATGGAGGAGTAGGTGCTCTACAGTGGTAAGGGAAGGAGGTAGAGTGAGTACTTTGCATGGCTTCTGTTAACTAAAGTGGACACTGGGCATTGCTACTCCTAGGGAGTTGTGCTTCCCAAGATGCATCTGCAATTTATTCTTTAGTGCTTGAGAGATGGAAGAATGGCATGCCATTAAAATTTTCTATTCTAGATCATTGACTTTAAATGCACTGGGGACTGGATATAATTACTGGAAAATCTCCTTGCCATGTTGGCTGTGGGGCATTGGTCATGCACAACTACATTATATGGCAGACAGTAGTGCAATGCCTCCCCCCCACTCCCCACTCCTAATATTGTAGTGCCCTTAGAATTTCAATTGAAATATCCAGAACCAAATGAATGGATTATTTTAAATTATGAGTTTTGCTGTTTATATACATACTTTTAAAAGAAATAACATATTATTGTATATATTTTTTAATTTGAAAGGGGCCTTCACAGTAATTTATTTCTAAATACCCTGTTGGAGATTCCTGATATAATGTAATACCAAATACTGGAATTGTTAGGGATTCCTGATATAATATAATACCAAATATTGCAAATCAGTTTGGTTTGATAAATTTAACTTAAGTGGTATCAACTTGCTGTTACAGCTGCTGCTGCTACTACTGCACTAACCCCCTCAAAGTCCACCCCATTGTCCATGTCATAGTAGAAGGAGGGAGAAAGGATGGAGGGAGAAGGAAGAAAGGTAAGTAAATGCCAGGCAGGGTCAGACTACTATATGAGCTGTTAGAGTCTTGTAAGAACCCAAAAATGATAGCCAATTGGCCTCTGGTGCTATTATCTCTCTCTCTCTCTCTGTCTGCCTGTCTGTCTATTTATCTATCTGTCTATCTACCTATCTATGTATCTATCTCACTCAAATGTTTAATCTATGTGAAGTAATGCATACCTGATTGAGTTAGCACCCCACCTAGTGACATGAAACTGCTTCTCTCACTGTAAGAAATAGATTAGGTTGCATCATGACAATCAGCTTGACCTAGAGAACTTCAGAGTGAGTGGCTTTCGTTCGTGTTCTAGTGCAAGGCAAGAAGGCAAGATTTGTTAGTACAATTCAGATATATCAAACCCCACCTGATAAAAATGCTTTGGTGTAAGTGGTGCTGGCCATTAATGTAAGCGAACTGTGGAAATAGAATAAGGATCTGAATGCTTTTATTCTGTACCAGTTACTACTTCAATGAAATTGATGGCAAAACTAAGGTCCAAGTACTGAGTGATTTTGAAAAGGAGATGGACATACTTCAGACGGAATTTCAAACAGTCCTCTTTGAGTTAAACTGCACAAATTCAAGTAATTAAAAAAAAACCTACACCAAAATAGAATAATTATATGAAAAGGTAGCATATAGTTAAAAACAAAAACAAAATAAAACAAAATATCAATATTTTACAGTGTAAAAACTTGGCATTATTTGCACATAATAGTTAAATGCTGTAGTTGTTGCCATGGGAAAGAACATAAGAGAAAAGATGGTGCTATCTAGGAATACTCCAAAGAACAATCATAAAATGTCACCATGGCAGAAGCTGAAAAAAAAGTCTATTAAAGACCTCCTGAAAGATATTACAAAATGACATCAATATCAAACCAGAAGAAAAACTGGACATCAAATCTCCCAGAAAACCAAAGGATAGTATAAATTTTTGATACTCTTAGTCATTAACTGACAGCAAAAGCCGCAGAGATTAAAGCATTACAAGTACTCAAAAACAGCAAAAAGAAAAAAAGTGATCTAAAACTTAAAATCAGTCAAAAAAATATAAAGGCTTTAAAAGCAAAGAAATTAGAGGAAAATAAAGGAAATCTCTGGTCATCTACAGGTTCAAAATGAAGTCCAACACAATGAAAATTTTTGAGCTTTTAGCATTTGAATCATAAAAGAAAGTGACTGAAACTCTAGCTTTCTGTAATGCAGGAATGCAGCAAGTCTAGGTAAGAGCCATAATTATTGGCTCTGAATCTTCACAGTCGTATATGAGCTACTAACAAAGCAATTCAATGACTTTCTCTTTCATAAAAGCTTGATCCTATCTTTCTTATCAGAAAGTATTCTGTATTTATTACCAAAAGATGAAAATATCAGTGACCTATCCAAATGCAAGCTATGTTTTTATGTACTTTACAAAAATATTCACAGCTTGTATTATTAAAAAAATTATAAGCAATTACCATAAAAGTCTATCAACTGAAGAGTAAAATGGGTATGTCAAAATGTCCTAGGTATTAAAAGAGCAGCTTATCACTGATTATTGGGGAAAAAAAATCCCTAGAAGTGGTGGAATGTTTATATTGCCTTTATTGATTACTGTAAAGTCACCGACTCTGTTCGGTACTCATGGCTTAGTCATTTGTTACAAGTATATGAAACAGAACTAAGCATAGGGAGAATTCTAGAGTATTTTATGTTCTCTATTTAAAACACAGCACCCACACAATAATGTCAAGGACAATTGATATACAATGTGACACCTTCTAGGGAGACAGTTTAAGTCCCTTGTAATTTTATCTAGAATTAATTCTAGTATCACAGCTCATGAACAGAATCTTGTATCATGTTCAAGTTCAAGAAAGATTTATAGAAAAATGTTATATTAATCACTTGATTTACACGAATGACAGTTATATAGTTGCACTGAAAAGCACATTAAACAGCTACTTCATGTGGAAACTTTCTCCAAAAATGTCAAATTGGAATTTAAATTCAATAAGCATACAATTCTTAATAAGCACCAAAAAAAGAACAGAGACTGAAAATCTTGAGCTTGAATCTAGAGGGCAAATTGAACCAATGGATAAAGGTTATATTTTAAAACACCTTCTTCTTCTGGAAACATACATCCATACGTACATCTAGCAAGGAGAAATGTTAAGATGCTAACTGGCATCCTGAGGCCGAAGCATAAAAGAGAAAATATTTAGAGCAGTTAATACCTATGCAGTATCAGCCTTAATATCTACTTTTGGCATTGTAAAATGGACAACGGATCAAGAAATCATTCAAACAAAAACCCATACAGTATTTAATATAGGGCTCATTACCACAAGGCAGCTGTAGAAAATGAATATTTCTTCATAAAAGAGTGACTGAGAGGATTAATAGAGGTTCTTTGCACACAAAGAGGCCAAAAATTTATAGAAATACTTTTCTGGGACAAACAGACCTTGCTTCACAAAACAGTAATAAAGACTTATATAAGGTATATGCTACCAGATTTGTTGATTCTTACTGAAAGTGGTTTATATTGTTGCAGAGTCTATTCAATAGTTAAGACTCCAGAGTAGAATCAAAAGGTGTTCCATGAGTGAAATCTACATTAATTCAACCAACAACATGTCAAAGCAGAAGCTTTGGGTAAGCGCCTGAATCATGCAGATTTGTGTCTAGAAATCGATAGGGTTTTGAAAGTGATTCTGGTTGAGGTCATTGCCACCAGGAATTTTAGAAAAGCTATTCTTAAGGACCCTAGACTTATTGACAGATGTTGATTATGCACTAAAGTGGCCAAAAACATACAACATGTGTGTCCACCATAATTTTATAAATGTCATAAACATTGAACGTATCTTGGATTCCTGAGACAGCGGGGAGGAGACTGATAAGGTGGCTAGAAATGTACATCAGAAACTCATCTTTTATAAACTAAAAAGTAGCAAATCATTGTGCTATACATACAAATCTCAAAATATCCTTGATAATTCATTGAATCAACTATATTCAAACCAGAGCATCATTACAGACAGAACTGTTGCCAATCCCCGGGACATGATCCGTAACAATTTAAGAACAATGCTTTTTAATAAATGTCTCCATACCAACTACTCATAATCTTCAGGTTGCATGGAATGAAAAACTTTCAAAATACAGAGACTTACAGAAGAAATTAATACCATGTGGTAAGAGGAAAAACATATCATTTCGGCCAGCCTATCTGATCTTAGAGTTGTCCTGAAGATGCTTACAGTGAGCACAGACGTGAGTTCAGTTACAAAAATTCATTATTTAATCCACATGTACAAAAGTCTCAAGAACATTACATATATAAAATAGCAAGATAGTGACTTATACTAGGACCCTTCCTATTTGAACTCCATTTTTAAAAAGGAGAAGAGTAAGATAATTAATAGTAATAGTAATAATCATAATACCAATAATGATAATTCACATTTATATAGTGCTTTCAGGTTTACAAAGAACTTTACATTAAGTATTGAAATGGACATCAGAGTTTAAAGGACATTTCTGTCTGTCACTTACCTCTGAGTGACTTGAGGCAAGTCACTTAACCTATGTGTGGTTCAATCCCTTCATATGTAAAATGAGAGAGTTGGACTAGGTGACTCCTAGGGTCTTTTCCAGCTCAAAAGCAATGTTACTATGATCTTTGATCTGCAGATGCTACATGCATTATTATCCCCATTGTATAGAAGAGAAAACTGAGGCTGAGTGGGTAAAAAGCATAAGGAAGGTTACTCAGGAAGGAAGTATGAGATTCCAAATCAATGTTCTTCCCACTATATTACAGTGCCTCTCAAAGCACAAAATGGAGAACAGAACTAAATACAGATATTCACTGCTTTAGAAAACATCAGACAAAGGAAAACCTGAGCTTGCCAACCTCAGAAAGTAAAAGATGATTATTCAAATTATGTAAGAATCTTTCCCTTTACCAAAGGAATCCCTGTAGGGCTCCTTTAAATAGCAAGCTCCCCTGTGCGTTGTATTTAAATGTTTGTTTATAGGTAATTAACTATTTGGTGGAATTCTTGGAGAATGAATAGAAAACTTTTTCTAGGAGGACTGCAATCTACTCCCAATTGAATATCAATAAGAAATCAGAAATGATGCACAGCTTCTCAGAAGTGAACATTAAAGTCAGTGGGGATAATTGCATTGATGTAACTAGGATTTTTTTTCCCTTAAATCTGCTGGAGGTCCATGTGCTGGAAGCAAAGCCCCATTCACCCCAGGCTAGTGAGAACTCTGGGTCGCTCAAGTCTATTAGGAAAAAGAGATCAGTGTTCTTTGCCCTTGATTATGGGGCCAGTGGAGGAACTGAATATAGTTCTGCTTGTGTTTCTGTCAGCAGTAACTGAAGTAAGATTCAACTCATTTCACTTTCTCCAGACAATAGTAAGGATATAATCCTCTTCTACTATGTTCTCTTCTATACGAATCTGTGGCTGCCTCTCAGTCCTTACCAAGGATAACACTTGGAAAAATTGGGAGGCCAGAAAATGTGCTTTTCCTCCTACTTCTCCCCATTCCTTCCCCATAGCTTCCTTTTTTCTGTAGTATTTTGTTTTCTTTCCATGGTTACTTCCATTCTCTTCAACTGAAATGCAGGCATACTCTGCACATCCAAACAATGCTTTGTGCACCCGTACTGCACTATAGAGGTTAGTTCCAGTTTTGGAATGAAAAGGTGCTCACTTATCATATTATCATGGAAGCTTCTAGGCTGTATACTCCATAAAGCATGGGACCTGAAGTCAGGAAGACTCAAGTTCAAATATTGCCTCAGACATTCATTAATTATAATACTAGGCAAGTTGCGATAAGCAACCTTAGCTTCCTCCTTAGTTTCTACCTTAGTTTCCTCATCTGTAAATCGGGGTTAATAATAGCAAGTAAAGACATCTAGGTGGCTCAGAGGATGGATTGCTAGACTGGGAATCATAAAGACCTGATTTCATATTTATCCTCTGACAAGTTATGTGACCCTGGGCAAGTCATTTAACCTCTGTTTGGCAAACCACTCCATTATTTTTTCGAAGAAACCCCATACTGGGGGGCTCACAAAGAGTTGGACATGACCAAAGACTGAACAACTACATCCTGGGGTTCTTGTGAGGCTCAAATGACATAATATTTGTAATTTGTAAATAATTTGTAAATTGTAATTTACAAAAATTTGTAAACAATTTGTAATTTGTAAAAAAATTAAAGCTATACATATGTATGTGTATATAAACATATATATACATATAAGCACATACAATACATATATGTGTGTGCATATATATACATTATATATGTATGTGTGTGTATATATATATATGTATAGTATGTTAGCTATCATCATCTTTACCAACATTAAAAAGTTGGGAAATTTAATTTGGGTCAGGAGGGGCCTTGTAAAACCTCAAGAGTCAGTCCTTCCTTTCAAAATTTCCATACAAAGAATGGGGATGTAGGCTTTGGAATGTAGAACACTAGATAAGAAGCTTCACAGGGAATGGTAGTTTTATGTTCACCCGATTTTATGAGAATTAATTATGATGATAATGAACAATTGCTTTACAAAGGTAAATGCAGATTTATACAATAACCTTCAGAGGGCTTCATTATTATCTTTGTCCAAGACCCCTTAGGTGGCTGGTACTCCAGCTTGACATATAAGAACTCCCTAGAAAAACACAGCCCAGTAGAACTCAAATACACGCTGTGCCATCAAGAGATCTCTTGCTCCCTGTGGCACATACAGCTCTAAAAATATGTATGGAGTGTTGGCACTTAGCACAGTGCCTGGCACTTAGTACATGCTGGATAAATGTTTGTTAATTGAATGACCCATGGTGACCGAAGGTCAGAATTTTCCTATTTTTATAAGCTGACTTCAGAAACAGAACAAGGGCCAGTGTTACAATCAAAAACTATAGCTCTTGTGCCCCATCATGCAAGTGGCCTGTCTCCGTGACTGTGGGATTCAGCCACAGTCTAGTGGAATATGGATTGGGAATGCATTGGAATGAGTAGAACCTAAGTTTGAATGCTGCTTCTTACATTTAACTAGCTACGTGACCCTGCATGAGTCATTAACCTTCCTGAAACTCAGTTTCCTCATTTGTAAAGAGATCACTGGGCTGTTGTAAGGATCAAATGAGCTAATACGCATGGAGCATTTTGCAAACCTCAAAGTGTTGTTGAAATGCTAACCGTTATTCTTGTGATTTTAGTGAGAGGTTTCATCTCTTGCCCGGTGTCATATGCCATTTTTAAAGGAAGCCCATCCATCCATCCCCTGTGGCAGATTTTAATTTGACAGACATTTGGAAGGACACGGAAGAGAGTCACATACAGTTCTATAGGTCAAGCTGGTTGGGTTGTGATGCGTCAAGTCAGTTTCCTAGCAGGAGTTTTCCAACATTGTACCTCAGTATAGGCAGCTACTTAAGTTTTCTCCAGCTCTCAGCTGGCCATGTCTGACATTGCTTCTCCTGGCTCTTGATCCGGGGACATGAGTTTCAAATACACAATAGTAATAATAAAAAACAATAATGGTGATGATGCTGATGATAGCTACCATTTATATAGCACCAACTAAGTATCAAGCGCCGTGTCAAGCACTTTATAAATATTATCTCATTGGAGTCTCACAAACAGCATGGGAGGTAGGTCCTAATGTCATCACTCCATTTTTACAGATGAGAAACGGAGGCAAATAGAAGTTAAACGACTGATCCAGCGTCACACAGCTAATAAATATCTCAGAATGGATTTGATCCCAGGTTTTCCTGACTCCTGCAGCTGGGTGGCTCAGTGAATAGAGCACCAGCCCTGGAGTCAGGAGGACCTGAGTTCAAATCTGGCCTTAGACATTTGACATTTACTAGCTGTGTGACCTTGGGCAAGTCACTTATCCCCAATTGCCTTGCCTTCCCTTCTCAAAAGAGAGAGAGAGAGAGAGAGAGAGAGAGAGAGAGAGAGAGACTCCACCACCCCTAAAAATACACAGGCTGTTTCTCTTTCAGTACTGAAACCTGAGCTGGGTCTTTATGAACAAGGTAAGGGGAAAAGGTAAGCCAGGGTCTGGACCAATGACTTTGATCAGAAGTTTATCGATAAGGTACACAGCACTTTTTTTTAATACTTTGCTTCCAGCACCAATCTACTATGTATTAGAGCCCTTTGTCTATATCTCATGTCTTATAACATGATAGATTCCAGCAGACAGGGATTAGGACTTATTTTTTTTTGAATCTTCAGGGACTAGCATATTTCTTTTAAGGTATACAATACATATTTGGACAGAAGGAAGGGAGAAATAAGGAGAAAGGAAGAAGAAAAGAAAGATGGAAAGAAGGGAAAGAAAAAAACCAAGAGAAAGGAAAGAAAGAAGCATCTTTGGGGTAACTAGATGGCATAGCCCTGGAGTCAGGAGGACCTGAGTTCAAATCTGACCTCACACACTTGAAACTTACTAGCTTTGTGACTCTGGGTGAGTTACTTAACCCTGATTGCCTTGCAAAAAAAAAAAAGAAAAAAGCATCCTCCTTCCCTTCCTTTTCTTCCTTCCTTCCTTCCTTCCTTCCTTCCTTCCTTCCTTCCTTCCTTCCTTCCTTCATTCCTTCCTTCCATCCATCTTCTGGTTCCAGATCTAGTGATCTGATTATGGCTGTGATGAGACACCTTGTTTAGTAATGGAGGGCCTTAGTGATGGCCAAAAAGGCCTGAGTCCTTGGCTCTTTACACAGGCAGCAGAATAAGCCAAGTACTAGAAGACAATAATTCTTTCTCTTTGAAGAGGACACCACAGTGATATCGTTCATTTTTCATTTTATTAGTGAATAGGGCAGCTAGGTGGTGCAGTGGATGGAGTGCCAGGACTGAGTCAGGAAGACTCATCTTCTTGGGTTTAAATCTGGCCTCAGACATTTACTAGCTGTGTTACCCTGGGAAAGTCACTTAACCTTTTTGCCTCAGTTTTCTCATCTGTAAAATGAGCTGGATAAGTAAATGGCAAACGATTCCAGTATCTTTGTCAAGAAAATCCCAAAATGAAGTCACTAAGAATCAGACACAACTGAAAGTTAGTAAACAAGGTAACTGTCTTTGCAGTTTTTAAATCCAGATCAGAAGGTGCCCTTCCTTTCCCACCTTCTCCATCTACATGCATTTCTCCTATACAGTCTGAAATACTTGCATATTTTTCCCCTTAATGCAAAATAACCCAATAAACCACACTAAACAACTCAACAAATCACGCCAAAAATAATAAATATAACCAGTACCCTGGCCTGCCTGCCCACCCTGATCTCACAGCATGAGCTCAGACCTAAGGAAAGCAAAGAGCCAGGGGAATGTGCAGAGTCTGCCTGGGTCCTTGGCACACCTGGCTGCAGGAGGTCACTGCTGGGTCAATCTGTACTTTTCCCCCAGTTTTGTTATTCATCCATATCATTCTGTTACTGTTAGAGGGGTCAGTACTGCTGGAGAGCCAGAGAGCCTGGAGATTGTTAAGCACAGAATTTTGTTTACTCCATGTTTTATATGGGCATATTTCATACAACTTAAAGGAGAGATCAGGGGCTTGCCGTTAGCCATCATTTTAACGTCCCCCATTTCCTTTTTAGGACTGAGCCTCTTACATTATATTCTTCAAAAGTGCTGCCTCTTGCTCTCTAAATTGTTTCTGATTTGGCCAGAAACCCTGAGGGTCTTCCCCTCCCAGATTGATTTTTTTTTTTGCCTAGGTAAAAAGGCCATTCTTTGCCTCATTTTTAACCTAGTCTTCCCCATTGAATGGGGGTTGCTTCAGACAAAATGAGACCTGGGGAAAACCTGAGTTCAAAAAGGCCAAGGTCTCCTACTGCATCTGGGGTCATCTTCAGTTGTCCTGATGTATATCTGGCTACTGGACCCAAATGGCTCCAGAGGAGAAAATGAGGCTGGTGACTTTACACAGCCCTCTTCTACTTAAATCCAATTCACTTGCAAGTCATGACATCTCCTTCCTAATGTCATGGTCATCTTCAAGAATGAAGGACAAACAACAACCACATTATCTACCTCTATCATGTGTCTATATATCTCTATCTATTTCTATCTGTAGCTATCATCTATATATCTTTCTATGTCTATCATCTGCTTATCTATCATCTATTTATCTCTATCTTCTGTTTCTATATTCCTGTATCTGTTTCTACCTGTAACTATAATATGTCTCTATCATACATAGCTGTCTATCTGTCTTTCTATCTGTCTGTCTTTCTCTCTATTCATCTATCTATTCATCCATCTATCCATCTATCTATTATCTATCTATCTATCTATCTATCTATCTATCTATCTATCTATCTATCTAGCTATCTATCATCTGTCTGTCTATCTATCTATCTATCTATCTATCTATCTATCTATCTATCTATCTTTCCATCTGTCTAGTGCCTCTCTACCTGCCTGCCTATTTGCCTGGCTATAACTTTGCTATTGTCTAGTGCTCTATCCTGGCAAAATAGATCAAGGAATGTTTTTTTTTTCCTCTGTCTTCTGCCATCTTGTCAGGAGCCATTTGGAAAAAAGAAAACAGTAGCTGATGCTTTAAATGAGCAGAAGAAATAAATGAGAGAAGCAGCCAGAATATAAACAACAGAGGTTTTTATTGTGGTTGAGCAGAGGATTGGGATCAGATGGATGCTGATTAATATTTTCAATATTTATCAGTGATGATTAGTGATGGAATAGTAGTCATGGATAAGTATCTTCTGCTTAAAATCCTGGCAGCACCATTCTACATAGTAAATATTCAGCGTGATTACCAGATTTAGCAAAACGTGTTCAGTGAAAACCACAACACCCATCACAGTGTCTGAACATTAAGCATTACATGAGTATTTTCTGAAGAAAATAGCACCTCATTTTTCAGGAAAAGGACTATAGTTTTGCCTGGTTTAGTAGTGAAATTGTTCTGCTCATACCAGTGTTCTTGGGATTATGCTATTTTGGGTTTGGAATTTATGAGGAGACATCATCAAAGACAAGAAAGAGGACTGGCTATGGAGTAGGAGAGACCTGAATTTAGACTCTGGCTTTGACATTTACTAGCTTTATGACCTTGGGAAAATGACTTCACTTCCGAGGACCTTAGTCGCCTTACCTGGAAAATGAGAGGTTTGGACAAAATGATCTCTAAGGTCTCTTTCAGTTCTAAATCTAGGATCCTCTGGTCTTTTCCAAACTGGTTGCCAAGCTCCCTTTGAAATAAAAACTAAGGCTCACATTATTCAGAAGGCATATCAGGGCTTTTTTGGGGGGGCCATGGAGAGGGGTGAAGTGAATGCTCTCAGCAGAGAATAATTTATATGTATTGACACATGTGTAATCATAAACAGCTGAATTTACATACCCTTCTAAATGGGAGAGAATTGGAGCTGTTATTATCAAACTTGGTTAAATATAAGACTTTCATATTTATTTTATTTTCACTGGCAGTCAACTATGCAAAGAAACATATATCTTGTTCCTTAGCTCTGGACAATGTTCAACTCCAGCCTCGGACGTGTACTGTATGACCAAGTTATTTAACCTCTGTTTATCTCAGTTTCCTCATCTGTACAATGGGGATAATAACAGGAGCTTCCTTGCAGAGTTGTTCTGAGGAGCAAATGAGATAATAAATACACAGTGATTAGCACGATGTCTGGCCTACAGTATGCACTATAAAAATATTAGCTGTTATAGTATTAATATTAATTATTCTTTAAAAGTTTGAGAATTCTCCTATAATTCCATTAGGACCAGGATTTGCTCCCTCTTCCCATACCCCAACAATGCCCTTTAATAGTTTCTTTGCAGAAACTTTTCTTTTATTGGCTTTTCTGAGATGCAATTATTTATAACCTCTATTTAGTATTCTTTTATTTTGAATAATATTTGTCAAAGTAATATTCTGTCTTGGGGGTTCTAAATTTTGCTGGCATATAACTATTCCTAACTGATTTTGATTTATTCAAATTTTCTTGTTTCCTTGTAACTTCACCTTAGTCATTTGATATTTGGTTGATTTGGTTTCCTGCCCTCTTCTTTTTAATCAAGTTAGCTAAAAGTTCATCAATTTTGCTAGTCTTTTCTGAGCCCATGACATTCCATCCTTTGGCACACCCCATCGGAGCTCCCTTTCTCCTAACATATGATGTTATCCATTGGAGGCACAGTACTGTATCAGGCAAAATGGATTCCCTCTGCATCAACTCTCTGCAGATTAGATGGATGTCCTGTTTCAGAATATATCATTCCCACTATGAGAGGTACTCTTCAGTGTGACCTCCTCCCCATATTGAGTTGAGTTCTCCTTTTTTCTTTTCACCTGTTACAATCTTTCCCTTGGCCACCTCATCTATTCTTCTGTAGCTCATCTTGCTGAGAACACATATGTGATTTTCTAAGTCAGCATGTGGCCCACAGGGGTCTTTATGTATGATGTAGAGGCCCCCATTTCTATTTGAGCTCCACACCAATGACCTAGAATGCTGAGAGGACTCAGCCAGTATATATGAGAGAGAGGCAGGGCTTGAAACAAGGTCTTTTTGGCTTTGAGGTAAGCGCTCTATCAATTATGTCCACCCCGCTTCTGTAATCTAGGTATTTATTTGTGGTAGTCTCGCCTTGGCTTGTTCAGTATCATTTTCTGTGATTAAGTTATTTTAGGTTGCTCTTTTCTGTTTTGTTAATTTGAGTATTTTATGTTATTGTTAGTAAATGTACATTTCTTCTAAATTCTTGGTTTTAACATACAATGTGTAGAGTAGGTTTTAAATCATTTTTCTTTCATTTCCTCTCTGTCATGGATTTATCTTATTCATTTTTGTTTGTTGGGTAGCTAAAGGTTTACACACTGTAAGTCTTTTCAAAGAGCCCTCTTTTAGTTATCATTTCTATAGGTATTTTGCTTCACTTTTATCTATTTCTCCTATAATTTTCAAGATTTCTTCTTTTATCCTTATTTTGTTTTAGGGTTTGTTGAGGAATTTTATGTTTTTAATTGTATACTCAGATCATTAATCCTCTTTTCTTATTTAGTTGATGTGTACTCTGAGAAATTGTTTTTTTCCTGTAAGTTCTACTCTAGCTACATACTAGAAACTTCATCTTATTATTTTTATTAATACAGTTATCAATTGTTTCTGCTATTTGACTCATTATTACTAGTGTTATCATATCTCTATTTAGCACTATTATCTTTTGCCTGTGTTTCAAATATTGATTATGATTTTTATTGTATTAGGGTTTGTAAAGGATATATTTAACATTTATATATAATATATATTATACTTTATAATATATAATATTATACATAATATTTTATATATAATATTTTTGACATTCCCAGCATATATAACACTGGAAAGGAAGTGGTCATGTCCCCAGCAATGAATTGTATCAGATTTTTGAAGACCAGTCCAGCTGAGAAGAGAGAGGCTTATCACTTGGTGATGAATGCCTTGGGGTATGGCAACTGATGAAACAAAGAACATGTACAAAAATGCCCTTAGGATTGTGTGTCGTCTTTCCACTTAAAAAAATATACTGATATAATTTGTTTTCATATCACTTTAATTTTTAAACAAATAATTTCCTTTCTCCTATTCAGAGAATTAATTTCTTAGAACAGGGGTCCTTAACCTGGGAATCTAAAGAATTCTCTTTTTCATTGAGAATTTTGGTTCATTTTATCTTCATAAAATGCTACAATAATTTCAAGGATACTAAAGGTCAGAATAAAGTAAGGCTGGTGAAAGACTAAGTGCAACCAAAAGGTGCTCAAAAAATTGTTGGGAGAGAGGCGAGTCAGAAAAGGGATACATCCTTTGCTGGAGGGTAGAAGAGGCAAAGATAACTGACTACAGAGTGAGGACAGAATAGTTTATTGCTTATTTTGCTTCTTTTTTTTTCTACTAAGAAGAATGACTGTTATACTGAAAACACCAGGAAAAAATATGTAATGGGGAGTTGATAGCTAAGTAAGAAGACAGTAAGAGAACACCTAGTTGCTCTTGATGTGTTCAAGTTACTTGGCCTAGATGAATGAAATTCTTATTCATTGAAAGAACTTCCAGATGTGATTTCTTATATCTAGTCAGTGACATTTGAAATATTATCAAAAAGATGAGAAAGACCACAAAATTCTGGAAGGATAAATTTTATCCCAATTTGTAAAGAAAAAAACAACAAGAAATTCTGTAAACTATAAATTAGTGAACTTGAATTTCATTTCTTTGAAAATTCTAAAACACGAAATTGAAATAATGGTTGGTAAACACCTATAAAGTGGTGGTTGCAAAGATGATTACTTTCTTAATGATGGCTTTCTCAAGAACGGGATGTACTATTTTAACCATATTTCTTTCTTTGTCAGAATTATTAAAATGGTTATTCATATAATTTGCATGATTTTAACAAATCTGTTGAAAAAGTATCTCTCAGCATTTTTATGGAGTGTAGGAAGAAATGTGAACTTTTTGGCAAAACGATTATATGGATTCTCAACTTGTTTGATGGTTGGACTCGAACAGTTGTGAATTCCTTCATGTTAATATGGTAGTAAGCCTCAAGTGGACTACTCAAGGGATCTTTGCTTGCCCTTGTACTCTTTACCATATTTTGAATGATTTAGATAAAGGGATAGCAGGTATGCAGATCAAATTTTCAGATAACACAAAATAAAGATGAATAGTTAACAAACTGGACAATAGAGTCAGGGTCCAAAATAATCTTATCAGGCTATGTCATGAGGAAACCAGGTAGGGGCCCCTGAAGGTTCGCAGTGAAACATAAGCTTCTAAGATTACTTGCACTGGCTGAACCTGATGCATGGGGTCTGTTGGGGGTGAGGGTGGGAGGTGGGGTGGGCAGTGTGAATGGGAACTCTCTATTTCACTTGTCTAATATTATTTCAGAAGACCTACCTGAAATTTTTGTCATCTTATGAATTGTGCTTTAATTGTTATAAATTGAGAACAGCCTGAGCTACTTAGGTTAGTGAGGTATATGGAGAAAATAACTACATTACCATTTAGCCAAACACATTCGTTCTTATTTGAATGTGAGTTTATTTATCTGGCTATTTGATCTACTTAAGCATCTTTAATATTTATGGAGGGGTGAGGTGTTAGACAGTGGCTAGGTGATGCAGTGGATAGAGCCCCAGCGCTAGAGTCAGGAGGATCTGAATTCAAGTGTGACCTCAGATACATACTAGCTGTGTGACCCTGATCAAGTCACTTAACCCCGTTAAATGGCAAATCACTCCAGTATCCTTGCCAAAGTACAAAAACAGCAGTGGGGTGTTAGGTGTGAGGGTACAATGAACCATGGGGAGAAATGTAAGAAAGAATTGAAAGAGTCAGTAAAGGAGGGGCTATTTTCCCCAGGCCTTTTATTTTCCTCTTATTTAGATCAAAAAGCATTTATTAGACACTTAACTATGTGCTAGGCACTATGCTCCTCTTTTCTCTTCTTTCTTCTTGCTCTGTTCTTCCTTTCTCTACCCTCCACTTATGCATCTCCTCATCTTCAGTATTCGCCCTTTCCTTCTTCTTCTTCTTCCTCGATCCCTGTCATCTTTCTCCTCTTCCCCCTGATTCTTTTCATCTTCCTCCTTTTTCCTCCTGTTCTTTGTCCTTCTCCTCTCCTTCTTCCTCCTCCTCTACCTCTTCTTCCTCCCTCCCCTCTTCCTCCTCCTCCCCTTCTCTTCTTCCTCCTCTCCCTCCCCTCCCCCTCCTCTCTTCTTCCTTTATTCCTCCTCCTCTTCCTCTTTTTGTCCTCCTCTTCCTCTTCCTCCTCTCTTTCCTCTTCCTCCTCTTCTACCTCTTCTCTCTCTCTCCTTCTCTTCTTCTTCCTCCTCCCCCCTTCTCTTTACCTTCTTCCTTCTGCCCCACCCCCTCCTCTTCCTTTGCTTTTCTTCTTCCTCCTCCTCTTTTTTGTCCTTCTCCTCTTCCTCCTCCTTTCCTTTCCCTTCACAGGGAAGCACAGTTGGCTATCTGAATCACGCTCATTGTCTGTCATTGTTGTAACAGACATGCTCTATTCATGGCTGTTCCCTTTTCTCCTTTTCAAAAGGAGTCCAATGGCCCTGCTCTGTTTGTTGTCACAAATGAGCTGCCTAGAGTAGGAATGTTTCCCAGACGGGAGGTGAGGAGGTCAGTCTGGACTTCTGGACATTTGCTGTGCTTAGCTTGCAGGCATGTCATGGGAAGGGGGGTGGTGGGTGATCCACTGAGTATGGATGGCAGTTTGTATCTATGTGGCAGAGCATAACTTCGATCATGAGATCAGCTGCCAGGTCATCTGCTGTAAAATCCATTATGAAAAACATCCAGAAACTGATGCCTGGCTTCCAATCCCCTGTTTACTAAATTGCAGAAATTATCTTCAGAAGGTTTTGTTCACACACATACATCCATTCATACATACATGCAGACATACATACATAGGGAAAAATGTTTTCAATAATGCCTTATGCAAAATGCTAGTTGAATAAATCTGTCACTGAAACTTCAATTCCAGATTACCACACTACGAGATCTGCTATTATAAATGAAAACACATCTTTAGAAAGTTCACAACAGTCTGAAGTAGATGAGCTATTGAGATGCAATAGCAAATCTCCCCTTCTGTGGATTAGTCAAACAGCGATTGTAGTCCAATATGTAAACACAGTCTAACTGTATTGTCAGGGTAAAATGGTTCCTAATGTGCTACTAGGAGAACAGGTTAGCATTACCTAAGACTATGAATAATGATAGAAATTATCTTTTAAAAAATCTTTGCTTGGGAGTATGGTCATGGAATTCAAAGGCAAATAGAAAATCGGAAAATCAGTCCATTACAAAACTACTGTGCCTCTTGGTTCGTTTTTTTTTTTTTTAAATCTCAGTAAGCATCAAGATACAATTTGTCAGAAAATGCAGCTGAGTAGTTTTTAAAGTACCTTTAAAGGTAGCTTTTATCAATAGAAGGCCTAACAAAACCACGTTTCTGAACTAACAAGATCAAATGAGAGTGAGTTGGATTTATTTCCAAGATATCGAGGCTGTTTTTGGATCTAGGAGGGCTTAGTTTTGTTTATTATTGGCACATTCTTGAAGATTGTCAAATGATAGATACAGTGGAAAAGAATGCTCAGTCTGGAGTGAGGGGATACCTAAATTCAAATATCATTTCTGCCATTTATTGCCATGTAAACATAATTTTCTTAAGCTCCCCAGCCTCAGTTTCTGCATCTGTAAAACTGGGGGTGGGGGTGGGGAAGGTTATAAATGATGCCCTCTCATATCCCTTTCAGGTCTAAATCTATGAAACTATTTTTCACATTGATTCCCTCTGAATGTGGTACCATATTTTTTAGAAAGTGTTAAAAGTATTATAAAGACGAGCCTTGGTCGACAGGCATAATGGAAAAGGCCAAGAAGGGACGTTGAAATCGAGTCCCAAGAATGCTGATATTTGGGATTTCTACCTTCCATATACAGATTCCTTTTATTTCATGTCAAACTATCAGCTGTGTTAAGGACTAAATATCCAGGAACCTTAATGATGCACAAACTATGATTAGTAAAGAGAGTGTAAAGGAAACTCCAAGTTTGAAGCAATAATTTTTTTTTTTCCTGCATTGCCTTGGTGCCTTCTTACCTCCTCTTCAGGAATACATGCCCATGCAAGGTACATAATTATGCATTCATTGTGGTGGCCAAATAGTATGTCAAGCGGATTGCTAAGACTGGAGGATGAACGTAACACTGTTGTCCTTCTCCCCCCAACCCTGTTTTTTTTACATTTGCATAAAACAACTACCTCCATGGACAGTGGCTTCTGAGTTGACTAGACAACATGTTTCAGATGGTATTGATGACCTCAGACACACCAGGCTAGCTTTAAATTAGCAATGAGCTGAGCTGGAGGGAGTATTATAGTAGTTATAAACCATAAGAAGGTATTTAAATAGATAGATAAGACACATGCAAATCTTTTCATTGCCATGACAACCATCTTGATATAGGTTTTCCATATGTAGCAAGAAGGGCAGAGCAAAAGGTACTGAAAAATAGCGAGAACCTGTAATGATAATGAACCCTGACAGTGCATTAGTTTAGATCTTGGTCACTTATTAACTCTTAATAGAATACAAACTTCTATAGTAACACTCTGTTCATTGGGTCAGGGAGCAATTACTTCTAAACCTCAGCTATAACTTCCTCTGCTATATGGTTATATCTAATGAAACAATTCTCAAATAGCTTTGATTGATTAAAAAAAAGAAAAAAAGAGGGGAAAAAGTTAGCTATTATATACAAATTGCATAGCAGCCCAAAAGAACCTCCCAGCAAGATCTGACCCAGCATTGAAATATATAATTTACAGACACAGCTCTAATCTTTTCCATTTTTATTGGTCACAGAGTGAACCCCTATGCAAATTCCCAAACAATAATCACATAACAAGGAAAGATGCCTAATTGCAAAATATAACAGTGTTCCATCTTAAATATACCTGGCACTTTTGTATTATTTATTGCTTTCACTCATTTTTTTCCTAGGGTTCTTCATTTATTCTTAGTGCTAAAATAGTTGTTTCAGGGCCAGCTTTAGGCACAAATGATCCTCCTGGGGCCCAAGAGAGTCCCCCTCCAGCAATGTTTTTTTTTCAAAACAGATCCATGGAGAGTCAGACTGTGGTGCTAGGACCTGAAGGCATCTTACCTAGGTCTGGTGTTTCTTCTTTCTGTTTGTCTCTGGTTCATTTTGTGAAATGCTCAGGGGTGTCTAAGAGCAGTTGGAGAACACAAATGTGCCACCAGCTCAGAGCAGCATTTTACTCTGTGGATCAGAGACATCCGCAGCCACTGGGCTCTTTTGAAATATAAATGGCAATTCTATCTGTGACTTTCAAGGCTGAAACTGGTCCCATCTTCACTGCAGAGTCATTAAAATTCTCCAGTAATATCTTGGTAGGTACAATCAATGTATGGATTAATTTCGACACAAACTGGCATTTTGACACACAAGGGAGAATTGACTAAAACAAGTTGGTTTAGTAATTAAAGTGAAGATAAATAATTCCCTTAAACTTCAATATATTTAATATGGGACTTGTCTCTGACAGTAGAGGAACTGCGGTTCTTTTAAGATGTCGACTTTCACTGTGCTCAGTCTAGCATGAAACCATCAAAGACAGGGATGCCCTTTACCATCACAAAGTAACCTAAATGCTAACCTGATCTCAGTCCCTATAAACATAGAGGGACATGGTATTGTTATTACTTAATAATTCTTTAATCATCTTTAAGGTGGCAGTTAGTAAGAACCTGGTGCTGATTTTTAAGGTGATAAGAAATGGGTAAGTGATAGCACTCCATGAAGCACAATTTAAAACTAAGCCCATCACACTCTACCTGTCCTTGTGAACACATTCCAACTTTATAGAAATGGGAGCTTGTCTGCAGCCCTGGAAAACAGTTGGTATTAACACTCTAGGGCATCCTCTTGTGCAGAAGTCTCGATACCTTATCCGGAATACGTGTTCTGTCTGACAAATTTTGGGGTGTTATTTTGCCTTCCAGATACTCAGATGTTCCTTTGACATCTGGGAGTTTTAATTAACAGCTTCTCTGTGTATTTAAAGCAAAGAAAACTTTGTCTGATCAGGCCAATGCTGGGGAGGCGTTCTTATTTATCAAGACTGCTTCCCACCCCCCATCACATTAATCGGTACCAAGTTTTTGATTTATCCTAAAAGAACACATTACCCAGTGGATTTGGAGGAGTTAACGGGAATCTGCAGGGTGACTTTAATCTTTATGTCTTTATATACTTGAGGGCATTTTACCGCACCTCTGCACTCCTTTCACTACACAATCATTTTCTACTTTAGAAATGTAGCCATTTGGATCAATAGTTACAGTACAATATATTGTACTTCTGATGGAAGCCTCACAGGACAGTTAAGAACCTCTCTAGTAATTTCGCCAAATGCTTGGTTACACTCTGAAATCTATTTGAAAAAATAAAGTTAGCACAACATACACAGAGCTGAATTTACTAGAGTTCTAATGAAATTTTACTTACTCCACTTATGTTTATTAAAATTAAATTAGGAAAAATGGGAGTGCAAGAGAACGTGTTCCCGCTTGAAAAATGAAGTCTTTTTTTTTTTTAAATGAGACTCTAAAAGTGCTACATGTTGGAAGTAGCTGCCTTCCGTTGCAATATTTCCAGTACAACTAAATACGATGATTTGGGTTTGGGGGGTATTTCTAGCTGTTGTGATGACTGTGCACTTCTAATGTTAGAAGGGAAAAAAAGAAAAAGAAAAACATCCTAAAGATGCCCACAGATGTTTCCAGAGTGCAGGGGAGACAGAGTGGGAAAGGATCTAAAAATCTGTGTCTCTTAAAGCGTTAACAAATTTAGCCAGCAAGTTGAGGATTTTACAGTAAATTCTTTATCTATAAACAAACTGGGTTATCACAGCTGTTTATTGTACTGCTAGCCCTGATCCTAACCTTTATGTCTTTATTGCTTACATACCATTCCCTTGTTTATATGTCTGTACCATTCTGTGCCCTTGAACTTGGCCCCCCTGTGCCCCGACCTCTGCAAGCTAGCTCACTCACTCTGCTCACGTCTGCAATCAGTAAATCTGAGACAGGGGCGGGCTGATAGCCAAGCTGCAGCGGGGCAATTAACACAGAACTAAAGTGTCATTCATGGCATGGCTAGGAGAGTGGTAGACCACAGATGACAGTTCTCAGCTCTGAAGCTGTGACATCCAGGCCAGACTGAGGATTATAGGGAACAAGGAAAAAAGGAAAGGGGGGAGGGGAGAAAGTGGTGGAGAGATAGAGTTCTCCAAAGAAAAAGCTCTGAGTGGCTTCTCTTTGAAGAATTGTTTATTCCCTGATATAAGATTCCAGCTGTCTGACCAGTTAATTGGGTGAATACCTAGAGCAAAGAATTCTTCACATTAAGTGAAATGGGTAAATGGGCATCTTTCTTTCTTCTTTGTAGAAAGAGAAAGTGCTTTAAAAATGCAAATAAAAAGTCCAATAAACTCTCAATTCCTGCAAGAAGAAGGAGGAGGAAGAAAAAGAAGAGGAGGAGGAGATAAAGGGGGAGACAGAGAGAGAGAGAGAGAGAGAGAGAGAGAGAGAGAGAGAGAGAGAGAGAGAGACTGACTCCTTTTTTATTAAGTATTCGATGCCATGTTTCCCCTGCAGCCACCTACCTGCTCCTACTCTGATATCTTAATAAAGTTGGTGTTGAATAGAAGCAAAAAGCCAAGGGCCCTGCTAGATGTTCCTACTCCCTGCTTTCTCCTTCTTCCCCTCCCTCCATCCCCATCTCCAGATTTTTAGGTCATACCTAGCTTTCCTGGAAACATTAAAACACACAAGTCATTTTTGGGATACATAAAAGTACACAGGGCCACCTCAGCTGTGAGGCCACAGAGAGTGCCCAGGCCACCAGGGGGCAGTAAGGATCCTAAGCATGCTGTTCCCTCAAATCCTATCAGGCTGGTCCATAAAGCCTGGGAGAAGTTCTTATAGGAGATGGTTGTCTTATAGAACTCCTCTCTCTACCCCCAATTTCCATATAGTTGGAAGTTTATGGATGAATTTTTCCATCTTGCTGGACGAATACCTCTATCAAGAGCCTAGGCTGATGCAAAAAGGGAATGAGGAAGCAGAATGGTGTCTAGGGATTGAAAAAAAAAAGAAATATAGAGAAATTTTGTTCAAGAATTCTACTACTTTCAGTTCTTTGAGGAGAGACTAAGTAGGTGCTTGGAGAAGGACCTGCAGCACAGCAGGGGCAAAAGATTCCTGTGTTCTGAGTCAGAGAGACAGTGTGGCATAATGGAGTAAAGGACTTGGACTTAAATCTCTGCCAAATCTTAAAACCTGTGTGACTTTGGGCAAGTCACTTAATTTCTATTTCTTAGTTTCTTTTTTCTGTAAGATGAAAGGATTGAATCAGAAGACCACTGAATCGATGATCCTATAACCTGGATTAGGGTCCTATCTCAGCCAATGATCTGTGTGACAATTACCTAAACCTTAAGGATCAATTTCCTCTCCCACAAAAGGAGAAGTTTGAATTATAGTTAGATCCTGATTAATGTAAATAATGAATCTCCTGAAGTGGTGGCATGTATTCGGTCTCATAATATTTGGAGTCATGAATATGTAAAAAATATGATCATTAGTTCTAGTCCAATGGAAATTTGCAGTACAAATTCAAAGAATGTGATGTTTCAGGGGATTTGTTAGTCATACTAATGGAAGCCTGTGATGTCTTCTAGCTATAAGGATTCATGCCTCAAGAGCACTTGCAATGTAATACATAGAACAAATTCATATTGAGCTAGAAGCAACTCTGGACTAATGTCAAATAAAGTCATGAACTGGCTTCGCAAATTTGTTCCCCAACCCCTCCCCTCCAAAAAAAATGTCATTCCCCCTTAAAACATGCAATATGGCGCTTTCTTATTAAATCAGAAAAAAAATGCATTGTGAAGAACTCTAGGTGCAGAAACTCCTATGAACAGAGGTCACAGCCCATCTATGACTTTAAAGATAAAACCTAGGCAGTTGCCAAGGGAATATTAAGTCTAAGTGATTCCTCTTAGGATCACATAGCTAGTGTTAGTCATAATTTTGTCTTCTTGAATCTAAACCTAGCACTGTATTCCCTAGGCCTACCTCTTCTATGAAAGTCACAGCAACAGTAAAGTCAGAGCTAAAGAAAACAAGCCCAGAATGCTTGGTATATTAGAAAGAGTCAGAGGGAACAGGTTCAAATCTTGCCTCTTCCCTTAATATCTGTGTACCCTTGGATAAGTTACTCAATCCCTTTGGGACTCGGTTTCTTCAATGGTAAAATGAGGGGGTGTGGTGTGCCAGTTGGCTTCTAAGATTCCTTCCAACTCAAGATCCATGGTGTTGTTTGTCCTTTTTTGAAGAAGACACGATTACGTTACTGGGCGATGATGTCTTGACTTGTGCAATGGATTTAAGTGAGGCAGAGTTGCACAAAGTTGGCAGTCTCACTTTCTCTTCTTGAGTCATCAAAGTCCAGAGGCAAGACAAAAGTCAGAATGATTGGCAATGGCCTGGGATACAGTGGATGACCTTGGTATCTTTGATGTCTGATGAAGCTCTAATCACTCCACAGCTCCTGCTTAAGCCTCCTTCATGGCCATTGGAAGGAATCGTTCTCATTGACTTATTCTTCTGGGGAAGTCTTCATATGCTTGGGGTAGACACCCCCACCCACCCACCCACCCAACTCACCAACAGATTTGACGCCCTTCAGTTACCTTCAACCTGGTTTATCCTGCCTGCCAAGATGATTTAATAAAAAGATTTGCTCTGTAAAACTTGGACTCAGTGAAAAGGCCACACCCAAGGACCTAGAAGGCCACAAGTGGCCTTGAGGCTGCAAGTTCCCCACCCCTGAGTTCTAAGAGGACTTTCTTTTGCAGGATGTACTAAAAATGAGCACCTCAGAGTTTCTTGTTCAATGAGGAGCTGAGGCATGGCTTAATACCTGCTTCATAGTCACAGAATCTGAGAGCTGAAAGGGGCCTCAGTTGCCTTCTAAGTTGTACCTGAATAAGAGCCCTCTTTAGAGTATATCTGACAGGTGGTCATCCAAGGTGTTTAAAGCAAACCAGCCTAACGCATTGTTGGGGTGTGAATCACTGGCCTTCAACACTGGGGAGAACACACCAGAATGGGACCTAGAGCCAAAAGCAGTAGAAAGATACCTTAAGCCCACTGGGGTTCCCTCCCAAGTGTGAGGAGATGTTTCCAGTATCTTTACTTTGAGGTTATGATTTGTCAGTGTAAATGAAGTTGGTCTAAGGATCTGAGTTTCTATAATAGCTATACTTCTGTCAAGAAAATAATGTACATCTTAAAAGTTTCCTTAGAGATTCTTTTTTTTCATTTTATTTCATTTAAAGATAGTCATTTTATTTCAGAATGAGGCTGAGACCGAAGTAGAGTCAGTTTTATTTATTCTGCCTAAATGACATCCTTTTCCTGTTCTATTGGTATATAAAGAAGGACCCCATCTGCAAATAGACAAACCTATCTGGAAAATAATTTCAAATATAGAGAAACATTTGAGCCCTTCAAAATCAGAAATGCTACTTCTGACTTTAGACAATCAGGATAAACTCTTATCTTTTTCTTCTTTCCTGACACTACAAAGCCAAATTCTCAAAGCTTGAACAATTCATCCATACTCCCTAACAAATTTCGTTATATCGTTTGTGTTGTTTGATATTTAACATTCTTCACAATCTGATTCCAACTCACCTCTCGAGGTTGACTTCATATTACTCCCCTTCATGAACTTCCCATTCCAGTAAAAAAAGGATCTACTTGCTAGCCTCTGAACTAGACATTTCTCTATGCTTTTGTATTATATTCCTCATGGTCATCATGTACTATGTACTTGATGACCTGCTTCTAACCCTAACCCTAATCTTAATTCTCTTAGAATTCTTAGCTTCATTAAGGTTCAGCTCATGAGCCATTTCCTATAGGAAGTCATTCCTCACTCTAATTATTATTAGCTTGCTCTCTCTCTCTCTCTCTCTCTCTCTCTCTCTCTCTCTCTCTCTCTCTCTCCCGCTCTCTCTCTCTATCTCTCACACTTATCATGTCTGTATCATCTCTAGCCACATAGTATACTCTCTGTAGAATATGAGATCTTTGATGGTAGAGAACATTTTTCTTTGTATTACCAGTGCCTAGTACTATGCCTTACAGATAATCAATATTTAACACATTTATTTTTTGCTGGATTGCATTTGCTTATTCACAAATGCAGATAACCACATTTACGTCACTTCTGTTTGGAGATAGTAAGGGGGCCCTGATAGAGCAATGAAGAAGATCCAGATTTGAGTCCTGTCTGCTATACTGCCATATAAGCCTGCTGGGCAAGTCATTTAACTATTCTAAGATACAGTTTTGTCATATATAAAATGGAGATGATAGTATGAACAGTATGGCACCCACAAAGTTGTTATAAAAATAACATTTTGTAAACCTTTATATGCCATGATGTATAGGAATATATGAATGCTCACTACCATCACCACCATCATCACCACCACCATCATCACCACCACCATCATCACCACCACCATCATCACCACCACCATCATCACCACCACCATCATCACCACCATCATCATCATCTACCTTGTCTCTTCTCCTCCTTGCTATCAATGTAGGGAAGACTAATTGTGCCATTTGAAGGAGGTTTCTGCATTTATAAAGATATTTTCCCATAGGGGATTCTTTATTTACATCCTTTGCATATATATGGTGCACTGACCTGTGAAAGTGTGAAATGTGCAAAAGGATTACTTATACTAGCTAATCTTGTTTACTACCATTACCCAAAGGAACTACAGTAGAATAGCTAAAGTGGTTGAGTTACCATCCCCAGTATATTCTGTGGTTTGAGATGTGATTAAACCTTGACACACAGATATACGTTCCAATTTTGTTTTATCTCTTCTTTCTTCTGTTGTTTTTAAGTGAAGTTTGCATGTTGTTGAAAATCGATTGCCTTAATGAATTTGACTGTGTGTGCACATACATTGTTGTTGTGTTATAGTTGTTGTTACATAAAGGAGGATGACATCACACAGAAATGTCTTTTGGAAGGCTAAAGTATCAGGCATATCCTTGGGCCTAAGTAAAAAATGATCAGTCAATCAAAAAGTGAATCAGTTTAGTGCAGAATAGTTCTAGTTTGAAGATTCTACTTTGAAAATTGGAGCCAAGGGTCTAAAACAAAATTGCCCTAAGGGGATGCTGCAGGGAGGCTAGCTGCTAAATTATATGTAGATGAAAAAATGACTGTCCTTGTCCTCATGGAGCTTACAATCTAATGAAGATGAGAAGAAGAAGGGAGGTGAGGAAGAGAAGAGAAAGAACAAAAATCTGAAAATCATAGGAGAAAGAAAATAACAATAGGAGAATTAGACATTTTGACATTTTCATAGAGCACTTTTCTCTTGAATTCTAAAAGCTTTAAGCTTCTTCTTCTTCTTCTCCTCCTTCACCTCCTCCTCTTTCTTTTTCTTTCCCCCAATTTCCTTCTTTTTTCCCTAGAAACCTACAAACATGGTTTTGCATTGGACTCAAGGGATCTGGACATGACCTCATATTCTAGCTAAGCGGCCATGAGCAAATAGCTTAATCTTAGTGAGTTTCCAGCTGACTCTTTCTATAGGAGTCCTTTCCTGATCCCAGTTCCTTCTTGAAGTTACTTTGCTTTGCTTTATATTTACTTATATGTGTCTGTTCTATTTCAGTTGAAGGAAACTTCTTGAAGACAATGACTATTTCATTTTTTTTGTCTTTGTATCTCCAGTGGTTAACACGCTGTCTCATGTACTTCATGAATATTCGTGGACATGATATTAGTCTAAAATTGGGATAACATTACTTCTACCCATTTCATAGGACTGTTTGCTTTAAAAGTGCCACATCTTAAAATATTGTTTAAATGTTAGCTAATATTATTGTTAAAATTAACATTATTTGATGGCCAGTAACCATGCACTCTTCATGCTAAGGTGACTGTAAGCCATATTTCACTTCACAAGATGAGCCATTTTGGATATTAACACACAAACACACACACACACACACACACATACACACACACACACACACACCAGATATGGACAAGTTTAAATATCATAGGTGATGATTTTTCTTAGCACTCTTACGAAAGGTAGTGTTTTAGAGCTGGTATATACTGATCATTTAAAAAGGTTGGGGTGTGGGGTACATAGATTTTATGGGCAAGAAGAGGGAAACTTCTGTCACATGCATTTAGGCAAGATGTATAGAAGAAATCCTAGGGTCAAGAATAACTATATTTTGTACTTTTATGATGCATTTGGTTTACTGGTAAGAGCACTGGCCAGAGTACCAGAATACTTGGATTTAAATTACATCTCTTCTACGTAATTAATCCAACCACCCAGCTCTAATTTTGCCATATGCAATCTGTTCTGCTATATCCCCCTGCCTTGATATGGGTTGTATCTCTCTACTAGAATACAAACTCCTTGAAAGGACTGACTTAGTTTTGTATTTAGATCCCCGGACTCAAGCATACTGATTGACCTAGTAACTACTTAATAAATGATTTTTTTTCATTTATTTATTTCTATGATTTTGGAAAGATCACTTAACTCCACATGAACCCCATCTGGAATATGGGTACTTTGATACTTGCCCTGGCTATCTTTTATGGCTAGCATAAGACTACAGTTAGATAATATACGTGAAAATAGGTAGGCTTATATAACTAGATCTGGAAAGGACTCCAAGGCCATCTAATACAGCCCCCTCCTTTTACTAGTAGGTGATCTGAGGCAGTAAATTGTCTAATTCTAGACAAGTAGTAAATGTCAGGGGTGAGTGAAATTTGAACATGGGTCTTCTGACTTCAGAATCAATTGTTCTGTGTCTTTCCACTATACCACAAAATATATTAAGTAATTCATTTAGTAAAATGATCATGGCAGTTATGATTAAAAAGTATGAATGATAGTTATGGGCAAAATTATTATTTCCAATAGTCAAGGGTGCACAGATCCTTAGTGACAGAATTGTAACTAGAACTTAACATCCTTTGCACCCAAAGTGAGTCATAGACTTTTCAGGCAGTTAGTAGAAGGCATAATTTCAATAGGATAATTATTAAAATCTACTGTTTTGTCTAAAATATCACTTATCAATTATGCAAAAACCTCAAACATTAAAAAGGGTATTTCAAATGGTGTCAGCCTGACCAAATGTCCCTTCCTTAACACTCTGATTAAATTACTTTTGTCTTCAATCTGAAACTTTATTTATCCTTGACATATGGCCTCTTGACATCTAGCCAATCATGAGTCATGTAGAATGAATGAATTTGGAACCAAATTTGAGATGGAACATTTTGTAGGGTGGATGCAGTTGAAAAAATATATATGTACCCTGTGTATTCTTTCCTAGAGTGTTTATTTTCCATGGTGTAGACATATTTTCAACCAGATATAGTGTTCAATATTCGAGTCTCTTAGGAAAGACAACATGGGATTCAGGTACTTGCACTGAAAACCCAACTGGAGCAATTAACACTCTCAGCTCTCCATTTTCTAATTTCTACTATGATGTTCACCAATTTCTCATTCTTTCTTGTGTCCAAGTTCTCTCCCCTAAAAAGCTCCAAGATCATGCCATTGGTTTCTATTGTCATGTTGCCTATAATAGCTATTCTTAGAGAGTTTAAAAAGACAGTACTCCAGCCTAAGGAAAGACCAATATCCTATTGCCACGCCATTTAGCCTCTTCTGTCAGAGTGGGATGAATTAGACTGTGTAGCTAATATTCTCAGAGAAGATAAAGGAGGAACACTTGTATTTGTGCTTCTGATATCTAGCCTCTCTCAATCCAACCTAAAATATTACTCTTTTTAAAAAATCCATTTGCTCTCTCTCTCCTTTTCCTGTCCCCATACTTGCATATTTCCACGTGATTCAAAAAGAACCAGCAGTTGGCTTTCTAGTCACCATTCATTATCTTATCTTTTTCACTCTTGTGCTTCCCAAGCTAATAATATAGTTCATTTTAATCTCTCTGTATGGAAACCTAACAAATTTCCTTAACTATTGTCCTGCAGTTTTTCTGTTTCTTATGTCTAATTTGAAAGCTAAAGTTTTCTAAACCAAAGAAAGACAACATTCAAGGTAACTATCCAATTATCCATTTACTGAGTTGCCATTATCTTCTTTTAATGTATAACAAAGACCTCTTATTTCTCACATCATTCTTTATTTCTTACTTAATACAACCTATGATCCTATTTATTTTTATTTTTTTAAATCTTCTACTGTATGTCGAGTCAATATATTCTTTGAGCTGTCAATGGTGACATCTCGATCTCTTTCTTGAGAGGCTTTGGGTAATTCAGAAACCATTAGTGTACTGCATATGAGTGGTCTGAATTGCTCCTTCCACTGTGCCTTACCTTGAACTTGCTACACTGAATTCCATTCACCATTGTGATGCTCGATTACTTAGCTGTCTTTGGTCTTTCTGGAGTTCTTTCCATTCCCTAGACTTTACAACTGTGCTTAGTATCTGAATAATTATAAGGTTTTGATAAATTTGCTGACCTTCCATTCACCCCATCCTTCAGGTTGTTAATAAACTTATGGAACACAAGCTCCATGGCTGATCTGTGGGTCATCCACTAATTTTCAAGCTGAAAACTAGTGATTTCTGTTGGCTTTTCTTTGCCTAACCAGTTTCAATCCAGTTGTGATAGGATTCAGTGGCTTTGTCTATAAGATACCCAAACATCCAGGTTAAAATCTTAGTATTTTGTAGAACAATATTCAAAGAAGTTTTTTGGTATTATGGAAACACAGCCTGTGTTTTATCCTGTAATTACCAACTTTCCACTGCCTCCTCTGAATCACAGCTACTGCTTTATAGAAGTCAAAATTAATTAATTCCTACTTGTTTCCTGTTTCTTTTAAAAACCTTTCAAATAATTATTAACAGGTTAGATAGTGCATAACATAAGTTAATATCTGATTAAATTTTCTTTCTACTATGATTGATTTAAGTGCACTGTGCTGAATTTTAATTTTCAATCCATCAATCAACAAACATTTATTGAGCATCTACAAATCCTACTTCTACATGCTAGAGGGAAGAGACATGAAAGACATGATCAGTGCCCCAAGGAGCTTGCAATTAAGTTGGGGTTCTAAAATATAAACTTATAAAAACAGTACAAGTAAAGGAAAATTGCTAAAAGTATGATATTGATAATACTTTCTTTGAATTCAGAGAGGGATGAAATTATTCAGGGAAGGCTTCCTGGGCCCAGATGAGGGCCTCGAAAAAATGCATGGGATTTGGATAGGTCTCAAGGTGAGGGAGTACATCCAGGTAGGAAAAGTGAGGTGAATGAGAGCATGGGAGACAGAAAAATACAAGTGATATCTGCTTGGACCAGAGGGTATGAATCAGAGGAGTCAAGGATGTAAGCTAAGAAAGAAAACATGAAGCAAAAGAGTGTTCTAAGTATTACAGACACTACCTACATCTCTCCACAAAAGTTGTGAAAAGCAGGTGGTCTCTTTAATTAGCGATCTTTAAAATCAGTGGATGATAGTATCTTGGAAGACTGAATGTGGGTGAAATAAACATATAATTTCATTTGACAGAGAAAGATATTTAATGAGGACTACCAAACACATGGACTTGGGCGAAAATTTCTAGTTCAATACAAACACATAAACCCTTCACAATGATTTCTATAGATTCTTAATAGTAACCTTAAAGATGGCACAGGATGGATAGGCATAGATAAGTTGTACTCTGTGTCATTAGAAAGGGTGTTCCCATCGATAGGATCATAGATCCATTGTGCTAATGGGGAGAGGGAAAGAGGGAGAGAGAGACAGAGAGACACACACACACACACACACACACACACACACACAGAGAGAGAGAGAGAGAGAGAGAGACAGAGGCTGTCAGAGACAGAGACGCAAAGAGAGGAAGAGAGACAAACAGAGAAGTAGACAGAGGAAGACAGAGAAGAGAGACTGAGATGGACAGAAAGACAAAGATTAAAAAGTTACAGAGAGACACAGAGAAAGAGATAGAGACAGAAAAATAGAAAGAGATAGAGACAAAAAGACAGAGCCAGAGACAGAAAAAGACAGAAAGAAGAGATAGAGAAAAAGAGACTGACACGCAGACAATTCTTGTAAAATGGTTTTTATGTAGTGCTAATTTGCCCTTGCACATGGGGAAGGAAGGGAGTGAGCCAGTGAGGGAGGAAAGGAGCCTCATGACCCTGGAGGGAGGGGGCTAGAACATGGTTAAAAGACATATTGGGCCTGGGACAGAGAAGAGAGAGCAAGAGGAGAAACATGTCAAGGCCAGGGCAAGTCACAGCTACATGGGGGCCTGGCCAAACCAAGAAGAAGAACACGCCAGGGGCAGACATGTGGGGGCCAGGTAGGGAAGAGACAGCAGAGGACTGGGACAAATAGGGGCCAAGGACAGGGTGAGTGGGTAGAGAGGGACAAAGATCTCCTCCTGCTATAGGTCTTAAGTCAAGGCCAGATCCCAAAATAACAGCTCTCCAAGGCCTTTATCTCCTTTCACTTGGAGGGTATTTTTTTTTAGGTTTTTGTTGTTGCCGTTTTGTGGTGGTGGTGTGAGAATGCCATGGAATAGAATCTCAGGCCCAACAACAAAGAGAGAGAGAAAGAGAGGGGGAGAGAGAGAGAGAGAGAGAGAGAGAGAGAGAGAGAGAGAGAGAGAGAGAGAGAGAGAGTACTGTAAAGTTAACATAGGTGGTTTCTTTTTTTATTTAGAATGCAGATTTCTTTCAGAAGTCTTTATGTGAAGTCGAATTTGCAATGTGCAATTTACCTAAAGCAAGTACTGTCCATACAGATGAAAAGACAGACAGAGAGAGAACATAGGACTCACTGAACACGTATTCTGTGCTAGGCTCTGTGCTGATGATGCAGACACAAATAAGCAAGATTAGCTGATCTATGTCCTCAAGAATCTTACCTACAGGAGTATTTAAAAGAGAAAAGATAGTGAAGAGATGGCCAGGAAATTTGTTCCATAATAAAACCAAATTAGAATTTATTTCAAAATTAAAATTTTTTGAAAATGACTCAAATTCTACTCCCCAAATCAAGTTACTTTACAAAAGCAAAAAACAAATATACACCTAAAAAGACTAAGAAACATGACAATGTGCAATTGATCGAAGGTGTGTCAATTTCATAAACCATATAATAGGATGGTGTTAGATGACATCTCCAGAGTCCAGCTGGGCTGATTTTAACATGAGGTCATGCAAATATTCCAACTACTAGCAGAATGGGGGGGGGGGAAGAGAGGGGAGAGGAGGAAGATAGAGGGGAAGGGAGCAAAACAGAGACTTGTTATTTATTCCTATCTATGCCAGGATTTAAGAAGACCTGTCTTTAAGCAGCATCCAATTCATAGGTTCCATGCTAGCCTCTGCTTATTCCTTGGTTTCCCCAAAGCATTGATAACAGTATCACATGCTCAGCATTGCAAACTTTATGCTGAATCTGAGGGCCATTCAAGTTGCCACACCCTGTTTTAAATGGAGTAAATTAGTTTTGAATCAAGGAGGGCTAACCAACCCTATAAGCAATATAATGGCATTTTCTTAATCCAGATATATGGAAGACCTATTTTTCTGGCTGTTCCTAAAAAGAGGCGAGCTAGTCATTTTGACCCTCTTCTAAATAAACGAAGTCCTAACAATGAAGTCTTAGATTTGGAGTAAAAAGATTCCAACTCTCTCATTTGTGTCATTCCAGGTAAGCCATGTAACTTCTCAGGGACTCGGTTTATTTGTCTGTAAAATGAAGAATTAGATGCAATGATTTCTAAATTCTTCTAGCTCAAAAAATCCTGATTCCTTTAAGACTGTGGATGATTGAATTCTAGGCTAAGGAGTTTGAGATTTTCTTTTCTGGGCATTAGTAGCCATTGAAATTTTAGAGCAAGAAAATGAGATTATAAAAGCTAACAGCAATCCGAAAGTTAGTCTTACCATCCACATTGGAACAAGAAAGTAGATTAAAGATACTTCATTCCTGTATGGAGTACAGTGGAATGAACATTGGATTTGGAGTCAAGGCATCTGGGTTCAAATCCATGTCACCCCGTCCACTCCTTTCAGTAAACCCCAGTGGCTCCCCATTACCTCAAGGATCAAATACAAAGTCTTCTGTTTGGTTTTAAAACCCTTGACATCCTGGACCCTTCTTGCCATCCTAGTCTTCTTACACCTTAGTCAACTCCGTATGTTCTGCAATCTAGTGACACTGGACTCTTTGCTGTTTTCTTAGAGCACTCTCTGTCTCATCTCCTTGCATTTTCACTAGCTATCTTCCATGCTTGGAACACTTTTCTTCTTCCTTAGCTTCCTTGAACTTCCAGCTAAAATCTCACCTTCTGCAGGATGTCTTCTTGGATTCCGCATAATGATACTGACTTCCCTCTGCGATTGCCTTCATATAAATAACCTGTATGTCTTGTTTATACAGAGTAGTTTTCATTCGGTCTCTCCTATTACAATGTGAACTCCTTGGGGCCAGAGTTTTACAAAGGCATTGTAAATATATGTGTTTTTCATCAGTTGATAGCAGGATATTATTAATAATAACTAGTGAAATGAAATTTAGTGTAAAAATACAGATTGTTCAGGCTATGTATGACCATATTCATAGTAGATGAGCTAACAAGATTGAAAGAGAATGAAAGGACAACCCAAGTACCCCACCACTACTCTTGAGATAGTAAGAGAATTGAAGATCACCTGTCAGTGTCCTGAGTGCCTCAAACATGGAGGTTTTATGAAAATGGGATGGAGAAGCATTGTACAAGATGAGAAGGCACAGAAGTGATGCTCTCTATTTCAGCAGATGGAAGATTCACATCAGTACCTTGGAGGTGTGGAAGGAGAGTTTGGGGTATAGAGTGGGGCAGAGGAGAGACTGGAAGAAGAGATACCAATAAACTTTTGTAGTGGTCCAAGAGTAAAGCAAGGTGGACTGGGTGAGAATGATGACAGTAGAATGGAAAGAAAGAACACATAGTATAGACAAGAGACCTTACAAAAGGACAATTGACCTTATGGCTAATTGGTTTTTAAGCCTGAATGACTAGCAGAAAGATGCTACTTTGAACAGAAATGGGGAAATCAATAGAGGGGACTATTTTAAGTGTTAAATCTTGCATCTTTCTGATATGGAGTAAAGGTATTGTTATTTATTAAATAAATTCAAATAAAAATAAATAAATAAAATAAAGATTGTTGTTGTTCTGTTGTTTCAGTCATGTCTGACTCTTCATGACCTCATTTGGGGTTTTCTTGGTCAGAATACTGATGTGGTTTGTCATTCTCCTCTCCAGTTCATTTTACAGATGAAGAAACTGAGATAAACATGTTTAAGTGACTTACCCAAGTTCACATGGCTATTAAGTGTCTGAGTCCAGATTTGAACTCATGAAAATGAATCTTTTTGACTCCAGGCTCAGCACTTCATACACTAAGCCACCTAGCTGTCCCATATTTTATTATATATCTCCAATCACACTAAACACTTTTTATTAAATATGAATAAAATATTAAACATATTCTGGCTTTTGTAAGACTAGCTCTTTTAAATAATATAGAGCATTATTTTATGTTCACTGTTCAGGTACCCAAGTACCTTCCGAATTAAGCATCAACAAATCACTGGTACTTGGATACTTAGTGCAGGAGATGTCATGAGCAGCGCGTGACAAATTACACAGTTACCTGGGGCTGATGGTTTGTTGAAAATTAACTTCAGCTGTTCAATTAGGTTTTTGTTTAGATCCTGCCATCTCTCTGGTCTATTGTGCCATTGACATTGTCCTTCCCATCTCTGTTAAAAACAATATTTTTATTATTACTATTACTCAATTTTTCTTAGCGTTCTTCTCTCTTTTAGGCTTCAATGATCATTCCTCTTAACTCTGTTAACCTGAAGAATGGTGAAGAGCCTTGAGTTATGCCATTGGAGGATGATCCAAGGAAACAGATGATGTTTACTCAGCAGAAAAACAGACTTCAGAGAGGGTGGAGAGTGAGACTGGAGAGGAACACAATACATGTCTGCAAGTATGTGAAGGTGGTCATCTGGAATAAGGAAAAGACTTTTTTTTTCTTTAATGCTTGGCCCTAATAGGCTGATTCAGCTGAAGATGTAGAAATTGAAAAGGGATAAATGTAGGCTTAGAAAAAGGAAGGACTTTCTAATAATTAGGGCTAGACCATTTCTTCAAAGTGACCTATTGGCTGTGCTGGAATGTAGAAGTTTGTTCCTCACAGAAGGTCTTCAAGCAAAGACTGATGGGATGTTATAGAGAAGAATCTTTTCAGGCATGGGTCAATCATTACTTAAGTGCCTTTCAAATTATATATATATATGTACGTATAATATATGTATACATACATATACATATATGCATATATGTATAGGTATATTTTCACATATATACACATTATGCATGTACATATAAGTGCATATACATATATATCCACACATGTATGTATATATACATATATATATATATATATATATACATATTCTGTGATACAAGGGAATATACATCTATTTCTTGTTTGGAGGCCTGCTTTTATAAGCATCAGAGAAAAAGGACATTAACTAAGAATCACTGCTTTTAGATGGCTTTGGATCTATGGAAAAACAATATTAGCCCATTCTGAAGCAATGAATAAATTGGTATAATTGAATGTTTGTCATGCCTTAAAAGTAATGGAAAAAGCATAATTAGTGAAGAGGAAAGCAAGGAAAGAATTTTAAAAGGGAATTTATCTCCATGAGGTCTTTGATATAATGCTATCTCGATGTAATTCATAGTTATTCTACATCTTGTTTTATCTACTTGTTAGAATGGTATAATGGTACCTTGGCTATGGCATCTTGGACAATTCTGTGACTATGTCTTAATCTTCACAGCATCCCTGGGCTGTGAAGAAAGATGATGATATGCTTTATTTCTAGACATGCCTTAAATCTGTCCCCTGAATTTGTGTTCAGAAAATAAACACTTATTTAAGAAAAGAGTTGAGCAAATGTAGGAGCATTTCTTTGACAAACTTGAGGGCCAAAGGCACCAAGATTCACGGAGGATGATGAAATCGGATAGTGGCTAGGATCCTGATATTAAGAGGCCATGCCCAGTGACTTTCCTTAAGGGACACTCATTATCTTCCAGACTTCATTCTTTTCTTAGTGTCTTATCTACCTCAACTTTACTAGAAGTTTATCTCGGATTGGAATATAACATTGAGTTCTTTTGTGTTTTATTTCTGCAAGTTGGAATGGACGTTTTAACACCTGCGTGCATTCCAATCACCTGAACCCACAATGAGACCCCTGGTCTCCGCTTGTTGGCATCGGTCTTCCTGTTGCCGCCTTTTGAGATTGTTCATTTTACATTCGGTTTAGCCAAGATCTCAGCAGCATCAAACTGTACAAAGATGTTATCCAGGGATTCTAGGGGAAAGAGCTGGAGCAGGACCATAAAAATAACAAGGTGCAAACAAATGCGGCACTCTCTAGGTGTTGATCAGTAACACCTGGAGATTCTAGCCGACAACCTAACTAATCAGTAAATCACCCAAATGCCAGTTGTTCCCTTAGCCACCTCAGGTGAAAATGAAACAGCTGTTTAATTTAGCTTTTATGATGGGAAATTCATATTCCAAGTTGTTGATATCTTCATTTTGTAATTGGATGCTTATTGGCATCTCCTCGTTATTCTTGAAGCTCCCTGGTCATAAGCTAACATAGTTTATGATGGGGAAAAGGCTGAATTTTCATCTACCCTTTTGGGAAAAGGAAGGTTTGAGAAGGATGCCTGAATGGAACCCACATGAAATGCTTTGAAACTCAAATGCTGAGGACAGAGGTAACAAAGAAGGGTAAGATTTGGGGTACTGGTTGGAACACAGAGCCTTCCAACTCACCATCAGGAATGCTAAGCGGAGGAAATACGATTCTGGAACATAGGCTGTGCAAGCTCTTAAAACCTCTAAAGAAAAGAGCTTTGGTTGGCTTGAGACTGTGCAATAGCCAGCTACAACTGAATGCTTTATTGCCGTCTGGAAGTGTTTATTTTCTGAACATAAATTCAGGGGACAGATTCAAGGCATGTCTAGAAATAAAGCATATCATCATGTGAGCTAAGCTGACAAGGACAATTTACTGTACCCTGCATTCGTTCTGGGCCAATCGGAAGAGAGCAGGCTATTAACATTCTGAAATTCCCGCTGTTCATTTCTGATTGTCCCTTCACTGAACTTTGGAATGGCATGTATTAACCCCTTGAGGGCCTCTGATGCAGAGCTCAGATCCCACGAAGGGACACTTGTTTAGCCCCAGCACACATAGGCAGCATGTCCAGATGTTACTGACAGCAACAGGATGGTCTTAAATGCCATGCCACTGAGGATATAGGGAGGGGGCTGGGGTGGGAGTAGGGGCCCAGCAGAGGGTTAAAAGATTTCCTTAAGGCTTTTGTTGAGATCACTTACATAGTGCACTTCATTGTTAAGCTGTGATTCAATTTCCTAAGAAAGATGGAAGTTACGGTTCTCTATTGAATATTCGGTCAGGGACTGTTAGAACAACAAATGTAATATTGTGGGACTCATCCACTAGGGAGGCAGGAAGGTGCTAAATCTGACACTCGCGTGACTTGTGATATGGGCTTTGGTTTTGTGACATTCTTACAAACATATGGTTACACCTGCAGGTGATAGGGTTTAAATCCATTAATAGAAGGAAAATTGCTGAAAGGATTGCCCCTACCTCAAACTTGAAAAGAAATAAGGATAACAACAAAATATCTGCTTCAAAATACCCCCAAAGGAGTGCATTTTGCAATAGCACATTAAAAAAATGGAGGGCAATATTTAAAATCAGTTTTCCCACGTCATTGGTATTGACATGCTGTATTCTGGGGTAATGTAATACTCAGTATAATAGAAAAAATGGATATAAAATGAAGTGGTCAAGATAATGGGTTGGACTGAAAAATTTTAAGTTTAAATGGAAAACAAATAAATTGCCACAAGAACTTTTATGTATTTGATATTAGGAATTAAATGTATTTCCCTACAACATAAAAAAAGATTAAATATTTGGGCTCACATTTATTCACTGCAGAAAAAATGTTTTTCACCCATTTCCTTTCCTTTTCTTCTTTCCCCTGTTAAATCCCTTCCTGCTTGTTTCCTTCATGTAATCTTTTCCTCATGTCATTGTTTAATATAATAATCTTCAGCACTTAGATGAAGAAAGGGGAAAGGAAAAAAAAATCAAAGAAGCATTTATCCAGAAAGGCATGCTTTAAGTTATGCATAATTTCTTCTAAAAGACTTCTGAACATTCTAATGGGTTACTCCACAGACAGACATCAAACTTTAGAATTGTATGTGTCATTTTGACTTTTCTTCTTCCTTTAAGATTTCATGGTAGCTATGAGTCTGCTGATGTGACAAGCCCCTTCAAAGACACAGATTGCAATCCATCCAGGCCCTGTCATTCTCAGTGACTCTTGTTCCTGGACTCCTGGACATCCTCTACAGGGTTAGGGTGGGTGTGAGAGTCCATCCTTGGGGCATTTCTCTACTACTCTTGAAATTGTCTGAATATCAAATGATCATTCATAGGTCTATAGTGTATCTCTTAAGCTTACAACATGACTGTCCAACTTCCTTTTGTGGTCAGTAAACCTTAGTCGATCAGTCAATAAACATTTATTAAGCACCTATTGTGTGCCAGGCAGTGTGCTATGTACTAGAAACACTGGTGACATCATCTCTGGTGCTCCTCTCATACAATTCTCCCATAGTTCTATTTTGTAACCTAGTTATACCCATCATGGACCTCTCCATTACTTGTGGATAATCCTCAATTAAAATGCTTCTGAGGGGCAGTTAGGTGGCAAAGTGGAGTCAGGAGGTCTTGAATCCAATTCTGGCCTCAGACACTTGACACATTTACTAACTGTATGACCTTGGGCAAGTCACGTAACCCCAATTGCCCTGCCTTCCCCCCTCAAAAAACAAAACAAAAAAGACATCTGAGACTGTTATTAAATGACTCACAGTCAAAGAGCATCATTAAAAGAATAACGTCCAAAAGACAGGCTTCCCCCACCCCCAATAAGGATAAGTTTTGAGTCATTAAAAGTATTGGGCATTTTCCCAAAGTCAGTCTAGCCCATTCTCTTCATCTCCAATTCTAGGTCTAGTTCATCATCCGCTTGCAACGCGTGTCTAAGACAGCTATATGCTGACGTTCTTTCTCCTTGCAGTTTTTCTAGATGGGGTGGTTAGGCCAAAACTTTTTGATGGATTATGAATCTCATCGAAGAGTCCTTGAAGAGGGAGCTCATCGCAGGCCAAAAAATGTAGCTCTCCAAACAAAATAGAATTTAGAGAATTCTTCGAGGCTCACACTGGTAGGTTCTTAACGGTGCAGTTCAGCGAGTCTTTAGTAAGCACTTACTGTGTACAAAGCACTATCCTAACCTGATTGTTCTTTCTACTAGAGATGGAGACCCAAAAGAGTTAGAGTTAGAAAAGATTTTGGAGCTCATCTAATCCAGCCCCAGTCTTTCATAGACAAGGAAACCTAGGCTCCAGGGCCGTATGTTTTTGACCAAGGTTGCCCAGGAAGGAACTGGGACAAGATTTAAACCTATGTCCTGAATTCAGTGTTCTTTCCACTAACCGTTACTGCTTTTTAAATATTAATGCCCATTTGATTTGTCAGCTGGGAGAATGGAAGACCTAAACTGTTATGAACTTGACTGTTCTTTTTTTCTTGGCTACAGAAATGCCAACGCATCTCCCAAATGGCTGCAGGTTATTCTTATCTTTAACCTATTATCATCCCAAGTTATATATGAAGGCCGCATAAGTGGGACCCTTATTCATGACTTCTTGAAGATAGACATGTATTGAAGCTCAACATGGCCAAATAATGCTTCTATCAGACATATTAATGGAAAAAACAAAAAAAACCCTTTTGGTGTTTTTTACATAGTTAATAGATACATCTCATTTCTTTCTCAGATATCTCTCTTAGTGGTTCTGGTGAATAATTAATGCACTGATTTCTCTTTTTAAGATGTTTACAATTTAGTCTCTGTTGTACTCTATGCACTTCCGTAATGAAAAGACCAGACTATTCCAGGGACTTTATATTGCATCCACACTAATAATGATGGAATGTTAAGCATAATGCACCAATAAATATTTGGAAATTGGGTGGAAGGAATTGGGGGAAAGCACTTTGTGCTAATAATTGGTATTCTGAGCAACATTGGGATAAATAGAAATAATGCGTGCAGATATGTTTTTTTTTTCCTCCTACAAATGTAATTTTTAAAAAATGGTGTCAGAAATAAGCTGCAGTTGGATCTGAAAATCCTAAATAATAGATTGTTTATTTTCATATCAATGGCCATTATTTTTCTTCGCTCTTTTTTTTTTCAGAAAGGAATCCCTTCCTGATGACATGAGCTTCAACTATGGAAGTTCAGTCAGACAAACAGATGTTTTTCTGAAATTCCAGGGACCGATTCTTGGCCCCTTCCCCTTTTCCCCTTTCTCTTCAGCTGTTTCATTCCCTCATTCTCGCTGATTCCATTTTTCTTCAACTTCAGACAGGATCAAGACTTCAAATTGCTAGGAATCTTTCACTTTGATGTAGAATCACAGTTTAGGTTATAGTTTAGCTCTGTCCTAAGCTTTCGGTGCTCTGCTCCGTCCCTATATTAGTAAGAGATTTGGGGGTAGGGGTGGGGTGGGTAAGTTTCAATCCTCGCTCTTAAAATTTTCCTCCTGGAGACTACAACACATGATCTTGTAACAATAATTGGCCACATTTTTTTTTCCTTTACAAAAACTCTGTGAGGGCAATGCAGCATAAACATCATTACCTCCATCTTACAGATCAGAAAAGCATGTTGAAAAAATAACCTATCAAGTCATACAGCTACTAAGCATCAGTGCCAGGACTGGAACTCAGGTATCCTGACTCTTAAGTCCAATTATATTTCACCATCCCCTTCTTCTTCTCTTACCATGATGTCTTGAAAGCATTGGGTACCTCTCAGCCACAGAGTATTTAGGCTCTATCACTCCTGGAATGGGTTTTGGTCCTTATGCCGCGCATAAAGATACTAGATTTCAAATCTCCTGCTTCATTTTCTCCTTTACCTCAGGACTAAAGAGAAACCAAATGAACAAGTATCTAGTGAATGCCTGGTCCTATTCTCAGTGTTTGCTTGTTGGGGGTAGGGGTAGGGGCAACAGAAATCTGCCCTTGTGCTTTGAAATTCCAACTATTTTAACACTTACCTGGCAACTAAATTCCTTGAAATGTGGAAGCTGGAGCCTGGTTGAGTGTTTTGACACTTAGTGGGTTCTCACTTGAAAGATTTGAGTAAGTGATCTAGCGAGAGAGCCCCTTTGGTAGGGGCTAGGAGACCTTGAAAAAAAAACTGAGGCAGTTTTCTGGGTAATGTAGAGATAGTTTCAGATAGAGCTAGCTTTTTGGGTTGATTAGTTCATTCAGTAAGATCTCACTCCCTCTTTCTCCTCCCCCTTAATACACACACACTGACACTTTCTATTTTGCTCTAACTTGGTTGGAAGTTGTGTTCGTGAGTTTAAGGAAGACTTTTTTTTATGTTATAGTCTTGTGCTTCGGCCATCCCGGCTTTCTATCAGGAATGGCAGGCAGCCAAAAACTAGAATCATTGTTTGCAAACTCTAAATATAGAGTCAAGATTTATATGAAGAAAACAGATATGTCTTGTTATAAAACCATGAATAAGCATTGGCACAAACATAATAGTTTATTCTTCCTTGATATTGCTTATTTTAAATAGCTCTCTTTTTTTTTTAACCAGGATACTGTAGATAGATACATTACAGAAACATTTCCTTTAGCTGAAAGTACTGGAGGGCTGCTCTTTTCTTCATGCAGTTAAGACTTCATCATTCTTTGGAAGTGATGATGGAAATAAGAGCCTGAAGGAGATTTGGTCTCTCTGAATTTCAGGTAGCCTGTGGGGATTTTATTATTAATAATGTATAGTATTCATCTGCAGGTCGCTGTTGATGCAAGTCTCTTTCTGGGTTTGCCTGAACTTTGTATAAAAGGTGCCTTGATCCCGGGGATTCCTGGTACTTCTATTCCACTAGACGTCAAGTATAGTAAGAGGGAATAGCTTCTCTGCTAGTAGCCTACCCTCTGCTCCCTGCTTGCTTCCCATCCTCCTCCTCCTTCTTCCCTCCCTATACTTTCAAACACTCCCCCCCGCCCCCTTTAATCATTCCTGCCTGGTCTACAACAAAGGGGCAGAGAGAGGGGGAGAGAAAGAGAGACTTTCAGAAAGAGTTAAAAAGGATGGATGAAATTTATACAATGTACACCATATGGCTTGACATTTTCCAGATTAGTTAAACATTTCTATTGGGAATAAATAGTCCTGTACATCGATGTAAAGAAATTGCCTGAGACAAGGGCACATTCAGCAGAGTTATGCTGTGGAGTAATGCTTACTCCCTGAGAGCATGCAAAAAGTCAAAAACTGAGGTCCGAGCAGCAAGGACTCATGCTAACCCATGCCACCCAAGTGTTCTGAGAGGGGGTAAATACTTTGAGATAGGAGCCCAAGGTAATTCTAGCCCTTGAAGTTGAGCATGGATAATCATTTTCCTTTTTTTTTTTTAAATCCCAATGCCACACAAAACTCTCTTTGAAACAGTTGAAGGATTAAAGTTTGTCAGAATCCATTTCTAAGATCTTATTGCCAGTGCAGAGATGCTTGTGATGGCTGCCAAATTGATTCTAGGTGGGTTGATGTTGGTGAGACGGCAAGCAGATATGCTCATGTCTGGTGTAGACTACCCTGTTCCTTGGTGAACAGCCCCAGAGCCATAGATTTCATTTGATCTTTGCAAAGGCTAACATCTGTCTGCTGTCATTTTAGTAAGATTGATGACAGGCTGGGAAACAGAAGTGGGGTGGGGGGAGTAGAGGGAACAGATCGAGAGGAAAGGAACTCTCAGTGGCCCCAGTGGTGGTGGCCAAGGCTGCCAGGGGTCACTAGTGAGACCTCTCTGGTCGTCCAGAGGCTGTGGCAGGAAGCGCTCCATGCACCATATTGGCAGTAATCGTACTGGCCTGTTACAGTTGATTGCAGGAACTCCAAGACAGAGAGGCAGCATTTTGCACCTTATATATCTTAATAGATTACTCACATTGCAAGCTGCACTGAGCTAAATGTTATGACAGCCATAAGAATGTAGTTTACTGTTATCTTACTGTAGCTGGGCAGTGCAGGGTAAAGCTATCACAAAATATATTTTTTTAAAGTTTCCAAGAGAAACTAACTGATGCAGACATGGAGCTATTTTTACATGAAACTCTGAATTTTGGCAAACTCCTTTCAAGAAGAAATTTTTAAAGATGCACACTCATACATATGCAAAAAAATACAGACATATACATACATACATATATATATGTATGTATATATATGTATGTGTATATATATATATATATATATATATATATATATATATATATATACATAAGTGCGGGTGTATTTCCCTATGAGACTGAACAAAGCAGCATATGAATTTTTCTTCAGTGCTTTCCCTAAAGTGTTATGTGAACCCCATGCAGGGCTGAGGTAATTTAGGTCTCTTTTAAGGGATGTGTCCCGTATTTTAAGCTTGACTATTGACTCAGTATGCATAATACTTAAAGAAACAAATTGTTTCCATGGCCATGTCGGGGAGGGGAGTGGATTTTGTAGGGAAGACTAAATCTTATTTTCACAAATCATTGCTTAGAAGACCATGATCTTAATATCCTATCCATATAGTCTCCTTTAAGCTTGTGTGTGCACACATACACGCATACACATACACACACGCACACACACATACACACACACACGGAACACAGAAACATAGGGCTACATTTGGCAGAGAAGAACCTTGCCAAACACATCCAACTTGATAGGGTTAAAAGCCTCACAGAGTAGGAAAAAGCTGGAGAGCTGGACAAAAACTCTGTTTGTTTGTTGACTACTGGTGTAGCCAAGTGTTTGATTGGAACCCACTGGAACACTGACTTTGGGCTATTTTGAGTCTATACCAGCAGGAGACAGATTCCTCCTTTGGAATTCAAGTTAAACCCATGGGACACTTTCCAACTTGGACTCTTCTTTTCAGTTGCCAGCCACAGGGCCACAGAGTCAGGTGTAGTAAGCCTTAACATCCTGGGCCACGATGACATAGCCCTGTATAGTGACTTAATAGACTGATTTACAAAGCAGTAAAACATGCAAAGCCATCTCCAGTGTTTTGAATAAATCATAGATCACAGGATATTAGTATTGCAAGGGATTTTTAGGTATGGTCTAATCCAAGGGCAGGGAACCTGCAGACTTAAGGCCACATGTGGCCCTCTAGGTCCTCAAGTATGGCCCTTTAACTGAATCCAAACTTCATAGAACAAATCCCCTTAATAAAAGGACTGGTTCTGTAAAACTTGAACTCAGTTAAAAGGCTGCACCCAAAGACCTAGAAGGCCACATGTGACCTCGAGGCTGCAAGTTCCCCACTCTGGTTTAATCTAACCTTCTCATGCTCTGGATGAAGATACTCAGTGCTTTCCCACCAGGGAACCTTCAAGTCAAGAGAAGTCTACATCTTTCTTTTAGTTTCTTAGGTTCAGTAAAGAGGCTGCCTAATACTCAATTCAATTAATTTCTATTTTAAAAACATATTTATTATGTGCCTCTCATGTGAAATGCACTGTGTTAAATTTTTGGAGTGGCTTCAAACAGAACTGCATAAGGGAAGAGGGAGATCATGGGAACATATATCTAGGACTGGCAGGTCACCTGGTCCAAGTCTTCCATTTTACAGATGACATTTATGACTGGATTGGTGAAATGACTTACCGAAACACACAGGTAAGAAATGGCAGAACCAGGATTCAAACCCAGGTCCATATATAGAAATCATAAAGATAAAAGAACCTAGAAGAGACAGTAAGCAAGAAACACATGAAAGACTATGTTCCCATGACATCAAAGCAAAAGTTTGGAAATTGAGGGCGTTTTTAAGCCACAGGAAGCCAAACAACCAGTTTGACGATGGTTTACTTATGTATCTTGACAGTCTTGATTGGTTATTTCCACTATGGGTAGAAATGATCTAAGACATTCTTTCCTAGACAGTAACCAAACAAACCAAAACCAAAACCAAAAATTAGTACAACAAAAAACCTATTGGGTATGATATAAGGAAAAATTTTTCCAACATTGATAGTGGTATATTGCTGACATTTATGAAAAAGTAATCCTTATAAAGATAGTATTTAACTTATAGATTGAGAGAATTTAGTTTTCTTTTTCAGATCTAGGTCTAATATTGGCATAGTGCAGGCCTGGACAGGAGATTCCTTTGACCATTTTGTTTCCCTTCCAATTTTCAGGAAGTGATTAGTTTTCTAGGGAAAAGAAATCTTTCAGCCACGCTTAGCAGTGAGATCACACTTCGTTTTATTGCTATTTTACAGACCACTGTCTTTGAAACACAAATATTTCTCAGAAAGTTGATTAATTAATACATAATTAGGGGAGCAAAGTAGACAAGAAGATAAGCTACCTCGAAGCATGTTGTTGTGTGATTTTATTAACCTCAAATTTTCTAGTTCCTCCTCCTTTTGCTCTCTCTACTGTTTTTCTTTCCTTTGCTGATCTTTCTAAATCATTTCTCTTACTTTTTCCTTTTTAAATAAATTTGAACCTATACTCTGGCCACTTGTTCCTCCAGGGGAGCAGCCCATGCGGGCTGGGCCAACCTCAGTCCTTCCCCTCTACCTCTCGATCCCATATGAGCACTTACCTGCCCAGATTAAATGAAAGGTTAAAAGTCTAGGCTTGGAGGACCAGGCACATTTCTTTGTTTAGTGTTAAACAAATATTTTTTAAAAATATATTTTAAGATATATGTGTATTTTATGTATGTACATATACAAATATAAATATTTATACATGTATGTATTCCTATATATTCATTTGTGAATATATGTATATATATGCATATATATAACAAATTAACAATCAATAAATACAAATTTTAATAAACAAAAATAAGAAAGGATTATAAAATAATGAGCTGTTATAGTTTTAAAACTATATGTATTTATATATAATTAAATTTACATGGTAATATCTAAATCGTTCTATTTATCTGCCCCTTCTGCACTTTGCTTTTCCTCTGAACATTAAAAATATTTTATTAATATCATTTTGTGTCTTATCTACTACGATTTACCAACATCCCACCTTTCCCCTTGAGGAGGATCACTGTATGTACTAGCTCTCCCCAAATAGATAGACTCCTTTGTATGAATAAGACCAATTTCATTTTCCTCAGTCTCCACAGAACTCCCAGTTGAGAGGAGAGATGGGGCGGTGGTAACAGTAGATAGGGCTGGTTTGTCCTTAATTAAAACCAGTCGGTGACTTTTGGCTCTAAATTTTAGAAAAAAAAAAAGCATATTATCCTTCCACTTTCAGTACTGCCTTCCATGCCTCTTCTCCTCTGCCTCTTCTTCTTAGACCTAATGAAGCCCTTGGTTCAAATGTCTGTCCAAAGTACAAAGACCCACCCGGCCAGAAGGTATAAGAATAGGACTCATGCTTTGGGGCTTTAAAAGCCCTACTTGGATTTGCTTTAGATATGCTGAGAATAGGATGGATATAAATGTGACTGATATGTAGCTTAGAGTGAGACACTCAACAACCGCCAAGAGAAAATATTTATCCCTGTCCTCCTGTTGAACAGGAGAGTGGCACAGTTTCTGTCTGTCAAGTGCAGTTCTCAGGTAAATCATCCCATCTGATGAAAGAATAGCCCCAGAAAGGGGTGAAAGACCATTTGTAGGACATTCGTATTCATGTGTATATATTTTGCTGTTTATAATTCTGTCATGACAATCACTTCCAGAAGCAAGATGCTTTGCCAGGGACCCCTACAGAATATAGTTTGTGTTTTCAGCAGGAGGAACTAGTGGAGGACAAATTTATTTTTGTTGTACAGAGTTTATAAGAAGGAGCAGGGTGCATTTATCTCAGGGTCACTGATAAATATGTGAGTATGCTCATCCTTTCCACATTGCGGGTTTTGGGGGAGAGCCACCGTATGATATAGAAAATCTGAGTAAAATTTCTTGGCCCTCCCTTCAAAATCAGAGAAGTTTGAATTTTTTTCTTTTTTCTTTCATGGAGTGCTTACAGTACCTTATTGTAAAATTTGGGTTAAGTATTTGGTCATAGGCTCTGTGTCATCTGCTAGCCTTTGAGTGCCATCTGTAGCTTCTGCAAAAGTCCCCCCAAAATTTTCATTTAATTTCTTATGCCAACCTATGATATATCAAAACCGTGATAGGGAAAGTTGCGATGTAGAAGGGATGACAGTATTTACATGGCACCATATTGTGGGTCCTACTTTGTTCAATTTCTTTATGTATGAGAGGCAAGGGCCATAAGTGTTAAAAAAAAAGTATGTTTAGTACCCCCAGCTATAATTAATTTTAGAGAAAGATATCACATGAAGAAAACAGCTTTCCACATTACCTTGAGCAGCATTCAAATCTTCATCCTTTGTCTACTCGGGAGACGGTCCCATTGTTAAGGTCTTAAGCCCTCTACCCACTTTGTCAGTGTTGAGTCATTTACTCAAGGTATGGAAAGAGAGAATATAAGAATAAGGTCCTATGTGTGATGACTCAGAGGAGATGATACTTTCTGTCACCTTCAGAAGAAAAACAGTAGTTTGATTTTCTAATACTTAGGAGCTTACCCCTACTCCTCTTCAACAAAACCCCTCCCTGCTAAATGTCATCAATGAAGAAAACTGGGAATTTTTGTTCAACTCTGTCTAATTTCATGGCCCCAAAGGCATATTCCAACTCTGAGATTCCTCTGAGAATCATAGCCTTGCTTAGGCTCTGATTGGGAATTTGGCGCGATGTGAAGATGTTATAAGGGGACCATTTTGTACAAAAGTACAGTGATCTTGGACTCCTCCCCCTGTTCCTCGACATGCTTTTATGAAAGGGAAGGTTCAAGGAATTTGTTTGAATTTTCAACTTACGTATTTTGAGGGTTCAGTGTATAGCTTCTTTTAAAAAAATGTAAAAAACAAAAGATGACCTATAGAAACCTTCCTTTTTATTTTACAGAAGTGCAGAATTTGAGGGCTGAAAGAGACCTAAAGTCATCTAGTTTAAATGCTTCATTTTATAAATGGCAGCTTGTGAGGAACAAATGAAGTAATATTTGTAAAGTGTTTAGTAGGTGCCACACACACACACATACACATTTGTTTTTGAGACAGCTAGGTGGCACAGTATATAGAGCATTGGGCTAGTAGGCACAAAGTCTTGAATTTGAATCTGTCATCAAACTAGATGTGCTACCCTGGGCAAGTTGCTTAACCTCTATTGGCCTCATTTTCCTCAACTGTGAAATGGAGATGATAACAGTGTCTACTTCACAGGGTTGCTGTGAGGATCAAATGAGAGATTTGTAAAGCACTTAGCAAGGCTCTATAGCAACTAAAACACAGTGAAAGAAAATGACTATCACAAGGTCACATAGCTAGTAAATTATTAAAGTAGGATAGGAAACCATATCTTTTTACTCTAAATCCAAAGCGTTTTTCCCCCTAACACACCATTCTGTATTTGCCCCATATCTTTATTTGTTCCTTTGAAAAGGAGATATTGAATATTTTCAGTGTTCACACCGTGGGGTGGGGGGAAATCAGATCTTATTTTAAGCTTGAATAACTAATTTCTTTAATGATGTCATATGGGAATTTAAGCACTTACCTAGTGCATTTTTTCTCCTTTCTCAGTCCTCAGTAAGCATTTCTTAAGTGCTTACCATGTGCCTAGTGCTGTGCTAAGCATCAGGCGTAGGAAGGCAAAACAAAAACAGTCTCAGTTTTCCAGGAGCTCATTGTCTAATGTCTAATATCTAATACAACCATACAAACAAGATACATACAGTATTCATTGGATATAAACAATTGAGGGATGGCACTAGAATTAAGGAGGATCAGAGGAGGCTTCTCATAGAAGGTTATATTTTAGCTGGGACTTTCTCTTTCCTGTCATCCAAAACAGAGTTATTCTTTTTATTCCTTTCCTCGAAAAATTCATGTAGGTGAAGAAGGGTAATGTACTGAACATGTAGCAGGCATTCCATAAACATTCATTAATACAGAACTTATCGGAGAGCAATGTTAATTAAGGCAGCTGTAGAAGCAATATGGTTTCAACACAAGACCCTAGACAATGAAATAATAAATACGAGTACACTTGGAAAAGTATAAAGAGAAGCACTATTGCATAATGGATAGTGTTGGACTCAGAGTGAGGAAGATGTGGGTTCAGGTCCCACCTCCCACAAACATTTGGCAATGTGATCAGGGGTAAGGCATTTAACATCTCAGTTCCTCAGGTAGATCTCTAAGATTGTTTGCAGAACAAGTGTTAATCTCCACTGATGGGGTGGGTGGGTGGGGGTGGATTTCCTCATTTTCAGTTCCCTAAACCAGTGAAACCACAGGTCTGAGCCAAAATAAAGGGCGATAAAAATATTATTCTTATTTTTCTGATAAAGTCCTACTCTGATGCAGAGAACTGAGTAGAGAGGTCAATGGAGCAAAGGATAGTTCAGTTGGGTGTCAGAGTGGAGTGTGGTGGAAATAATCCTTTGTTGAGTATAGTCATCATATTGGGGGGGTGATTTTTCCCCCCAAATGTCCCACTGGCACTTTGGGCCTCCAGAGGATCACAGTTCTAATGAGAGCAATTGCCATGAGGAGAAAATAGAGAAGTATGCCCTCTTTTGTAGGAAAAAGATCTCCTCTACCCTACCACATTGGTGACTTGGGAGCATGTGCCCCCATTCTACTTACAGTTTTGTTCTGATGTTTCATCATGGTGTGGAGATAAACGTAGGTTTTCAAAGGACAGGCAAATGCAAATATTGGCAAACTCCACCAAGTTAGAACAGCTTCAAGTGTTGGCCCAATGATTTCTTATGTATCTTTCCCTGGAGGACTGGCTTAGCCAGTTCATAGAGACTCATCCCTCATTTGGCTATAAGAAAAAACATTTTTTCAGCCAGGGTAATCCTGAAGACTGTCTCCTAAGGCATAGAGAAGTTGCTACTTGTGTTGGGAGAGGTAATACCCACACTGATGAAATCTTAGAACCTTGAAGTATTGAAGTGTTACTGTTGTTGTTAAGTTTCCGGGATAGAGGACAGGTGAGAGGTTTGGTGGAACATGGATAGGTTTTAGAAACCTAAATTGGATTCTGACAGCCATGTGTACTCATTGTTAAAACATGCAGACTCTTTCCCCCCTTCCTTTTGGAATCTCAGGAACCATCTTTATAAAAGTCACTAGATGTTGCTTGTTTTGTTTTTTTTTTAATAAAAAAAATAAGATTTTAAATGCCATGAAGCACACAACTGTTTTATAAAAAAAAAAAAAGTATGGGGGTGGGAGAGTGTGGGGAGTTGGTAGGAAGCAAAACACGATCTACTCCATCTTGTTTGATAGAATTTATCATTCTACACTGGGAAAATACTTGTTTATGTGCATGCTGCCTCTCCAGATCAAAGCTCCTTGAAGGCAGGAGCTGTTTCTTTCTTGTCTTTGTATCCTCAGTCCCCAACACAATGCTTGATATATCAGGAATTCAGTAAATGCTTATTGATTGTTCCTAAAGGATTTTCACATAACTGACTTCACCTTTTCAGTAGCAGCTTATAGTGGGGGTGGGTGGGAGGAGGATGGAGCAGGGGTGGAGGAGATTTGGGGTGGATGCTTCATTCACATTGTCCTGAAAATGGTGGCCAGATTTTTTTTTTCTCCTCCAGCTTACCATTTTTAAGGAACAAAGAACAATTATCAATACCGTGTCCTTGTCTCAGGCAGAAGCATGTCTAACCTGAGTTAATGATGTTAATTAACAATATAGTTAACAATTATAACATGTAGCATTCATATAGTATTTTAAGGTTTGATAAACATTTTACAAACGTGTCATTTCCCATTTTGCAGATGAAGAAAATGAGGCAGAAAGGTTACGTGCCATGCTTAGGGTCACACAGCTAGTTTGTGCCTGGGGTGGGTTTTGAACTCAGATCTTCCTGACTCAAGATCCAGTGCTCTATCTATGGTACCATGTGTTGTTGCCGTTGTAATCATTACCATTATTATTGCTGCTTTTATTGAATTATGTCTCAGGTCTAGCATTTTCAAATGTTCACGGTAGGAAAAAAAACAAGGTTGCACCCCAAGTCGCAACATGAGGCTTTGGGATTTTGGTTATTTTAGTCCCACAAAAGCCCTTGGTGCTAGAAAAATCCTCTGCATTTTTAAGATGAGGATTTTTTTTTAAACAAATAATACCAATCTGCGAGCAGTGTGTCAAAAACCCACAAGTGCCTTCTGCCTGGCACATACTTAACCCTGCAACTCTCATAGGGGCCTGGAAATTCCGATTTACTTTTTATCTAGTGGGCCACTGAAACGCTCCATGTTTAAACCATGGGAGCCCAAATAGCTCCCATTAAATATGAGATGAGTGAACAGAATCGGTTCACCCGTGCTAACCAAATGCAAATCCTCAGATGGAAACTCGTGGTCAGCTCTTTCGGATGCTATTTTCAGAACTTCCACAAAGGACTGCGCTGTGATTATATGTATTCATGATATGTATATCATGTATTCAGCTCAAAGGATATTTGAATGATGCATTTAGAATTATTCCTAAAAAAAGGACTCAGCCAGCATCTGTAAACTGCTTCGTCTTTGAGAAGCGGGAAGAGGGAAAAAAAATGTTGCTTGATTTTCTTTAAAAAAAAAAATACCAACTCATAAAGCAGAGCAGCTTATGTGAGTTGGTGTTAATGCTACATTACACACAGACACACTTAGGCATAATCACATGCATTCACATGCATACTATCGCAAACACATAAACAACCTTATGGAATTTGTTTCCCTCTTATTATTTTTATCTCTAAATTCACTTTTTAAATCAAGGGAGCCCTCGGCATCAGATCACAGGCTTTCCTTCCTCTCTCTATGGGAAGACAGATGTCCGTGGGACATCTATAAAAGATCAAAGATTTTCGTAGTTGGTTGATTGGTGGATTCTCCCCCTGTCCCCGCCCCCTCCCCCACCCCACTCTAGCACCATCATCTATATGGCCAGTATGCATTGACTACCCAGCTTTCTGTCTAAGTACTTTACTTTTCTTCTTGGCTTGATATGTAGTTGGTTTTTTTTTTCTTTCCTTTTTTCTCTCCTCTCCCATTCCCTCCATATCTTTATCACCCTTCCCCCACTTTACTGTTTCTCTGGCTTGTCTTCAGTGCTGCAGTGAAGGTCTGTGTTATGTAGCCTCCTGGGAGACCAAGAGTGTCACATCCAGGTTGCTCCCTGCTTCCAATGACCTGGAAAGAAGAAGACCTGAGGACGCTCCCTGATTTGGGTTCCTTGTTCCAAAATAGACAAGACCATGCCTCTGGTCTCTGGGCTGTCCAGTTCATTTATCTCCATGATGTCATATATTCCATTTTGCACCGAGTTGCTTCAACAGAAGGGGTAACATCCATGGCCTAGTTCGTTCTTGCCAGCTGAGAGACTTTGGAATGAGGCTAAATTGGAAAAAAAACAATTGGGAAGCCAAGTGACCCTTGCTATCCACTTTCTTGTGAATTATTTTACTTCCTTTGGCCACATCCTGTGAGATGTGAAGGAAAGAACTCCTAAAGTTGGCCTAGTGATGGATGAGAAGTTTACCTTCATGGCCTCCTAAGGTTTTTCGGAGGACTTTTGGATTTGGGATGAATGGACCTAGGTTAGAATACAGTCTCTATTATTGTTCAAGTCCAGGAGTGGGTAACCTGTGGCCGTAAGGCCACGTGTGGCCTTCTGGGTCCTTAAGTGCGGCCTTTTTGAATGAATCAAAATTTTAATTTGTTTTGAAAAATTTGGATTCAGTCAAAAGGCCACACTCAAGGACTTAGAAGGCCACATGTGGCCTTAAGGCCACAGGTTCACCACCCTGGTCGAATCACTTAATTTCTCCACAACTTCCCTAATCTGGAAAAGGAAGGGATCAAATGGGATGATTTTTTCTTTCTAGCTCTAAGTCTGAGATTGATTATCCTATGATCTTATGATTCTATTATTTGTCGAGGACCTGCTATAGAAGACACTTCCCAGGAGATAGTTGTTCAGCATTCATTTATTTGCGTTTGGTCCGTTTCCCTCATCAGACTGTTCCTTGAGAGGAAAAACTGTATGTACTCCTTCCTTTGCGATTGCCCACACCAGGGTTGTCCTTTGGGAAAAGAATAAAACAAATACAATTTTTCTTCTACACTCTAGCCACTTTAGCCTCCTCTCAATGTCCTTATACAGTTTGAGGGACTCAGTGACTTTACTTCTGAGAAGACTCATTTTCATTTAAATTAGTCAATTATATTTCATTTTGTATTTGTCATGGGTGTGGGGGGCACGGGGGAAGTGGCACAAAGAAGGGGAAACAGTTTTAGGACTAGAAAGTGTGGGAGATCCAAATAATAAGAATTCTGCCCTATCCTTCCGATAGCATGCCAGACCTCATTCAAAGAGGTCAAGTCTAGTTGCTATATGGTTGTAGGGTGTCCTGACAGCTTGGTGTGTTTGGAAAGCTCTGAGGACTGGAAGAATTTGCATTCTAAACCATCTCTCCCACTTTGCAATGAAAGGCCTCCTTCCTTATTAACAAAATTTCTAAGCAGGGTTTTGAGGGTAAAAGGTCCCTTGCCTGGCATCCCTCAAATTATTCCATTGAAAAGTAAGCCTATTCCTACTGTGTGTAGGGCTTCCAGGACATATCTTATGGAAGCCCATAAGCTAGGACTGATAGTAAAGCAGAATGTGATCTAGAAACAGCTGTAAGGACACAACAAATAAATGAATGTATTTATCCATGATCCGTTAGCTCAGCAGGACAAGGATCTTGAGAAAATTGATGTTTAGACATATTGTGCTCCTAGGGACTGTGTCTTACAGCACCTGGACGAAAGATGAAGCCCTGATCATGCTTGGGCTGGGTCCTGACTGTACGCGTGTCCTTGTCTTCATCTGCTCCAACGTTAGCAGAATCTGTTGGGTGAGTGCATCAGGGCAGTGAAAAGTGCAGCATGGGGGCTGTGCTAGGCAGTGTCCAATGAGGGGAGCTGTGAAACATTGCTGAGTTACAGGATATGGAGCGCTGGAGTGAGAAGTGGGGAAGTACTGACTGCAGAAGAGAAAAGAAACTTTTTTTGTGTGGCAAAGGTGGGAATGGCATTTCCACATTAGGTGATGAGTGGAGAGAGAAAAGTCGTCCTCTTCCTAGCAGACGAACTCTTTGAAGTACAGACTTGTAGATTTGAGGCAAAGAGGAGAACTTCACAGGCTTAAAGCTAGAAGGGACCCCTTCACATTAGTCCAACCCCTTCCAGTTACAGCATTTCAGGAAATAGTTGGTGTTGAAATAACAACTAAAGGAGCCCTTTTCCTCTTATTTTATACTAGCGACAGCAATTCAGTGAATGCCTGTGAAGCGTATCCCACATATTAGGTATTATGAGATTTTATAGAATATAAAGATGACCTTGCTTTCAAGTAACTTATTACTTAGAAAGTTGATTACATCAATCAACCACACCTAATGGGACACTCAGGGTTTCCAAGGCTGGTGCAGCTCAGAGCTCCACATGTAATTACTGTAATGTCTTCTATGTGGTAGGCACTAAACAAATATCCATTGATTTGAGGTGATTTGCATCCATAAACTTTTGGTTTGCACCATAGATATTTGCTGTCTGACTGACACACATTTAGAAGGGTCTGCCTAGAAATGAAGGAATTGGAAAAAAGCATTCTTTCTCTGGTATCAGGATTTATTTTAGTAATACAGACTGGTTAGGATTATACTAAATCCTGAATTTCATGCAAGAGGGTCTTTGGGCAGGGATAAAGATGAAGAATTAGGTTACAGAAGATCATCATGAATCCTCCTGAGCATCTTCAGGCATATGCTGTGTTCCTGGTAAAGGGTCACTGTCATTCAAAGTGTAACCACTGTAGAGTCAACAAGAGCATGGAATATACATTAGATCAATCTAGTAGCCATTATTAATAATATTACTAACATCTTTTAAAAGCCCTCTGAAAATCACTTTAGATTTTTGGCATTATGACTTAAGAAGTCCCATCTATCTTTCATAGGGAACCAGTTTCCAGGCCTCTTCTCTAAATTAGAATGGCTAAGAATTGAACTAGGCACATTATAGGCATTAAGGAAAATGGTGGAACAAAGCATATATATTTTGCTCATGGGATTGGTCCTTGCTCCTGGGTAAAACCCTGAATTATGCAGCCTAAAAGTAGTTCTCAGTGTTTCCACAATCTGGCTAGCAGCTTCTGTGGGGGTGTAAGATCCACTCACAGCCAGCACCCAGCAAGCTGCCAGCACGCCACAAAAAACATAGGTTCTTTTGATCTGCTTAACTAAGGAAAGCAAAGTGATGGGGTTGACAAGCTTACTTTAATTCAGCATAAAAATATCATTCACTTAGTTCAGGAGAAAAAGCCAGCACCCTGAACTTCAGAGCAAATTACAAACAAATTACAAACATCAACAGACAGACCTTATCTGATTCAAATCCCACCACAGTTACCAGAGTTCAACAAAGTCTCAGCATCCAGGTTTACAAGCTGGAGGGCTCCTTAGCTACAGCTGCCCAGAACCTCCTCATCAACACCATCTCAAGAGCGCTGCACAAATGGCTCTGTCCTCCCTTCTTATAGGGCTTCAGATGTCATCAAATGTCATCTGAATGACCAGAATTTAGGCTGCTATGATTGGTTCTTTAGTTAGCCCCTCCCCTTAGGACCCTGGATGGTTCACATCCACATAGGTTAGGTTAATACCTAATAGGGCATGGCTCTGGAGTTAACACCTCCCTTTAGCCAGCCCCACCTTGGGCCCCACCCCAGTCACCAATCCACACCCACATAGGTTCCACACCTAATAGGAGTTTGGGCCTGGGGCTTAGCAAAGCAAACAAAAGCCAAACTCTTCAAGGGCACTAAGTGCTAAGGAGCCCATTTTGCTAACCAACACACTCAGTTATCATGGTAATTCTTGGCCGTGTAGTGTAATCTGAAAGAAATCTTAAATGTCAGAGAAAGAACAAGTGGTTATTTGGATCCCTATCCCCCCATTTCTAGTTGGATCCCTCTGAAAGGCTGTCAGATAATGGCCTTTTATGGCACACTCAAATAAAATGAATGGGTATTTATTTAGTGTTGACTGTGTAAGATCATCTCAAATTTGTTGGCTAATTAATATACCCTCTATTTTGAGGCAATATACCTATCATACCAACCCAACTTTAAAAAAGATTGCCTGTAGTATATTTGTTGACCTTGTTCACATTATTTCTTTCCAAGGCCTGGAAGTTGGATTTATACTTGCTCTGATGGAACTTATCTGAGAGACAATTTTGGCATGACTCTTGTTTACAGCAAGCCATGTCTCAGAGCAAAACCTGGCATAGATGAGTGAGAAATGGTGGCATTTCCCTTTCCGACTATCTCCTTCCCCAATATGTTCTAGACAAAGGTTACTAGTTAAATGTTTGATAACTGCATTTTAGACATTGACCCTCTTTTTTTTTTTATTTTTTGGTCTTCCTTCCTTCATATTCAGTTTTGGCAGATAGCCATTGGAATGAACGTCTCATATCCTAAGGATGAACTCAGTCCCATCCTCATTGACCTAGCAAGCCATTTTTCCCCTGATGACAAGCTAGGATCACATCTCATAATGACTGCTGCAAGATTGTCTTGTTAGGAAAAGGGCTAAGGTGGGATTGTCTTTAATGACAGTGAAAGCACCTCATAAAACCTGACTCCTCACTTTTACAGGCATGAGTCTGGGATGCTAGCAGATGTAGACTTACTAAATCAGTCAGTCAAAAATTATATCAGTTGAAGAGAAGTGTTCCTGGCAGTCCAAAAAACCTGAACATGTAGGTGATTTGGAGAGCATTTCGTTAACTCTTTAATTGGTCGTTTGAGTGCTGGAGGCAGTAGCTAATTGCCTGTAGGTCACAGTAGTCCTAGAGCTTAGTAAATGTATATTGTCATATGTCACATTTTCATAGGGTTCCTTTGCACAGGTTGGTAAAAAATGATTGCAGCATAATTAAAATTAAGACAAGGTGGGAAAAGTGATTCAATTAAAGCCCTGAAGCCATTGCACAAATTATCTGATGTACCAAAAACTAATGAATAGTTATAACTAGTTTTATCTTTTGGCTCCTTTTTCTTCCATCCTACGGGCATCACAGTACCAGTTTGCCTTTCAAGTTCTCTGGGGCTGAATGTTGGGTGGGCAGCAAGACCAATGAGTAAGCTCTCAAGACTCCCAGTTCTTTAAAATGCATATCTATAGGAATTGGATTAAGCTGAAATTGACTAGACATGAAACACAGGAGACCTCTGCTTTCTCCACAGTTCAATATTAGTCTGAAAACATCTGCAATATTTCCCTGTCCATGGAGCACTTCATCTATAGCTGAGAGAGTGATGACAATGAAAATAAATGAGATATGAAGCAATCAAAACATCCAAGATTCTACATCATTTGTTTCTCAAACATCCCCATGCTTCTCTAGGAACCTTAAATTGGAGGTAAGAATGAGAAGAAACTTTGTGATGGTAGATTTATCAAACAATCTTGTCATTAAGAAGATAACTGAATAGCTATTAAAAATAAAATGGCTTTGAGAAGAAAAATATACAACAGTTGTTCTGTAAAGATCCGGTACAACATTCAATTGATAAATCAGAAAGTACCTACTATGTCTAAGGTTACAAAGACAAGATGAAATAGTTCCTGTTTTTCATAGAGTTTATGTTAACTAAGGGGAGACCACATATGTACATATGCAGTTATACATTGAAGACATGTCAGATGAGGGCAAGCTAATTTGGGGACACTAGCATTTGGGGGATGTGGAATGATGTCCTGTAGAATGTAGTGCTTTAACAGAGTCCTGAAGGAACTAGGAATTCTACAAAGTAAGGAAGGCATACCTTCTAGGCATAGGGAAAAATATTGCAAAGGCATGTGAGATGATATACTATGTGAGGGGAGTAGTGAGAAGTTCAATTTAGCTAGACCATAGAGCATGGGAAGAGGAGTAATGTAAGTGGTGTAGTGGAGGGAGGGCTGGGCCAGAAGTCAAGAAGTTCTGAGTTTAAATCCAGACTCAGACATTTACTAGATGTGTGATCCTGGCAAGTCATTTTAATCTGTTTGCTTCAGTTTCCTCAACTATAAAGTGTGTGTGTGTGTGTGGTGGGGGGCGGATAATAGCACCTACCTCCCCAGGTTATTGGGAAGATCAAAGGAGTAATATTTGTTAAGTGCTTAGCACAGTGCCTGGCACATAGTAGGCACCATGTGAATGCTAACTTAGCTAATATTGTTGTTGTAGTTGCTACATAATGAAGCTAGAACTATAGATTGGGCCAGGTTGTAAAGGGTTTAAAAAGCCAAACTGAGGGAGCTCCTGGAGTTTTTTGAGTAGGAGAATGATGTGGTCAGTTCTGCATTTATTTATTTATCTAGATTAATTTATTTATTTTTAGTTTTCAACATTCATTTGCACAAGATTTTGAGTTACAAAATTTCTTCCCATCTCTCCCCTCCCCCACCCCAAGATGGCGTATATTCTGATTGCCCCTTTCCCCAGTCTCCTTCCTTTCTATCACCCCACTCCATGTCTCCACCTCTCCTCTTTCCCCTTAATTTCTTATAGGGCGAGATAGATTTCTATACCCCATTGCCTGTATATCTTATTTCCCAGTTGCATGTAAAAACAATTTTTTAACATCTGTTTTTAGAACTTTGAGTTCCAAATTCTCTCCCTTCTTCCCTCCGCACCCACCCTCCTTGAGAAGGCAAGCAATTCAATATAGCTTATATGTGTATCATTATGAAAAACACTTCCATAATAGTCATGTTGTGAAAGACTAACTCTATTTCCCTCCATTCTATCCCTTCCTCCATATATTCAATGTTCTCCTTTGACCCTATCTCTTTTCAAAAGTGTTTGCTTCTGACTATCCCCTCCCCCAATCTGTTCTCCTTTTTATCATCCCCCCTTCTTATCTCCTTTCCCCCTACTTACTTGTAGGGTAAGATGCCCAATTTAGTATGTATGTTCTTCCCTCCTTAAGCTAGATCCGACGAGAGTAAGGTTCACTCATTCCCTTTCATCTCCCCCTTCTTCCCTTCCATTATAATAGTTTTTTCTACTACCCTAATATTGAGAAAGGTTTCATGAGTTACAAATATAATCTTTCCATGCAGGAATGTAAACAGTTCAACTTTAATAAGTCCCTTATGATTTCTCTTTCCTGTACCTTTTCATGTTTCTCTTGATTCTTGTATTTGAAAGTCAAATTTTCTATTCAGCTCTGGTCTTTGCATTAAGAATACTTAAAAGTCCTTTATTTCACTGAAAATCTATTTTCCCCCTGATGTATTATACTCAGTTTTTCTGGGTAGGTAATTCTTGGTTTTAATCCTAGCTCCTTTGACCTCCAGAATATCATATTCCAAGCCCTTCTATCCCTTAACGTAGAAGCTGCTAGATCTTGTGTTATCCTGATTGTGTTTCCATAATGCTAAAATTGTTTCTTTCTATCTCCTTGCAATATTTTCTCCTTGACCTGGGAACTCTGGAATTTGGCTACAATGTTCCTAGGAGTTTTTCTTTTGGGATCTTTTTCAAGAAGAGATTGGTGGATTCTTCCAATTTCTATTTTACCCTCTGGTTCTAGAATCTCAGGGCAGTTCTCCTTGATAATTTCTGGAAAGATGATGTTTAGGCTCTTTTGATCATAGCTTTCAGGTAGTGCAATAATTTTAAAATTATCTCTCCTGGATCTATTTTCAAGGACAGTGGTTTTTCCAACTAGATATTTCACATCATCTTCTATTTTTTCATTCTTTTAGTTCTGTTTTAAATTCTTGTTTTCTCATAAAGTCATTAGCTTCCATTTGCTCCATTCTAATTTTTAAGGAATTATTTTCTTCAGTGGCCTTTGGACCTACTTTTCCATTTGGCCAATTCTGTTTTTTAAGGCATTCTTCTCCTCCTTGGCTTTTTGGACCTCTTCTGCCACTTGGATTAATCTATTTTTTAAGATGTTATTTCCTCAGTAATTTTTGGGTCTCCTTTAGCAAGTTGTTGACTCATTTTTCATGATTTTCTTGCATCACTCTCATTTCTCTTCCCAATGTTTCCTCTACCTCTCTTACTTGATTTTCCAAATTCTTTTTGAGCCTCCATGGCCTGAGGCTAATTCATATTTTTCTTGGAGGCTTTTGAAGTAAGATCTTTGACTTTGTTGACTTCTGGCTGTATATTTTGTTCTTCTTTGTCACCAAAGAAAGATTCTACAGTCTGAGTCCTTTTCCTCTGCCTGCTCATTTTCCCAGCTAATTACTTGACTTTTGAGCTCTTTGTCAAGGCATTACTCTGCTTTCAGAGTGGAGAGTGCTCTGTCCCAACCCTCAGGGGTTTTGTGCTGCTCTTTTCTGAGCTACTTGTAAGCACCTCTAAATTTTCAATTCTTCTGAAGTGGTAAGATCCAAAGAGAGGTGTTTACTCCTCTACTGACATGTGCTCTGGTCTATGCATGACCAGAAGCACTCTTTTCTGCCTTGGAACTGCTATGAGGACTTCCTCTTCACAGCCACCACAAATTCTGCCACAGCAGCACTCCTCCTCACCCGAGGACCACCAACCAGGACTGCGACCCACATTCAGGCAGGGCAAAGCAAGAGAATCCTGCCTCAGTGTCAGCAAAGAGATCCTTGTACTCCTACTCTTGTCAGCTGCTTGATTCCCCCCACCATGTGGGGGCCTGGAGCTCCAGAAGCAGCTGTTGCTGCCATAGGTGCTCCACCCGCCTCCACCACCTAGGGCCTGGGGCCCGACCATGCCCTTTTCTCACCCAGGTCCAACAGAGTTTTCCCACTGACCTGCTAAGTTGTCTTTGGCATTTGTGGGTTGAGAAGTCTCGAAAATGCCATTGCTCAGTGATTCAGTGCTCTGAGGCCCACTCTACCCAGTCTGCTTGGGCCTGGTCTGTGCTGGCATGGCCCATGCTGGGTTGTGCTCCACTCCCAGCATGGTGTGATAGACCCTTCCCAATGACCATCCAGGCCATCTTGGGCTGGAGACTTGTTTCATTCTGTCATTTTGTGGGTTCTATAGCTTTAGGATTTATTTAGAGTCATTTTTACAGGTGTTTGGAGGGATTTGGGGGAGAGCTCAAGCAAGTCCCTGCTTTTACTCTGCCATCTTGTCTCCACTCCCTCACTTCTGCATTTAAATATCAGTCAGTTTGGCAGATGTGCAAAAGATAGCCTTGGAGTAAGCATAGACAGGACAGAGACAACTGGTATAGTGCAGGCAAGGGCTGATAATGGCTTTAGTGGTAGTGTGAGGAATGAGGAGGTGATGGGTATCAGGGATGTGAAGAAAGGAATAGTAAAATTTGGCAACTGATTGCCTGAATGGGGTGGGCAGTTAAGGGACCTGTCTAGTATCATATAATTAGCATTTATCAAAGACTGGGCCTGAACTCAGGTCTTCCTGACTCCATCGACTGTGATATTCAACTTCAGCTCTGGATATGGTTAAATATTATAAAAGTGTGGGTTGTTTATGAGCTACCTAAAACATTTAAGAATTGGTGAGATTACTCTAAACTTGTCAAAATTCACAGGAATGTGATTGTGATATATCTTCGTAAGGTAGATTTGGCACCTTCAGGGGGGAA